>JAODLC010000045.1:8716718-8729585 GCA_026781145.1 Hippopotamyrus pictus | reverse complement strand
ATAGTTTTACACCAACACGAGGATAATCTAAACATCATTTTCTTTGCCTGCCTAAGACTTTTGCACAGTACTGTATAATGTCTTCCAAAACCACAAAAACGCCCTGTGTGAAGTGGTGGATTTCTTAATGGAACAGACTGCAATTAGTACAAATTTTAAGTATATTCACTAGAAGCAGGGGTTACCAAAGTATTTTAACACAACACAGTACTTTGTTTTGTGTTGATATTATATTATAGCCTGCACATCATATGTACTGCATATACTGTGCTATACTGTGCTATACCCAGACTGTAGCAAATGTGTATGATTCTGTTTCTAAAGTCGTGTGGAATCCTGAAGAGAGGGTTCTGGTGAATGGAGGATTTCTATCTGGACCTATTGACTGTGCACAGGAATTCATGGACATCAGTAGTGCAGATTTAGTTCATCGAGTCATTTATTAGGATATTGGCTTATTTAACAGACACTTTGATGAATTTACTTGTGTTAGGTTTATATGTTTTTCTTCTGTTTTTTTTTTTTTGTAGCATTGCTGGCTGAAAATGTTGCCTCTTCCCAGGAGGTTAACAGGCAGGTGGCAGAGAAGCTATCAGGGCTGTGATTTGGGGCTCATGCTATTTCTTCTAGATGCACGTCGGAGGTCTCCCTCCCTCTGCTGAACCTGACCATTATGATCTTGCTGTTTTCTCTTCCTGCATCCACAAATGATGGGAAACTTAGGAGAAAGACTACCTTCTAACACAGTCTGACAGTCACTCTATAACGTGATTTTCCTTGAAGATTCTGTGAATAACAGGACTTGTGCAATTTTTTAGATTGCTGTTTGTCAATATTAATGTTTCACTCTGGCTCTCGTCGGCTCAGAACTGGCAGTTTGTGTACCAGTTCAGAATCCTGGTGTGCCTGTGATATTCCGCTTGGATAGTGAATGCTACCCAGCTCTATGCTTAGCTATAGCCCATAAGGCTAAGCTAACCCCACATGGATATACAGTTTCCGTAATTGTGCATGGCTATATATCAACATTCTAATAAATTAATGGGGGCAAAGCATTTTGCAGTAATTAGCATGTGATTAAGAGCCAAATCCCCAGGCAGCCGCTGTTTAAGCTCTCCAAGCCGGCTCTCGAGCCGCGTAGCGGTTAGCGCTGCAGCCTCAGGGATTGTGGGTTTGATGCCCGCCCCCCAGCTGTGGAGTTTGCATGTTCCCTCTGTGTTTGTGGCGATGTCCAGAGACGGAGACGGATTGGCACGACATCCTGGGTGTCTCCTGCCAGGAGATATGCGCTTCCAAGGATACTCCAGACACATCCGAATACTGTGCTAGTTATGCAATTACGAGAAATAGATAGATGGATATTTATATACATTTTATTTGTTTAGCAGATACTTTTATCTGCAGACACATGTATATTTGAGAAGTTGGGTCAGATACTCCCTGTCCTGCAGACATATGCATACCATATAGTGTCCTGCAGACATATGCACACCGTATAGTGTCCTGCAGACATATGCACACCGTATAGTGTCCTGCGGACATATGCATACCATATAGTGCCCTGCAGACATATGCACACTGTATAGTGTCCTACTGGACATATGCACACCATATAGTGTGCTGTATGACATATGCACACTATATAGTGTCCTACAGACATATTCACATCGTATAGTGTCCTGCAGACATATACACACCGTATAGTGTCCTGCAGACATATGCACACCGTATAGTGTCCTACTGGACATATGCACACCGTATAGTGTGCTGTATGACATATGCACACTATATAGTGTCCTGCAGACATATGCACATCGTATAGTGTCTTGCAGACATATGCACACCGTATAGTGTCCTGCAGACATATGCACACCGTATAGTGTCCTACTGGACATATGCACACCATATAGTGTGCTGTACGACATGTGCACACTATATAGTGTCCTGCAGACATATGCACATCGTATAGTTTTCTGCAGACATATGCACACTGTATAGTGTCCTGTAACCTGCACAGTGCCTTGAATCCTGCACAGTGCCCTGTAATCTTCCTACATTGTCTGCCTGGCTATCTGGTGGCCACAGGTGGGTGGTGGAGGACTGGAGCCCATGTAGCAGGACGTGTGGGAAGGCGGGCTACCAGTCGAGGGTGGTGCAGTGCATTCAGACGCTGAGCAACGGCACCAGCCGCGCGGTCCACACCAAGAACTGCCCAGAGGCGCGGCCAGAGGCACGGAGGACGTGTAACCGCACCGCCTGTCCCGCGCAGTGGAGGACAGGCGCCTGGTCACAGGTGGGGTTTCTGCAGAGGCTTCCTTACTATCTCCTCCTGATTTAGTTAATAGGACATTAGTTCCTTCCTAAGTATTAGGGATCATGCTTACATCCTCACGCTTACTGACTTGTTTGCATTATGTCTTCTTTTTGCACTTTGTCTTCATTTGGACTGTTTGTCTATTTGCACTTCACACACCCTGCTGCTCTATGCCCCCATAGTGCTCCGTCAGCTGTGGGGAGGGGATTCAGCAGCGTCAAGTGGTGTGTCGTACGACGGACAACACGGCGGGCCAGTGTGTGGGCTCCAAGCCCGATGCAGTGATGGTCTGCAAGATGCTGCCTTGTCCAGGTGACCATCACGTACTCGTGACAGGATGTCTGAGAGCCCCTCCACCCCCCCACCCCAAAACCTAACCATCCCCCCCCCCCCCCAAAAAAAAAAAAAGTCAACCCTGGTTGATGCCTCAGCCTGCAAAAAAGATCTGCTTCTGCACCAGGAGCAACCTTTGGAAGAGAGCCAGTAAATGAGCTCATCTTCGGCCTGCTAAGGAGCTCAGCCGCACGGCGAACACTGTAAATAGCACAGTAACGGTTCGTTAAGAGTGTCTGTAAATAGAGGAAAACCTCTGGAGGCTCATTTTGACAGACAGGTTGAAAGGAGGAAATGGATCTGCAGCAGAACTCAGGTGCGAAAGGCCCTTCCAGCAGGGATATACTGCTGTGATTTTTATTTATTTTCCATCCAAATGGGAGGTGAAAAAAAGTAAACTTTTAGAAATGGACTGGAACTTTTGGTTCTTTTTTTCCATGAATTTCATGACGGGCGAAAAAGGCACAACAACATTTTGATGCACATGTTGAGGTCTACTCAACTCTTGAACATGTACATTTCTAATTGTAGTTTAATAACATACAAAAGAAATGTTGATTCTTGGAAACACTGTTACCTAGAACAATGGTTCTCGACCGGGGGGCCACGGCAAACTAGCCCCAGCGAGGACTGAGGGGGGGGAGGGGGGCGTGCAATTTATTTGAAAACCGTATTATATAACATAGCTAATGTGGGACTGGGTGGTAGCCTAAATTGAATTTTTATGGTACCTTATTATATTTTCAACACCAGATATAAAATTACACAATACTGTTTATATCATTATACTTTTACTGTGTCTTAAAATGAAGGCTTTATTAGAGACTTTTAATAGAAACCGAAGTATTCCTTCCTGCTTGTATAGAGCATGAGAGCTTTACACAGAATCCCAGAATTTACAGCTAAAATCAAACCATTCAGTTAGCATCTTACAGGGAAGTTGATGGAGGGGAAAGGCAATCCTTGTCGATTCGTTTTGTTTTAAAAGATTCTTTAAAATATAATTTGCAATGTTTTCTCCTGTTTTGTTGAAGGTTAATACCTTCACATGAGGGTGTTTTCAGTTATTATGCATACTTTGAATAGTTTGCCAAATAGGTTTTACATTTAGAGTCTTCATAGTTTTTTGTTCATAAGCACTAAATTTCTTTTTTGAGAGCAATACCGTAAACTGAAAAAGAACAACGTAGTGGAGTGGAACCTTGTTCAAAATAAATTACATTCTCTGGCAGTGTAACAAATTAAAATATGTTCATATTAATAAACATTAACAAATTTGATCATCATTGCAGAATGCATATTAGAGAAACAATATCATAACCTGTGCAAGGGGGGGGTCAAAGTATGTTTTCCTGGACACAGGAAACGCAAGGTGGAGAACCGCTGACCTTGAAGATAATTCCTGAGCTTGAAGTTTTCCTCTGAATACCTATTAAAATTTTCTTTCTTCCTTGCATAGGACCTGTGGTTTCACCCTCCCCCGGCGTGGGACTAGCTGAGAGCGTGACCATGAAGTCTGAAGAAAGTTCCAAGACAGAACCAGACCATCCTGTCAACAAGATATCTTTAAGTAAGTGCTTTTCACAATGCATTGAACTGCACTATCTGAAATGAAATAATTACATTTTAATATAATAACTGTGACACATATGGCTGCCACAAATACTGCTTTCACTACGAATGAAGCTCATGCTGCTTCAGATTTCGTATTCTCTAATGGTAGTACAATTGTTCCATATTGATCGGCATACTTCACTCTGCATTGATTGTGCTATACATGTCCCTTTACATTCGGTACTGACTTCATACAGAGTTGCCAATTTCGGTCAGCTGGCTGGCGTGAGATTGTTTATTCGAAACAAGTCTGCGCACACATGCACACACATTTACATGTGTGTAACAGTTTTATTACCATGTAAAGAGACTGTACTACCCAAACACTTTCAATGTAGCTAATTTTAGTTTTATAATGCAATAATATAGATTTCCCCTAAAATCTCTTGCTAGAGCGTGTGAGTCAGAAAGCGTCAGCGTCACGCCAGCGTCACGCCAGATGTGTGAGAGTTGGCAGCCCTGCTTCATTTCCTTCACTGCGACGCTTTGTAAATAACATCAATTGACAACGATTCACATTTCATGTAATGGTGCAGTTGTATTAGGGGACTGAGGTTTTATTCCATGTAATTCAGCAGTTGAGTTGTTGATCTTTTCCTTCCACAGATGAGCCATGTCTGGGAGATAAATCCATATTCTGTCAAATGGAGGTCCTTGCACGCTACTGCACCATTCCCGGCTATAATAAGCTCTGCTGCGAGTCCTGCAGCAAAAAGTCAAGCCCCACTGTGGCACCACATAGCGCGGACTCGCGTGCCGCCAAGGACGGGTATTCTGGGACTCCCATCCAGGCAGGTCCCCCTCCTCCCTCCGCACGGACTAATCCCTCGACCACCCCGAGTCCGCCCACGGGGACGAAAGCCACTCCAACGAGACTAAGCTCAACCTCGAAGGGCCTGACCATCACGCCGAGTCTCAGGCCCACCATCATCTCATCGACCAGCGGCCCCGCCATCTCCAGGAAGCCTACCGACGGCACCCCTGCAACCCGCAGGAGAGTTTCGGATGCCCCTTCAACTCTACCTCCAGGCTTGAGTACTGCTTCCCACCGGCCTACCTCAGACTACACCCCAAACAGCACTTTAGGCTCTTTCAACGCTGCCAGGTCAAGAAGGGATGAGTCGGGTTTGGAGAGGGATTGGACACACAGGTCTTTGCCTGTGGTGACATGAGCGCTGACGCCGTCTGTGAACGAGCTCCTCGGTGAAATGTCACGCTCATCAGTCATAACTTAGACCCTTCCTGGCCAATTGCATTGGACTCTCAACCGGTTGCTGCAAGTTACATTTCCATGCCAGTGGACTCAGACCAGTAACGTTTACCTCAAAAACAGTGGAGCGAACAACACGGGAAAGCCTAGCATCGAGCAACGCGCACAGTCGCGCGTGCTTCAAGCAACAAGACAGGAAGCAGAAGGAAACCAAGGTGCTGTGAACTTAACGGGCACGCCAAAACGTCACGCCCGCGTCGCTAACGTCTTCATCCCCATCCATGTGAGGCCACGCTAACCTGTTTCCACGTGCATCAGAATTACTACTATTTCAATACTTAGGTTATGAATACATGCGGTGTGGGCGGAGCCGTGGTAGCCGTGGTAACCAGAAGTGACGTAATGCTTGACTGGGAGCTGTAACCTCTCCCCTTGGTGCTCTAATATATCATTCCCCCAAAGAAGAAATCTGAAATGAAGGCTGTGTCACTCAGCAGTGATGCATGTCGGGTTTCCTACCGTATCACATATGGCATCTTTTCATGGGGTTTGTGCGTGCTTCGAAGAAACATGTATTTGGATATTTTTTTAACTGATATATATTTTTCAAGTAATACTGTATATAGTGTAAATTTCAGCAGACCTATTGAAAGCAAAAGAGTTAACAACAGCGTAATGTAAATTTTAACATAATTGGGAAAAACAGAACAGTTACTGTAAGTTTAGCGGATGTGGTTGGTCGGATGGCCACGCCCAGCTGCTCGTTATAGTCAGTTACTTCCAGTCCTGCCGTTCATAGCTACATTATTTGTTTTGTATAGTTCTTGTATATACACGGAATGAGAGCTTTAAATATTGATATTTATTAAAATTTCAAAGTGGTAGGAAAAGGCTAAACCAGTAAACGTTTTGGCTAATGCAACTGTGAGGTCAAAATGCTGATGAGGGCACGTGTCCTCCTGTGGACGACTGACCGGAAGAACAGGAACAGCACTTATGGAGATGCCTTTCCTCTTTTTTTCTGGAAACCTGAGGCGTCAGGCGTGTTTTTTAGCGATGACGCATTCTGCCAATTCAGCATTACCAGTCGAATGGATGTGATCTTTCAGACGGCATCGGAGAACAGTACCGTATCGTCCGTACCGTGTGTTTGGCGTGAGACAGCATGTTGTTGCTGCATGTTCCTTCATTAAACACTGGCAATTGCAAAAAGCAGTTTAAGCCATCCCACTGCTTCAGTTAAAAGGGATGCCAGATTCAATTATAATATCATTGTACACTACATACAGGTAATGATGGCGCATGGGAGAATCTCATGTTTCAGTTGTTTGAAAATAAATACGTAAACGTCATTTCACTAAATCCACAAACTCTTAATCAGTGTCTTCCAATCTGGTCCTTCAGGATCCACAGACGTGTTTTTTTTCCTTCCCAGTAGGGATCAAAAATGTGCACTGTCTGGCAGGGAACTCGGAGGGAGCAAAAATGTGGGCAGACTGTGGGTCCCCGAGGACTGAATTGGGAAACAGTGCTCTAAATAGAAAGACTAAGGACGCAGTCCCAGGCATTGTGGTCGGCCTGGGTCCCATGTGACCGTGACCATGCAACTGCCTGTTTGTGTCTGGTTAACAATCAAGTCTGATGCTGCTTCAGTGGGTCAGATACCACTGCTCAGTCCATGCACAGATTTCATGAAGAGCAACAATTATATCAACAAATTCATTAAAGTCCTACTTATTCAAAAATTGCCTCAATGAAATATGTTAAATGCACAATTATACCATTGTTCCACTAACCCACCGCAAATGCATCCCCAAATAATTGAAAAGACAAAATCCTGAACCATAGAACAAATTATATTTGGGCAATTAATGTCTCCAGTACCGAACAATAATTTATTAAAGCATTGTAATAACAGTTATGACATATATTAGCCCTCATTTTGAATAGGATATGAGTGGGGTTATTAAAAGAAGCAGATCTGGGCCTGAGACCGCCTTTAGATAAAGCAGTTTATTTATTAGTATCAATGTAACTCATCAAGTTACGAGGTTGTGTGGCGTTGAGTTCCTATAATGAATACAAGTTGTCTGTTTGTCTAGTTAGTTATGCCTGCAGAGATCTGGAGAGCTTCTTAGGTCCTCTTTAGGAGTAAATCAGGTCCTCCAGGCGGTGAGGTCTTTGCTCTGCTCGAGGCGCCGAGGGAGTCGGAGGGTGGCTGTTTCAGAGACAGAGAGACTCATTTACGTCTGGGGTCGTCTCGGCACTAGGGAGTCGGCGCCCTGTCGGACAGGAGTCTCCGTAGGTGCCGGGTGAAGTCCGCCTGGGCTCGCGGCAGAGCTTGATAGACAATGGACTTCGGCAACCAGCCCTGGAAAGTGAAGGCAAGAGATTGAAATAGCACAAAGAATGCCCCCCCCCCCACAAATAAACAGGCCAGCCGCTCTGATGATGCTACAGAACATGGCACCAGAACAAACACTCAGCATCTCCGGAAGCCTCGGAGAAGATCACAGTATCCCTGTGTACGCACTGAAGTACACGTACGCACTCACAAAAAAGAACGCCTGCTCAGTGGATGTACCAGAAACATCACCATGGTTACCATAACGTTCGTAATAGTTCCTTTCAGTATTGGCAGAATCAAAGCAGATGTACTACATTTTGTGTCCACACATACATACAATATAGGGAGATTATTTTGCTTTTTCCTGTTTTATACCTGTGGTCAATTGAGTTCAGAAAAACAACAAGCTGTATTAATGGGTTAAATAATAGTAATGACATTTAATATATAATAATGACCTTTGCCCCAGTGCTCATATTTGCAGAAACGTGTACGCTACACCAGACACGTTCTCACTTGTGCATGAGCTTTAAAGGTACTGAATGTTTTTTAACCTTTGAGCACATACACAGTCTGCACAGCTAATACAGGCACCTGCTGTGATCCTGGCTGCTGAGGTGAAATGCTTAAGCACCTCCCTGGGGGGGTAATACCACGGAGCTGAACTACAGTGTGGCTGGTACTGTAGCTCATGGGCTGAGTCTGATTACCGGCTGAGACTCACGCTGTCCCTGCCAATAGCCACGAGGACGCAAGAACAGCACCAGAAGCCCTTCGAGACAGAGCAGGTGGAGCAAAGTCGGTCTCCTCACTGGAAGGGGACCAATTCGACATGCGGGCATGATGATTTGGGAGTAACGAGGGCGATTTCCGTGGCTTATTTTCTGCAGCACATTTCCATGTGGTTAAATAAAGATTTTCTCGCACTTTCAGAAGCTGGCACTTAGCTTAAACGCTCCTGTACCATTAGTGTATGATGTTGTCAGTTACCTTCAGGTCCATGTTGAGAAGCCAAGTCAGTCGGCTCCGGCCCGTGCCGCCTTCAGTCGGCTGTATGATTATACAGGTAGGTCCATCTTGGGCTCTGCTCAAAGGAGCACAGTTTGTGTGAGTGGGTCATTCAGAGTCGGGTCCACATGCAAAGCCGTTCAGATATTTCTTGTGATGGGCCTATGTCGGTTCTGTCCTAACATTTCAGTAACTGGTACTTTGGCTAAGGCCATGGTGATGTGGAATGTCTGCCGGAAGTCCATTGCAGGGCACTGTCAGGAATTAGTTCTCAATCAAAAATGAGACGTACAGGTCCAGAATCAGATCTAACCACTTAGCCATTATTTTGCCCTTGACAGAAACATACCCACACCACATCGTACGGTATCTACCCTAACCCACACCACATCGTACGGTATCTACCCTAACCCTAACCCACACCACATCGTACGGTATCTACCCTAACCCTAACCCACACCACATCGTACGGTATCTACACTACCTACCAAAAGATTTTCTGCATTTGCATGTTACTCAACATTTACTAAAAATGCACCCAATATTCTTTGCCGACAAATAAATTTACAGTATGTTCAACGTTTGAGTGCCTTTATTAGCAAGGAAATGTCGTATCTTTGATTCATAGTAACCTCCTATAGCAGTTATAACAGCAGAGAAAATTCAAGGCATTCGTATAGTTTATAATCTGGTTATTAATTAGGTTGTAACACTTTACAATTTGAAACCAGTTATAACAGTTTTCTTTTTATTAATGAGTTACTACCATTTACAAGTGGCAAAATGGAGCCTTGTTGTAAAGTGGTACCAAAAAATCTGCAGTTTATGAAAAAACCTACAGTGTGTAAATACTTCTGAGTGTTAAGTGTGTAGCACTGGGTTAGTATCTGCATGTCCTACAGCTAATCAAGTAGCATTATTTCTACTCTGAGTTTTATAATATAATTTCTGACATTTGGAATACTTCAAGGCTAGTTGGCGGTATGGCGGTGAAGGAGAGAGCTTTTCACTCGAAGGTCACTGGTTTCACTCTAAAACCGAATCACATTAGAAATGATAATAAACATTAAGCCCCCTGACCTACCTTACGAAGCCCTTTTGTGGAGGGTAGGCTTCTAGGTGTGTGGCAATTCCAGCTAAGTAAATGCAAGACTTCTGCTTACTGCAGTGTCTGACACTCAGGAAATCCCTCTGGCCAATCAGGTTGCCTGGGGACTCAGCTGAAACCTCATGAGTTACCATGGTATCCTTGCTGACACGCTTCAGCACCTGCAAAAGACATCGAACGTGTGATGTAAAGCTGAGCACGTGCAAGCAGAGATTGCATCCATAGTAGAGAAATGCTACAAGATGAAATATCCTCATGGGAATATTTGAAAATTACTTAACCACTTTAAATAATACATACAATTTCAGACAGTGGTGTCTTAAGACTTTTCACAGAAACAGCCCATATCGAATAGCTCGCTAATGGCTATAACAAGCACCATTTGTTACACACGTCTATGTCCTTCCCTAAAGACTCAGTCTTGCAATAAAGGCATTTTTGTGCTTCACGAAAAGCAGTAAATGTTTTGTCTGTCTAGGGCCTTAAGGTGATGATACACAGAGCAACTTTTTGAGCAATGTTGCCAGGTGAGACAAAGGGCAACCCATCCGGATTTGGATGAACATGAAAAATTGCCCAATGCCAATCAAAGTTGTTCAAATAGAAATCTGTAGCCCAGTATCAGTGGGAACTCTAACTATAAGAGAATAATGGCAGCTTACCTCAATGTGCTGGATGTTAGGGTTCCATAACTTCATTTCTGTCACGTTGATAAACAAGTGGTGATGGAGCTCTTCAGGGGAGGCGTCTAAAACAGCTTCCAGCCTGAACACCTTTCTGGCCCCCGGTAGTGTTTTGCTGTAGATAACATCCCCATTTTCCTGAAGAGTTGCAGTGGAGTCATATCATACAAAAGGCACGTGGCACGACATAAAGAGATAGGAGGCCACATTGGGAGACGGAAATAGTCTGAAAGACAAGCCCTTGAGGAGTAGTCAATCAGCAGCAGGCGGATAGAAATGATATTTTAATCTGTACCTCTGAAATTTCGATTTTCCATCCAGTCTTGTCCTCAATTATCTCCAAGGCCTTTTCCAGCGCATCTCGGCCTTGTCTCTCATAGGCTGATTCTTCCTCTTTCAAAGCAATCGACCCCTTTGGCATTGTACCCTCACTTCTGTTTTCTGTAAGGCAGCCATGGATTTTTTTCATTAAATGTTGACGTGACAGCAGAACAAAAATCAATTAAGCACTGAGCATCGCCATCGCATTTTTCAGCAGGCCGCAGCTGGCGTGGTCGCGCGGGACTCACCGATGTGCCGCGTGATCCTCGCCCAATCAGGTAAGGTGAGGTGACTGTCCTTTTTCAGGTGAGCTAACTCTTGTCCAATAGCGGCCATAGCTGCACGTTTCAGTCCTGTGTTAAAAAGAATATAGTGTTTCTGTAACGTTTCCATCATCGACCTTGCTTTTCCATGAAATCTCAACAACATGCATCATTAAACCGACTCGAGAAACGTAATACAAAGAGATGAGTTGACTAATCAAATAAAGCATTATACTGTGGCTAAATCAAGCTTTTCTTCAGCACTAAACGGCGCGACGTCTCCTAGCGTCGCTGCTCCCGCCATCCACACCTGCGGCGCTCCGTACATGCGAGTAAGAGATTCCGCAGCAGAGCTTGGCCACCGCCGGCAGCATGCTGTCTGTCACGGAGGGCGCGGGGCTGGGCGAATCTGCGCCAGCCTTTATAGCATTTCTGAAGGACAGGCGCGAGTGATAAGAAGCAGGGTCTAAGATAGGATTTAACTGAATCCTGCCTTCAGGGTCATTGGAAAGGTCCAGAGCAGGCGTGAGGGGAAATGCTGCAGAAATAAGGTGAACGCCCTGGATGCCGCACCAGTCAACCGGACGTTTGGCAAACAGAATGAAAGCCTACAATTAAGAGGTGCAGATCCTTCCAAATGCTTGTTTTCCCCAGCTGGGCCCTATATGTGCTGCGTATTTCAGCAGGACGGTCTTTTCATGGCTGGGGTATGATATGAGCTTCTCTTGATACAGCAGAGTCTTACCTTAGACTTGGCATTATTTAGGACCACATCCTTCACCATATGCCGTTGACTGCATTTATATAAGAAACATGAGCTCATGGTGAGAGTGACATCACTTCCTGGCAAGAGTTTTATCAGTTCCTTTAAGTGGGGTCATGGGTCACTGATGCGGGAATCTATTCTTCCCAGGATGTGCAAGTTGTGACCATGGTTGAGAACCCCGAGTAGAAAAGGGAATGACCCTTAAAAACCCAGTATCTCACAAGGTAGAAATAATACCAGGCGTTTTACCATGTTACACGAACGCATTTAAATAACATATTCTGGAAATAAGGCACGTAAGGAGCAGCCACATTCCCGAACGAGCTGTAAGTAAAGAGAATGTGCTGAATAATCTGTTTTGAAAATAAAAAAGGGAATGAATCTCAGTCTGGAAAAAAAAAAAATCCCACCATTGAACGTAAGTGCTTATCTGGCCCAGACAATTTAGAAAGGTTATAGTCAATTATGTCTTTGCAGTCCAGCGGCTTCAGACAAATGCACGTCACGTTTTTCCAGACGGTTGAAGATTAGGGCTCCTTTTGCAAACTGAGGCCTGGAAGGGCTTGAGACCTTCAGATACGGAGGCCTGTCTTCTCAGATCCCATTATGCCCATCAGAGGAGAAGAGCTGTGCAATGCTCATATATATATATACACCCATCCCCCAAGTGGAGGAGTTTAAGTATCTCGGGGTCTTGTTCACAAGCGAGGGAAGGATGGAGCGGGAGGTCGACAGGTGGATCGGTGCGGCGTCAGCAGTGATGCGGGCACTGCATCGGTCTGTCGTGGTGAAGAAGGAGCTGAGCCAAAAGGCAAAGCTCTCGATTTACCAGTCGATCTACATTCCTACCCTCACCTATGGTCACGAGCTGTGGGTAGTGACCGAAAGAACGAGATCGCG
>JAODLC010000045.1:8696278-8708757 GCA_026781145.1 Hippopotamyrus pictus | reverse complement strand
GAACTTCAATGAGAAATAGCAGTGATTTTGTTTGATTTGGGTCAATTGACCCAGTCAGTCTTTCTAGTGTTAATCATTACCTACATCACAGTTCCTTGAAGAATAACCACAAGACACTGAAATATTGCATCCTAATCTGACCCACTTTTCAAGCTCATTTATATTCCTGGATACAAATGAAAAACAGACACTAATGAGGGTGGTAAACATGCGCGTTAGCAAATATACTCATGATACTGTTACTGTAGAGTTTCCTCTGAATTCACCTGGAGCACCTCCGCCGTCCCAATCAATTCTAAACAAAAAAAAAAGAGTACAAGGTTAGAAAACAGAACGCCTTCCTCGTTTGGTCACGAGCACGATGCCGAACTACGCTGAGCTGGAGTACATCTCCACCCAGAACTATGCATGAAACTTGAGGGAACCCTGAATCCCCACTGAAGACATGGCGACCAGTGGAAATGTGAGCCGGTGAGATGGGGGCTGGAAATGGATGGGACTTAAAATCACTGAATCAAAGGTGAATAGCATACTGTAGTAACAGCCTCTACAGCAGTGTTTCTTAACCCAGTCCTCAGCGAACCCCAGACAGTCCATGTTTTAGCTTCCTCTCAGCTCCCAGCGCACCTGTACCAAGCATTCGGTGTTCCTGATTGGCTGGGAGCTGGGAGGGAGCAAAAACATGCACTGTCTGGGCTTCCCCGAGGACTGGGTTAAGAAACACTGTTCTACAGAAAGAGTAAATACCTCGATGTTTATGCTGGCCTCACACATTTGCAGCTCTATGGGGCCCAAAATCTGGTGATGTATGCCCCCAATATATAATTTGACCTCATTCATCCCCCCCCCCCCAAAAAAAAACATCCACCTTTGCACTTAAATTATTGTGTCCCCCCCAATATCAAACTCTTGACCGACGCCCTTGGTCACACAACATACAAAACTACCTACACTTTGTTGTTCGTTTGCTAGTTTATGTCCTTCTTACAGAAGGCTACAAACCTGGAAGCTCTGTGCTCAGTCTTTAAAGCTCTTTGTGTATCAACCACGCTACAAAGACCTACCACTGTTTGTCCTTCAGTCCAGACATGCACAGCAACAAATACCCTCAACTGGTTCATAGTGTTTTACACCTGAAGTTACATAACTGAACTTAATGCCTTATGCCTCATGCTGTAAGTGCTGGTATTACTAACCGCACGTTCTTCTGCTTCCATGGTTACCCCTATTAGGCCTTCCTCATGTCATTGCTTATATCATGGCTTAAAGTCTCAAAACTGTCTCAAACAGTAGGGTCTGGTAGCTGGGGGATAATCGTTAGTTCAGACCTTTTTTTAGATTTAGATTCTAGCTATTCAGACAGGGTAAAAAGCATAAATTAAACATAGACCTGGTGCTTTTTTAGCTAGACACTCATGCCAATTCACAGCATTTACTGCCAATGTCCTTTTTATGTTTTTTTTTGTTTCTTTATTCGAGAGACAAAACTGTTGTACCGTTTCATTATGGCATCTTCCTCCTGAGTCATTTTCTACTCATTTATACATACTTA
Source organism: Hippopotamyrus pictus (assembly GCA_026781145.1). Lineage (NCBI taxonomy): Eukaryota > Metazoa > Chordata > Actinopteri > Osteoglossiformes > Mormyridae > Hippopotamyrus > Hippopotamyrus pictus. Next base: position 8,707,205 of record JAODLC010000045.1, on the reverse strand, counting down.
TTGTATCCAATGTATTGTTATCCATGTTGCTATATCATAGAGTACATACAGTACATATATATGGTACAATATAACACAAAATAAAGCACATTTTTGTTGGTACATTCTTTGAGTCAATTTCTGTCAGTAAAGACTTTGTCACTATTCTGCATTTATACCCTACGCACTACTGCAGTAACAACCATTGTTTTTGCTAAATATATAAGGCTCTCTTATCTGTTTCTTCCTTATTTGTCTTATCCATTTGTTGTGTCAAGGACAGAGTTTGTGAGAACTGTGTTTAAATACATCACTACCATGAGAAATGGGGCTGAAGTACTGGGTAGGACCTGAAGTCACGTCAAAACAAGCTTTTTACCTGTTAAAGCAGTTTTACTGGGACTAAAGAATATATACTGCAGTATTAGTCTCTGAAAGACGGCTTATCCTTGCTCTGAGGGTGTTCATAATGGAAACAGGTTTCAGATTTGAAGGCAGCTGCTAAATTACCTGGCCTGTCCTCTTCTTTGATGATATCTGTAGCTTTGCCAAAACTAAGAAAGAAAGTATATAATGTTATCACATTTTTTCATGCCAGATTAATTTCAGTGTCTAAACTGAACGTGCTATATGCTGTTATGGTTATACAGCTACAGTACTGTGCAAAAGTCTTTGGCAGTCAAAGGAAATGTTTAAAATCTATTTATCTGGGCAGTGTATTTTTGCTTAGAAAAAAAAATGTAATTTAACATTAGAAAATATGGCAATAAAGAGTACCGCAATAAATACTAACAAGAATGTCTTCTGTTCTCCAAAAAGGCTGGATGGCTAGATGAAGACCACTCCTGAGGGGCACCTCAGGCATCAAAAGTCAACGAGGTATCGATTGGCCGTATGAGGTGTAGAAGTGGTACAATCAAATACATGGCTGTATCGGATAATATCGGCAGGGGTAATTTGAGCAGAGGTTTTGAAATGGCTAAGCTAATACACTTTTACAGACGTAATATCATAGTTTTACACCAACATGAAGATCATTTAAACATCATTTTCTTTGACTGCCTGAGACTTTTGCATGGTGTAGTATATCTACTTACACGGCTCTTCCTGTAGGCCTAATTTAAACCTTCACTACAATACATACATACACATCTTCTCCTTAATGCTTTTACAGACCACCCCCCCCCCCCACCCATTACCCATGGTTTCTTCCAGGAAGCCTTGTGGAGGAGGACAGTGCTGGCAGGGGATCAGCTTCCCCCTTAGCAAGGCTGTCGATCACACTGGCATCCACGGCCTGCTGGATCAGCTCCATCACAAAGTCTTTCTCTTTTGATGAAACACAATATTGTCATTAAAAACACTGGGTCAGTCATGCATATAGTACATACAGTACAGTAAATATGTATTGTTTTTCACCTGCTGCTGTCAGCTACTCTGAATATGCATTTATGTCAGGGTTGGTGCCATTCAACCCCGCCCTTTGCGTCTCTTCCTGTTTGGCCAGCAGGTGTCGCTGGTCGTCCCTCTTCTCCCCTCCCTGTCTTATAGCCCACCCGCCATAATGTGTTCTCCCTGCTCCCTGGACTGCTGCATAGCTCAGTGGGTTGAATGTGCAGCTCAGAGGCTGTTAACCCTCCGGTCATGTTTATTTGCATTTATTGGCTTTCTTTGTTATTTTCTATTTTGTTTCCTGGTTATAGATTTGGTCCGCTTGTGTCCCGTTCACTTTCGGTCCTGTTTGTATTTTGGTTCCATGTAAATTATCCTAGTGTAGTAATTTCCAGTGTCTCCTCGTTTCAGTGTTGCGCTTGTTAATTGTTTCTTGTGTTGCTCATTGTCCTGCTTCTTTAGAGATTGATGAATTTCATTATGATTTACACCTGTCCTTTGTTTGCCCTGGTTTCTTTGTGTATTTAAGGGTCTGTCCTCACTCTGTTCATTAGTCAATCATCGTGTTTAGTTACTACTTGTTTGTTGCTCCGTTCTGTTGCTCAGTTCCCCAGTTAACAAAAGAAACCACAAAGAAAGTTAAGTTGCTATTTCTCCCATTTTGTTCAATCTCCCAGTGGTCCTTTAATTTTGTGCTTTTCCTCTGTGTATTCAGTTTGTTTAAATAAACATCTTTGTGTAAGTGGATCGTCATCTCTTCCTGCCTGCGCCAAAGCGACACCATAACACATTTATATACTGTATAGATGTAAAATGGATGTAATTATTTTATCAGGATCCCAAATGACTCAGCTAGCCAAGGCTGGAGGTTACCAGCAATCTTTCAGCTCCACAGTAACTGTACAGGAGGTTAGCTGTGTGTATAACAGTGCTGCATTGCCCCTACAAGCATTACGAGCTGATCTCTCACCTCGCTGATCGGCATACAGAAGCCACTGCTGGACCTGAGATAAGGAATCTGTCTGGAGGACCTGACACAGAAGCTCCAGAACCTGAAAAGAACCACAGAGTCACTAGATCATACATCCCCGCACTGTCCCGATCTGATGAATGACCCATTGGATCAGCGTTGAGCTTAGAAGGATGACACTTTGCAGAGCAGCTAATGTTCCGACTCGTGCGCTTGCGGCATCTCCCCCGCAGGATCTCGCAGGGACCGCGATCTCTGCATGTCTGCTGCTGTAGGAGGCTTAGCAAAATCGATGTTATGAAAAAGGCACTATGGCCAATCACGTGAGAGCAAGTGGACATGTGATTTTGGTGCTTTTGTGATGGTTGAATGTTTAGCGTTGGGAGTATTTAACAAACTGAGGCTCGTACGGCCATCTTTTTATGACTGCCTGAGACGTCCACAAGTCAGCAAACTATCCTTTTGGTCTATTATATAAATTCTATTTAATTTGAAACAAATATGTATTCTTGAAACTAGTCCATTTTTAAAAGCCACATATGTGATTTGGGCTGCAGTGATTCGGCTTCCAAGTATCAAAAGTTGAGCCCCTTAATCTTATGATAAAAGGCTCATCTAAAGCTGTAGATGAAGCTTGGTGTTACCGTCAGCTCCTGGTCATACAGGGCGGGTGGGGGCGGGTGTCCCCGGTGCCGACCGTGTCTCGATGAAGCCTGGGTCGTGTGTCTGCTGCAGGCCCGTGACGAGGCTGGAATAATGCGTCCGGTCTTGGCCGAGTATTGCGTCATCCTGCCTGACGGCCCTTCTGTAACTTGCTATAGGATGCAAAGTCACACCCAATGGTTGAGCCATTCTCTGCCCTCCCTGGTAGAACAGGGCTATTCCCATACCTACATACTGCACGCATGCTAAAATAATTCATTTAGAACAGGAACAAGCCAAAATGTACTTAACCACAGATGTGCAACCATATATCATTCAAATTATTGTTCATGAATGAAGCTGTTTTATATATTAATTGGAAAATCTCCTGCCTCATGCAACGTAATTATGTGATGAATTTTACGATTGATCTAGCAGTTAAGCCTAGTCAAGATAATTATGTTATTGAATTTGGGGGAGGGGGCGTCCTGTATAAAGAAATGAGTAGGCCTATGTACCTATGTAACAAAAGGGTTTTTGACATAATACAGTCAGTTTTACAACTTTAGTAACATTATGTACAATTATAAAGTATCCTTTGTCAATGCTGACATGTAATTTGCATGCCTTTTAATGCATAAAACCTGAGGTGGACATTTCAGATATAGAAAGTAAAAAACCAGACCAAGATTTTATTTCAACCAACCAGTTTTGCACCAAGATTTGCACTCACAGAGTACTCAACTGGTTGGTTGAAACAAAATCTTGGTCAGGATTTTTACTTTCTGGACAGGAAATGTCCACCTCTGTATAAAACTTCAGTAAAAGGGACGGTGTTTTGCTCAGAGCTCGCTAGCTCATACATACAGACTTTTTTTCTTTCTTAACTGCCGTCGACAAGCTGACTTTAGCTGCGAGCTCTCTGAGTTCCTCCCTCCATGCTTCCGGCAGGGGAACTGTGAGGAGAGGCTTTCAGTCAACACTCGAAATAACAGCAGGAAAAGCAAAATATTTACGTTACCCTTTAAAGACGTGTTTATTAAAACAAACGTAAAAATCGAAGTAGGACCATTCAGGGGTGGGCTTTTCACCTGCCGCCTGATTGGTCCAGCTGTCTCGACAGTGACGCAGGAAGGGGTCAGGGGACTCTCTTCTGACTGTTAGGGGCATCTGACTCTTAATCAGCGGGTGGAGGGGCGACGGCGTGGAAGCCCACAAGTCATCATTAACTATGCATACAGGGGTCCCATTCAAACCTGGAAAAAGAATGAAAAAACGTTATAATACAGCAACTCACAAGTCACCTATACGATCCGCTACATCCATCGGAACAGGCCACTGAAAGTACGTTCCTGGTTTCTTGTTATCTCACTTGCAGTAATAGCTATGCTGCTAGAGAGGTCTCCGATTTTTATTTTCTATTTTTTTTTTTGTACTATTTCATTCATCCAAAAGAATAACAAACACTGAAGATCCAGTGATCTTTGTAAATAAGAATAAGAAATTCCCAGTAATAGTTGAACAGCGAATGTCTTATGTCATTTGTGTTTTGACACACACTCATGTCCGTTACCCAGTAAATTACAAAATTGTCAAGGCTGACTGCCAAGGAGGAAGTCAGCATGATACTGAAGCTGTCTGAAGTCTTTTGATAATCCCTTTGAGTGAAGAAACTATCACTAAGGTAATGGACCAAGCTTCAGCTCACTAGACCAAAACTACACTGAAGTGGCTTAAGAGTAAAAGACGAAAGTAAGATAGTAAGATCTCTTGAGTGGTCCATTCACCATCACCTTAAAATGCAGGATGCATGGAAAACTCCTGTCTGTACAGAACTCCCCTCGAAATTCTTTTCTGGTTGAATATTAAATCACCAGATCACTGTGGCTACATGTCAGTTTCAGTGAAATTTTACCAAGTTACCAAGAATTGTAGAGATTTGATTAACATTCTGAGATCAGCGAATTATTCATAGCCCAACAAAGTGGCTTAGATATACTATAATACTGCAGGTGGCAATGTTTAAATCACACAAACTCAAATTTATGGTATCTATGTAGTTTTGGTTTCTTTTAAGGTTAAAACTTATCAATATCTTTATTTTGTAATTTGGCTGTAGTTTGTTGATGTGTTTGTTATTACACATTATCTGTTTCTAAATATGATCCAAATTTCTCTGTTTTCCCTATGTATAATAGCACATACTGTATGTATGTATATATTATGTCTTGTACTGTTCATTCAATTTTACGGTTTCTAATTGCTAAGAGATAAAATTTTGAATTTAAAGCACATAAGCCTATATTGAGGCCACAGGACCAGAAAAAGAGTATATTTTCTGTAAGACCCAATCAAAATGACAGCCTATGAGTATTTTTTGACAGCCTATAAGTATTTTTGACAGCCTATAAGTATTTTTTGACAGCCTATAAGTATTTTTTGACAGCCTATAAGTATTTTCTGATAGACAACAATGGAACCTGAAGCAATGGCTACACCTCCACTGGCCCCACCCCCAGTGCCCACCTTGGATGTGCGTGACTCTGTGGGGGTGGGGGTTGTGCCTGGAGAAGAATGAATGGTGACTCAGAGAGCCGAAGCGATGTGCGCCTCTGGGGGGCTCGCGGACCCTCTCTGCCAGGAAGCGCATGGCTTTTTCGAAGGGCGAGTCCCCCTCTTTGCTGCTCCCTCCGGCATCCTGACAGCGAGCAGCCCGACCGAGACCTTCGACGCCACGCTTTGCTGCTCCCTCCATGGTCCCTTCAAAGATGTCATTAAGATATTGGTCAACATGTGTCACCTGAAACAATAATTTGATTAAAAGAGTAAAATATAATTATTAAATCATAATTCTGAAATCAGTTTTACATTAACCCACTTTAATAACAGTTCTATGTATAATATTTAATAATTTAACTCAGCAGAATGAAAGCACATTACTAAAAATCTTACAAATGCCATTAGCTCTGAATAAAAAATACAGCTATATCTTTCTATATCTATACAATAAAATTTTACAATTTACAATTAAATGGCAAAACAATATTATATATATCCTATATGTAATAATGCACTGAGGTTACTTGATGTTACAGATTTCCCTGGATGTTATATGAATACAACCACAGTACTCAAAACTTTTATTAGGCAAATATTTTCTCAGTGATATAACTTTTCTTATTTTAATTTAAGAAAATGAACTCGAACCTGATGTCGGACTCTTGTTCGAATGATAAAATACAGTAATTATTTAGGCCAATGCTAGTACTCAGAAATCTTACCTTATTCCTGAAGCTTCAATAAGCTCCAGACCCTTCAGTAATCCTTCAAATCCAATGTTTTTAGAGTTGCTAGGATACCAGCTCTTTGCATGCAGGGGGAAGCATCTTTTTTCAATGGGGATCCTACATTCAGTGCTCCGGGGCAGCGACCCAGCTTATCATGATTATTTGTTCTTAAGCAGTCATACAGCCATAGACGGTATTATTATAATTATTGATACTATTATTGGAGTTCTTGTTTTTTCGTTGTTGCTATTAGTTTAATTAACAATCTTAGGCGTGATGCCTTAACGCTGTAGCTTAACACCTCTATAGTTGGGGTCAAATCCCCCCCTTGCTCTGTCTGTGTGGATTTCACATTCTTCCTGTGTTGTATGCATATTATTATTATTATTATATTGGGCACAGAATTTTGGCCTAAGTACTGTACCCAAAGGTGTGCAAGAATCCATCATTCTGCACGCCAAATACATGGCGCCATTACATCATGTGACTGAGCCCACAGTCAATCCTAACTTCATAATAAAGCTATGTTACAGTTTCACCTGTTAATGCAGGATCTGTGCTGAATTTAAACCAAGCTTAGTGTTTTAAGTCCTCAAGTATGTGACGAGACTACAGCCATTCGGCAGTGATGTTTTGACAGATGTTGTGTTGCTAGCGCCATGGTTTCTGGTCGATCACGGGTTATATGAATATATACACAAATTAAGAATCTATTAAGAATAAAATTACTTAATACAAATTGGGTTGTCAAAGCCAAACTGAAATAAAACATGACGAGAGACCAAATCACTATAAACCTACAATAGCATCCCATACCTTTTCCTATAATATATACATCCATTAACCTTCTTACCATTTAACACGGACAAGGTGACAATGAGCTTGGAGCTAATTCCACAAAGCACAAGCCACAAGGTAAGGACTTTCCCCAAATAGGATTCCAGACCATTGTATAGTACGCACACAACGTGGGCAATTCAGAGATGCTGAATCACCTCACTGCATGTCTTTGGACTGCTGGAGGAAACCCACACAACATGCAGAGAACACGCAAACTTCACACACGCAGATTAGGGGGCTGAATTTGAACCCAGCGACGGTGTGATGCCACAGCGCTACGCACAAAACCACCATACCGCCCTCTAGAGGCACCGGTGTCTTACAAAATTACGTCTCCTGATGGAAGAGATTCAAAGATTTCAAGTTATTTGTCACGCGCATGGATGTAGTGGTACAACAGACTGTGCAGTGAAAAAGACATAATAATAAACAAATGAACTAACAAATTAACGAAACGGGTATTAAAAATAAAGGAACATACAAAAACGTATATACAAGTAAAGATAAAAGTTATAAAAAAAAATTGAGAAAATACATAAAATGTAGGTTGCAGTTATAACTTATTTTTATCGGTGCTGCTAATGAAGCAAATGGCCCGGGGCAGGTAGCTTCTCTTCAGCCTCTCGGGCGCGGCCATAAGGCTCTGGAGGCGCCAACACAAGCGCAGTTTATGGGCAACAAACAAACACAGCATCCCGAACTCTCAACAGGGTCAGATGTAGCGGTGTTATAGCTCATGTTTTCAGAAATGAATGAATTAAAAAATTAATCATATGCCACCTAACTTTAAAGCTTCCAATTTTTCAAACTTGGTGCAGTTGCTTCCCATTAAATGATCACTGTAATGAGTAACACTTTACTTGAGGGGACTCAAATACTTAGTAATAACTCAGTTACTAATGAAGTATGAATCACGAGCAAATCATGTACAAATATAGTCGCTACTTATGATGAAAGATGTCACGATTCATTAATGATGAACAAACAGGAGATCAGTATTTCGCTTGTGTTATTCATTACTTGTTCCTTCGGAGTTCACTAAGATTCAGAGAATTAACAGATACAGCCTAGTAATAGATATAGTAACTGCTTGGGATAAATGATGCGTCACATTTCATTAATGGTGAACAAACATGAGATCAGTACATTAACATGTGTTATTCATTATTTGTTCCTACAGTACTCCCTTCAGTAATTCCTTCAGTAGTTCATAAAGGTTTACCTAATTAATAGATATACTCTAGTAACAAATATAATACTTGCTTGAGATAAAAGACGTGACAATTCATTAATGGTGAACAAAGGTGAGATCGGTTGGTAATTGACACTTAATTAATTTGTGATTAATTGTTACATAAATAATAACATAATGCTGTATTATTTGTGTCCCCTAAAGTAATGTCACCCCGTTGTGATTTGCAACTAGTGGTTATATTTAAAAACTGTAATCTCAATAGATCATTAATAAGCTATAAAACAGTCCAGTTATGCAAATTTAGACACAAGTACAGTTGCATTTTCCAAATCAGCTTTAGCCAGCATAAACGTCATTCCTTTGTGTTATCCAAATTGGGAATGATGCTTTTCCTTAATCAGTTTGCTTGACTCACACTTCCTTGCTAAAGATTGCAGTCATTGCAGAAAAACATGTAAACAGCACTCTGTAAGCCACTCTGAGCCAGAACGTCGAATCAAGCAGCAATTCCACAGTTACACGGAAAAGAAAATACTACATTGGCTATTTAACCATCAGCTATCAGTTATGAAAGAGGCATCGAAGCGTATTACTTGAATTTTGTCGTAGGGAATAGAGAATTGCATTTAAAAGTGGAGCCGCGTGACCTTCTCTTCGTACTGAAAATTAGGTTGCTCGTTGAATACAGCTGTGATAGCATAGCATATAGGTCCCACTTAAAGACAGAAAAATATGAGCACTACTGGTTGACAGAATATTCTATGACTGGGTGACAAGTTGAGTTCCGCCTCTTTATTTATTTGGCATGAAACCTCCACAGGAACATTATCCTTCTAAGGCTGATATGACGTGTACGACGTTTATGTATGACAGGATTGCAGGACGGCGTCGCGCATAGCCGTAGTGTTATGGGGCTGTCAGTGTGATGCGCTTTTTCCACGTTTAACGAGAATTTCTAGAAAGGGAAAAAAGAATGGGATCATGCACCGCGATGGGAACGATGAAAATCACACCAGAACTACTGAAGCAGCTGCTTCAAGTCTACAACCTGACACGCCAAGACTTCATTCACACTTACAACGTGCTGCCGCTCGTCTATACCCCCGAGCTGCCGTCAAGCGCAAAAACGGCATTTGTCATCATGTATGCCATCATTTTCGTCCTGGCACTGGTTGGAAACAGTCTGGTGGTTTACATAGTTTTGCGGAAGCGAGCAGTACAGAGTGCCACCAACATCTTCATCTGCTCCCTGGCGGTGAGTGATCTGCTCATCACCTTCTTCTGCATCCCTTTCACCTTGCTGCAGTACATCTCTTCCGAGTGGCTTGGGGGTAAGTTTCATGCACATTCATTTAGCCGCATATGCACGCCTTAAAATTATACTGTATTGAGTATTAGTTTTTTAAAAGCATTACTGGAAGCTGCAGCAAGATTCGTTTGGTCTAATAACTTAAGGTGAATAAACAATTTTACCGTCTGTTACACGACGGATAATAAGTTTCGAGAATAACTTGCACTTTTCTGGAAAAACGCATATTGTTTTTTTTCCCTCTTCAGTAGTTCAATAAACTAGGACATTGCTGTCTAATGTCACAATCAGCATCAAAAACAATTCAATACATTTTAAAATTCGGTTTGACTTCCATACTGATTATAGCCAGACACGTGACGTCTGCTACAGTTGCACTTTTATTACATGTCGCAGTTATATTCCATATTAAGTGTCATGGTGACGCATAAAGCAGAATCTAAGGAAATGTTTTCAAATATTGTGAAAATGCAATACGATAAACAGTATTCAAAAGGGGTGTTTAAAGTTTACCTTTACAGCTGAACTTCACTAAGAGTCGATAGCAGGCAGCCTATATGCCACAATTAAGTCACTGCCGCCTTAGTGCCGAAACTGCTCGCTGGTAACGTTGATTACAGCGCCGTGCTTTTTTCCAGGGGTCCTGGTATGTAAATCTGTCCCCTTCGTCCAGACAATGGCTATAGTTACTGGCATTCTCACCATGACCAGTATTGCTGTGGAGAGGTACCAGGGCATCGTTCATCCGCTGAAGATGAAACGGCAGTACACGCCACAAAGAGCTTACAAAATGCTCGGTGAGCTATTAACTATTCATGTAGAATTAGGCTAGTGGCACGTGTGTTTGACATGTGACTTGTGTGTGTACAAGGATACACTGGATATCTGATGTAGTCACCTTTGATTAACAGCAAAAGGATCAACAAAGAATCCATATCTATCTATCTATCTATCTATCTATCTATCTATCTATCTATCTATCTATCTATCTATCTATCTACAGTCTCAGAAAAAAGGATACAAATTTGTACCCTTATTGTATCTTTTAAGGTACAGAAATGGATTCTGAGGAACATCCCAAAGGTAGAAACAGCATTAATGTACCATCAAAGGTACAAAAATGTTCCTCATGGTCAATTTCTGTACCTTAAAAGGTATAGTTACCTACAGCTAAGGGTACAACTGGCAGACCCTTGAGGGTACAGCCCCTGTGACAAGCAAAGGTACACATTTTTACCCCTATCTATCTATCTATCTATCTATCTATCTATCTATCTATCTATCTATCTATCTATCTATCTATCTATCTATCT
>JAODLC010000045.1:8682024-8696214 GCA_026781145.1 Hippopotamyrus pictus | reverse complement strand
TCTATCTATCTATCTATCTATCTATCTATCTATCTATCTATCTATCTATCTAATCTATCTATCTATCTATCTATCTAGTTTGTCTGTCTGTCTTCCTTCTGTCTGTCAGTCTTTCCAACTGCTGGCAAAGGTCACATTGACAGCAGCTGCGGCAACCTGTAAAATAAGGGCTCTCTGCCTGCGACACTTCATCGTTTAAATGTAATGTACTGTTCAAAATCATTTTAGTCAGCCTGTTAAACTGAATCATTACAGAATCATATGATTGAAGACCCAGGAATATGGATTCTGTTCCTGGTTTACTTACATTTTTTTTTTTTTAATATGCTGCCATTAAATGTAACAAAAGAGTCTCTCAAGCACAATTTTTGTTTAATTCTTACTGCGTAGCTGCTGTTTTTACCATCCATAATGAACGTGGCATATTACGTGAAACAGCTAAATATCAGTCCAAGTATCATTTTCAAAGGTTTCACACAATTTTATGGAATTAATACTCCACTAAAAACCGACATTGTGGAAATTGCTCCAGTGATTCATTCTGCCTTTTCTTGATTGGGCATTTCCCAATGGTAGAGTATCTGACAGTGAATTGCCTGAACGCAAATGACAGTATCATTATACATCACAAAAGCAATTCTTCTGTATCTCTCATATGACCAAATAGGGCTGGTTTGGATGGCAGCTGTGATTGTTGGATCTCCAATGCTGTTTGTGCAAAAACTGGAGGTGAGTAAGCATACATCAAACATGTGAGATTTTTCATTTCCATTTGCTAGAAATATTACTTTTAATAGGAACATTATATAGGTTAACACAGATGCTGCAAATATGTATTTTCCATTATTGTGGTAACGTGCAAAATGAGATAAAAGTATGCTGAATTTTTTAATTGGTCTTGCAATTTTCATGTGTAACTGGAGATGCATAAAGGTAATGAGTCAGTTTTCTGAATGGATGGATGAATCAGAGACATAAACAAGGTGAATGCTTTGTGTAGTATTCGTATACTCAATTCACATGTTTAAGAGGCAATAACAACAGATGTTCCTTTGACACTTCCTGCCTGATTCTGGCATTAAGTTTGTGTTAATTTGTTTGCTTTTTTAGTTAAAAAAAAAAAAAAAAAAACTCCAGCAAGCCTCAGTCCGATCGATGTAAATAACTGAACGCTAGAATGTTTTACTTTCGCACCCTTGACAGAATCTGTGTGCCGTTAATGTTTCTGAGACATCCTTAGACTCTCTAAGAGCTTCTTAATGAAGTGTGACTGTATGTGTGATTTAGTCTCAATATACATCTCTTAGCACGGACCACGTTTACTGCATAGGCCGTCCGTAACCAGGCTTTCAGATATGGTTGCTATGCAGTGTGTATCCAGCATGGAATCCCATGTTTCAATTTAATGCACTTCCACTTCTGAGAGACATGATCGTCCTGATCAAAAGCTGCACATTTTTTCATGCTGAAGGACGCTGTCCTGCTTAGTTCTGCTCCGACGTGTGTCCAGAGGCTGTGTTGCTGCCAGATTTGTCATGTTTTGATCTCTGCCGTGTCCACGTTTTACCCAGTGTGCTGTTTTTTTTCTAGACAAATTAATTCTGTCCTCTTAACTCTTCCCAGGAACAAAATCAGTTTACAATATCCAGAGCTATGGGCACACTAATGGTCTTGAAGCAACTTTGATTTTTTAAGACCTGTTGAACACTACGTTAACTTTATATAACCCTAAATACTCCAAATCCTGTAAAAATATGAGACCAGTCTCCTATGTTATGCCCTATTACAGTGTGCATACAGTAAATTAGAGAGAAAAAAGCAGTATAAACTCAGTGAAGTCTTGGTCTTTACATGAAATATTTTCAAAGCCTGGATTAGCTGTACGTTATCTAGAAAATGAACCAGTTTTAATGGACTTATTGTCACAATGTTATTCTGTTTAGTTTCTGGGCGCTCTTACCCCTGCAAGTAAAAACTGTTTGTTGGATCATGATGTCTATAAGATTTTACAAGATTTGGCAAAATAAATGTTAAATCTGTTAAGCTGACTGTCAGTCCTAGTGCATATAAAAACAGTCCAGCAGAGTTGAGGGAAGTTCAGCTAAATGATTTTGGTAGCTAAAGGACAAAGTTATATCTGCTTTAGGCATCATCAAATATGATTAATTTATTTAAAAGCTGGGATTTATGCAGCCAAGGGAATACATAGACCAGGGTTATTCCAATCACGGTCCTCGAGGTCTGAGCACTGCTGGGTTTCCAGCCTTCCTTTACCTGTCAGTCAGGTGTGAAGCCTCCGACCAATCAGAATCAGCGATTATTAAACAACTACCTGGAAGAACTGAAAACAAGGCCTGGATTTGGAATCGAGGTCCAAATTTCAAGAACCCTGATATAGAGTGAAAACACAGGAAATCTGCAGGAAATCGACAGTCGTTGTGCAGCTTTGCCATTGCAAGCTTGCCGTTAAACCCGCAATCCGTGCTTTAGCCCGCGGAAGCATATTCAGGCCTCTCCCGTTCCCAGGTGAAGTACGACTTCCTGTACGACCGGCACCACGTCTGCTGCCTGGAGTGTTGGCACTCGCCCGCCCATCGCCGCGCGTACGCCACCTTCATCCTGGTAGCGCTGTTCCTGCTGCCCCTGGCGACCATGCTTATCCTATACACAAGGATCGGAATCCAGCTGTGGATACACAAGCGGGTCGGGGACTCCGCCGTGCTGAACGCCATGAACCACAGTGAAATCAACAAGATTTCAAGGTATACACAGGTCCGCCCTGGAAATGAGTCCGTCCATCCGTCCATCCATCCATCCATCCATCCATCCTTAACCTAGTGTGACCCAATCTCCCATTTTTCTTCCATCCTCTGTTGGGTACAGGAAGAAAAAGCGGGCCGTTAAGATGATGGTCACCATCGTCCTACTCTTCACCGTTTGCTGGGCCCCATTTCATACAGTGCACATGCTGTTCGAGTACAGTAAGTACGCAGTCTTATAAGCAGTGCCGTCACAAGCATGTAGAATCGAGGCGGCGTATCCGCAACATTCCTGCTAGATGTGCGCCAATGTGGACCAATAGATATATAATACTAATACACGTTACCCTGTGACTAGACGATCTGGAGAAGCGCTACGATGAAGTGACCCTCAACACGGTCATCGCCATCGTCCAGGCTGTGGGCTTTTTCAACTCATTTAACAACCCCGTCGTGTACGCCTTCATGAACGAGAACTTCAAGAAGCACTGCAGGTCTGCGCTCTCCTGCTGCCTGCCGCAGCCTGGCCCGCCCCCGCTCGCCTCCGCCCCCGCCGCGGGGGGCCCCAGACTCGCCGTGCATTTCGCCAGGTGGGGCACCTCCCCCAAAGACCGACCCAAACTCATCAGCGAGGGGAACGTGGCCGAGAGTGTGGTATTGAGCACGGCGCGCACAGAAACCTCGACTGCATTCGTGGAGGAGAAGGTGTCAGCCGTCAACTCGGAGCTGCCTGCCAGCTGCTATATTGGCTCATAATACACACTTTGAATAGTGGGAAACACGACAAAATCTGTGCTGCACGTAAGTTAAAAGGGGTACTTAATGACTGTGTAAAACGACATATTCGAAGGATTTCCGCTGCCACGCATTTTACTGTGAGATTAACCAAGGCAACTGCTGTAAGAATATTTTTCTTGGTATTTTTGGTTTGTTAAAGACCCTGCAGAATATTGCAATGTATAATATTAATCCGTTTTAAAAAAGATATCTCCAAAGAGGGATTAACAGCATTCTGAATATAAATTGTAATTACGGAAACGGTAACATGCAAAATGATTGAGCAAATATTCTGACTGTGCGGCTTGTGAGTGACAATGTCGTTAATCTTCTCTAAATATTTGTTTCTTTAATACAGAAAAGATGGTTTATTGGTTACATTTCAGTGAACAATTACCAAACCTATTCAAGGTCAGTAATAAAGCAAAAAGTATTTCAGATCAGAGGGCCATCAACATAGCAAAATGAGTGTAAAGATGGAACAATCCAACACACATAACACAAAAAAAAAAAAAAATCATATCAGATTTCTAAAAAGCAAATATACGTATACAGCCTTTACCCAGGTTACGATCGGTTTATCGGAAAGTAACCCTATCGTAAGGCGAAAATGCATTTCAATACAGTATACTTAACCTGACAAACATCATAGCATGGCTTAGCCTGCCTTAAACATGCTTAGAACACTTACATTAGCCTAGAGTTGGACAAAATAATCAATACAAAGCCTATTTTATAATAAAGTGTTGAACATCTCATGTAATGTATTGACTAATGTATTGAAAATGAAAAACATTTACCCATCGTAAAGAGGAAATATAACACAGACCATCGTAACCTGGGGAGTGTCTGTATTTGAAATTTGTCAGGTTATCTCCTGGGAAAAAATTTGCAATAAATAAGGCAGAAATTGTAACATGCGGTAGGGTTCATTTATGCAAGATATCACTTCAAGTGATATTTTCCAACTTCAGTTAGCAGCAACTCTTGCAGAGGCTCCTTAGTGAACAAATGAGCTTGTTCATGACCACTTAAGTAGTAGCTAAAGGCCCTTAACGGCAGCTGATTAGCATTATCACTGTGTCAGCAAACTGCATTTACAGGAAGATTTTCAGTAAGTGTAACACGACAGTCAGAAGCCAGACACTGGTGTGCCAAGGAAGAATTGCAGCTATCAAACCTGGGAAAATAAAATCATCCAAGTCCTTCATCTTTTGAAGATTTATTAAGCCGACTACTGCTATACTTGCCACTTAAAGAATGCTTATAAGACGTGATGCTCCTTTTTACCCAGTGAGTTATGGAAGTCCAGCCCGTATTGACTAGTGGATTAAAAAGGAGGTGAGGAAACACACAGAATGCAAGGTTCAAGTTTGAATGTTTAATACTCCACGCACACAGAACGGGAGAAGAGAAGACATAGCATCCGAACATCAATGCAATACCTGGATCTTAATCAGGAGGAGGAGGTAAGGAGTATGCACTGATTACATGTACCCAAGCACACGAGAAACCACCTCAAGGATGAGAACCTGAGAGCAGCCATGTGGCGGGTGATACCTCAGCACCACACTACTCTAAATGGACCAATTTGAGTTTTTTTTTCCCGCTGGCTGGAGTGCCAATCCTGCGACCGACCCCCAAGTTATTCCCTGTAAGTTGGAGGACCTCCTTATAGGGCTGGATGTACATTAACATCATACCCAGCATGAAGCAATTGTAGATTAAGCACCATGCTCAAGGGCCCAACAGAGTAGAATTACTCTGGGCATTCATGGGATTTGAACCAGCAATCCTCCAGTTACTGGCATAGATCCCTAGCCTCAGAGTCACCACTCCATAATCAGACAGAACAGTAAAGCTACAAATCAGGGCAAAGTACCACGTTCAGCAGCACAACGCATTTAAGCCTTTAGAAACGGGACTACAAATCATTTATTCTTTAGTAAATTAATCTTTGTGGGTTCACATTCACACCTGACAAACCAAGTCACAAAGACGTGCCCTTACATCAAGGCTCCTCGAGCTAGCTTTTCATTTTTATACGGGAGTCGCTGAAGCCCCACCCATTTTCTGCACCAAATCAAACGACGTACGCACACAGTTCAAGTGAAACTTTTATTCACATCCATTCATTTCCAAATATATACACGCAAAAATTACAAAAGCCAGACAGCACATGACCTATAGTTTAGCCTGCAGACCACCTCACTTTATACACATAATGTATAACTGGGAGGGGTGGGGGGGCTTGGGGGGGGGAGGATGTGAAAATGAAAAAAAATTTCCCGCTGGGAAAATGAAGTACACGGACGCACACGGTCCGTGAAGCACGGCACAGCTCGACCGGTCGGCATTTAAATCGAGAGAAACATCGTGCAGATGCACCTTGGGCTTGCAAATGAAGCCAGAGAAAGAGTTACATTCTGACTCTTATGTACTGAAAGCTTCCCCAGTGAGGCAGTGAAAGGCACTTCTGAGGCAACCAGTTCCAGGTCAACTAAACACTTTTTTTAAACCTTGTATTAAAATTAACAAAACAAACAAACACTTTCCTTTGAACCTCAAATCAAACCATGACATTTCAACTTTAAATATATGCGATGCGTATTAAGTTAACTATTCAGAGGTAACTACGTGAGCAGCATTTACAACATACCCCTTATTGCCGTCGGACAAACGAACATCCGCCAGGCGTACGTAGGCGATGTAGGGGCTACGTGACGACGGGAATGTGGAATTCACCGTTATCGAAGAGCAGGGGCCTTCGGGGAGGTGAGGGGTTCTTGTCAGCTTTGTGCAGTAGCTTGAACAGTCCGGTCCCGATGTTCATCGGAATGCCCATAATAATACACTCTGATACACCTGTATGGGGGAACATACGTTTCTCTGTTAAAGGGTCCCTTTTTTGCTCCATTTCTTTCTGTAGATGTGCAATTACGGCCATCAAGCTACACAAATGCGCCGATAATTACTAACACACGACTGAAGGATAACTGGAGGGCAGAGAATGGAGGGTAGGCCTTGCCTGACGGCTGATGTTCAAAAAAAACATTGTTTCCCTCCCTCTCATGATGATTGAAGAGAACGAACACACGAGCCTTAACTGAACAAAACCAGCCTTAACTGAACGAATCGCATCTTCACAGACAAGATCTACACTGACCACACACGGAGTCCTTCTGTCCGAAGTACGCGGCGTCGAACAGGTGATCGGCGGTTTTCTCGAAAGACGCCAGCATCAGCACGCTTTCCTTCATCTTGGCCAGGCCAAACCGGGTGATTCCGAGGATTTCGCCCTAAGGATGCGATTTCATTTAAAGACGAACAAAAGGACATTACGGCAGCGACCCGTGCGATGTCGGAACCGGGAATCAGACGCCTTACCAACCTTGTAGGACATGAGATCAGCCAGCAGCATGACATGGCGTCTGTCAATGCTCATTCCGTGGTTCACCATTGTGTACTGGATCTCATTGATTATAGTGGACCTGGCAGCTTCAATGCCCAGAGTCTTCTCAACCTTTAGAGTGCAAGAGTAGCTCATTTATAATGAGATTTTAAATAAGGTCCTGTCCCCTTTAAGAGGCGTGGCTCGTTTGGTAGGTGGGCGGGGACAATTCTCAGCAGGCATCTACCTCATAGGTGTTGTTTGACGAGGTCCTGCTGCCGTTGACGCCATGGGTTGCCATGACGCTGCGAAGGTTGTCTCCTTCCACCAGGAGCTTGTACTTCGTCTTCCCGCTCTGCTCGTCGACGTGAATGACAGCCCGGGCGACCTCAGGAATGCCCTGCACCACGATCTGCCGAAGGCCGAGTCATTTAAAAACAAAACAAACAAAACAAAAGCAACACTGCTACAAAACAATACAAAACGAAAAATACACCTTCAGCAATGTGACTTTTAATGCTAGTCTTAAGAACACGATTCAGCAGAAAATAACACTGATATCTTCACTCATTTCTGCTTCCCCAAAGTTTCATTCTGCTGGATTTACTAATTCACCTACAAACTGAAACAAACTACATTGGGAGCTCTTTAAAAAAAACTTATAATACATTAAAACTGAATTGTACCAAAAGAGTGAATCCTACAAAGGGTTCCTTGTTTCTTCTTTATCTTTTCTTTAAATTAGGATGCTTCAAAGGCTTGTACTAGAATTAATTTTATTCCGTTTGCCTTGTTTAAAGGAGGGTAAGCATTCATTTTACAGAACAGCGTGTCCACGTTTAATGAGGTCGTGAAGGGATTTCCTTCAGGTCTGAGCATAAACACCGAGGGCAACCCTGTGACAGATTCCCTTTGAGGAGAATTATATAATAAACACTAAACATAAGGCAAAGCACAAGGATGAGGTAATGTCCGCTGTGTTCGGCCACTACGTCAACCTGAGACCTGAAGCTGCACCATCCAGCCAGCAGGGGGCGTCACCTTAGGCAGGTCCTCCTTTAGGGACTGCAGTACATAGTACATGGAGCTCTTGCTGCTCTCCCGCGGCGTCACACACACCACGGCCTCCCCGTGCACGGCGATGTCTCCCGGCTTCACCCTCAGCTTGGACATGCAGATGGAGTACCGCACCGTCTCCGCGTTCACCTGCGTTAAGGGGGTTAGGGTGCGGAGACGCATTATAAGGCACGAACGCAGCACGTCCAACCTCGACCCAGATTCCCCGCTTTCTGGCCCAGGTCTTGAATGTTTGGGACCTTAGAGTGATTTGTGCCAGAAAGATCTTCAACTTGAGTATACTCTGCCCTCGATCCTGGGGTCTGATGTTGTCGTCATGGAAGATACCATCTGTGCCTTTGTTTTGTTCTCCACATAACGCACAACAAAATCAGAAAAGTAACCATAGCGACAGACAGAGCGGGTGTCACGCTCCTCCTTCCATTGGTCCTTTATCAGACATTGTTACAATTTAAATTTGCACCTTATCGAATCACCGATAAGGTTTCGCCGCTTTCAGAAACCTCTTCAGCCGCAGCCACCGGGGAGAGAGAGTCTCCAGGAGCATCAAGCCTGGCCTCCGCGGTGTTCAGACCCACGATGCAAATGGGCACTGCCCTTATACGGATGCGGCTAAGCATGCGAGAAGCTGCAGAGAACCCGGTGGAGGGGCACGGCGATGAAGCGCCAGGAAACACCTCATCCCGAACGTGCCGCTGAATGAATAATTCATACTGAGAAGCAAATGAAAACGTAAGAAGGTGGGCAGAAAGGTTACATATGCTAAAAACACACCAGGAAATACAGAACGAGGACGTTTAAGTTACGCACAAAGGCCCCAGAGGATTATGGGATACACCTCTCCTTATCTGCATTTCTCCAGGACATCTGCCTGCTCCCCTGTGACACCCCGAAACCTCTTTACTGTGCTACTTGTTTAAACGTTTTTGTTGTTTCGTTGTTCTTTGGATTGACTCCCTACTCAGCCCTGGGAGGCTGACCTCTGACCTTTCCAGGACCGTCTGCCCTGTTTTGCCTCCCGGTACGGACACCCCAAAAGTCAGCCATCAAAAAGAAGTTCAAACAGTACTTTCAATATTGTTCGATCAGCATCGCAGGGCCTTTAGATGAACGCTAGCTGAATACTCTGCGATGCGCAACTGATCGTCCTAGCCAATGCGGACCCTTTGGTTTTGAAGGACAATGGGACCTTGGCAAGAACAGCTGCTCGTTTCACCTGGTACAAATCATGGATGTTGCTTCTTAGCGGCAAAGGAAGAACAACTGTGTGGTTTCCTAATGGGTTTTCTCACCTGCACACACATCATCTAACACAAGGTAGGATACCCGATCCATGGAGGGCCGCTGCGGGTTTTTGGGATGGCCTCTCAATCAGCCAATAACAGCGGGTCCCCAGGACTGGAGTTGAGAATCACTGCTTCATTACTGGCTAATTGAGAGGTCATCCCGAAAAAACCTGATCCAACAGCTTCCCCGAAACATTCTGCTCCCATTAACGCCATCCGCAGGCCGTCCGAAAAATTCCGAGACGAAGCTGGACGCAGAGCGGAGACGTACCTCGAGCCGAAGCAGCCGGATCCGCTCCAGCGACAGCTTCACGAGAATGAAGCAGTCATCGGGAAGAAAGACCTCCTCGATGTACTCGGAGATCTAAAGGGAGAAGAGAGAAGCCGGCACGTTCATAACAGACATGGACCGCAGAAGCACCGGCTGATGGAAATTCAAAAGAACATTTTCATAATTAAATCGCTCATTCTGGCAGGTCCGCCTTTGCTACGTGAAACACAATACATTTCGAAGTGCAATTCTTTTTATAACGTCTCGGGATCACGTCATGACCTCTCCCAGAAGAGTCTTTTCGATCCTCCCCTTGACGAGCCGGGCGAAGTCCGCGTCGTCCTCTGTGTCCAAGTGGGCAGTGATGATGGGGGTGCTTCGGGTTGGGAAAAGGGGTCCGGGGTAGCAAAAGTTAAAAAAAGAAGGAACTCTGGGTCTCAATGTCCACCACTGATAATCGAGACACCTTAGACGGTACAACATAGGACTCAAACGCCACCCGTGATACAGAAAACCATCCATAGTAACTTCAAAATACAGACTTGGCGACACCGTGAAACAAATCTGTTCCAAAAGAAAGACCTAATCTGTCTATCATCAAAGCCAAGCTTAGAGAACTGAAGGAATACCCCGGATGAGTGCTTCAGGACCCCATTTAGGGCTTTAGGTTCATGGGTCAGAGTGTTGCCCATCCTTCCAATCCACGGTGGAGGACGGGGATCTCTAAGGGGCCTCTGCACGATCCCTAACCACCCACCTTATATTTTTGGAGGCGTTGATGATCTCCTTGATGCGGGGCACCCCCAGCGTGATGTTCATAGAGGCCACGCCCGCGAAGTGGAAGGTCTTGAGTGTCATCTGTGTGCCGGGTTCTCCGATGCTCTGCGCACACAATGCACCCACAGCAGAACCAGGCTCCATCTGGGCTCTGCAGGAACCAGGGACAGGACAGGGACACACAGATTAGGGATCTATATATCTTTCTAGGGACTCTCAATTCATTTCTATGGGCATAACCCTAATGCCAACTATGACAACCTTAACCCCTACCCAGCCCAAACCTTAACCATAAGCAAGCAAACAAAATACAAGACTGTTGGCGATTTTAGTTTTTTGATTGCATTCACAGATTTTTATTGAACTGCGGTTTATATTGGGGAGGGACGTGAAAACGGCCCACACGAGCTAAAATGACAGGTTTTACCACATTATGGGTACACTTCTTCCACACGATGTGGTAAATACATATCCGTGTGCGCACACACACAAACATAAAATTAGCAGGAACACTGCACATCTCTGCTCCCCCAGCTAACGAAGACTAGTCAGAATCATTTATCTAGAAGTGTTCATTCTATCAGAGGACAAATTAAAATATTAATAACTGCATCACATAAAATTAAACTGATGCTTAAATTACTAAATTACAAGAGAGAGGAGGAGACTTTATCCACCTACCTACATGAGTAATATTATACAATTAACGGTTTTAGTGTTTTGCTTGGTTTGGTTGGCTGGATGAAAAAATAAAAAACATTTACCATGATTTTGGGGCAAGCAGGCTGAACTGAGTATGGCAGACTTGTGACATCGGTTACCTCATGTATTTGTCTCTACACGTCTCCAGGAACTTCTCTAGCTGGGTCGGCGTGATCCTGTCGAGCTGGTACAGAACTTTTGGCTGGAATGAAACAAGACGCTGAAGCAAGGACCCCTAACCCTCAACGCCAGACGCATTTCACACCGTACAGGCCGTTTACCTCTGTGGTGCCGTTATCGTTGATGCCGTACTTGTCGCGGGTCTTCTTGATTTTTTCAGCTGCACTCTTGATGAATTTCTTTATTTCCTAATAACGTTAAGATTCAGTCAAGCATAGAAATGCACAAACTTAATTACTAAAAAAACTGCATACACAGCAGCAAATATAATTTCAATTACTTTGTCTGAGACATTGTGACATTTATATCAGCTTAAAAGGACTCCAGGTTCTTTGTTTAAAAAAAAAAAAAAAAAAAGAAAATCACACAATGTGTTTTTTTCCATTTAACACGTGGTGAAGTCAGATTCAGGCGATACGTTCGGAAAAGCACACCCCGTTCGCAAAATGCACTGCTTATATGATTAGTGTTCCAGAAAAAAATAATTAATTAAAAAAATAAAAAAATCAGTCCCAGTTCAAATACGAGTAATTATTTCAAGCAAGACTAGGGTTGCAAAAAAACAGTCAACTCACAGCACCAACACGACATGCGGACATCACTGTACCTCAAAGTACTTCGCATAACCTGTCTCAGTTAAATCCTTCAAACAATTGATAAAACAATTTGGGGGGGGGGGGGAACAAAAATCAGAACAGATAGCTCTGGTTATTTCACACCCCATCAAACAGAAGTGTACATACCTGTCTAAGGCACATATTGACCACTGGATTGAATGTAAGCCATGATCTCGTGCAATCAAACACGCTACGCAAGTAGCTGCCTGGCCTTCAAAACGCCGCCAAGCTAAAGGGTAGCATGTCTACAGAGACTCAGACCACCTCTGTGAACAAGAGAGCTTCACCGATCGATACAGGAGTGACAGGCGGCAATAAAATGCCGCGATCCGCCTTGATCCAGGCTTCGGACCGCCTGGTTCCTATCGATGTTGGCTTAGGGCTGCATTATTAGGTGTTAAACCGCAGCTGGTGAATACAGTAAACCCAGGTAATGACACCCCATGGGTCAGCGGTCTTGTACTGGATTTGAAGGCCTATGTCTAGACTTAAGTGCTCAATGTTTAAACAAGATTCGAAACCTATACTAAAAAATGCACCTATTGGTCACTCATTGGCACTTGTACCCAAATTAGCTGCCTGACAACTGTTTGCTGGTGCAGGCTTCCTAGTTTTTTCACTTTATTACCTAAAAATGTTATAGTGTAATTCAGCATTTGTTCAGCCTGAGATGCATGTCATTTTGGACAGGAGTCTACAAAATTAAAAGGAAAAAGCAAGTTTCTGAACAACATATGGGAGAGGACACAAGTCACCTAAGCATTAGGGTAAATGTCATCATTTGCACCAGCGAGGAAGAAGAGAGGGGAAAAAAAAAAAAAAAAACGTTCAGTACAGGGCTGTTTGTTATCAAGTCTCAGCTGAAAATAATGATTCACAGAGATGGGTGAAACGCAGCAGAAACGTCCCAAGATGAGGCTTACCTCCAGGAAGCTGTCCCGGCAGCACAGGAAATCGCTCTTTTTCATTATGGACTCTGCCGTCAGTATCAGCTCGTTCTTGCTGAGGGCCGGCTGCTCAGCACAAGTGTAGACAGCCTGGGACGGCAAACATCAGATTTGTATTTTTACAGCAGCCCGGGGGGGGGGGGGCCCTCCAGATTATATTACGGCACGGCTTTGTGAGAGACCTCTTATGTTCTAAGAAATCAGTCGTACGACTACGATAGCCTCCTCCGCGGAACACGAGATGCTCCTTCAGCTCGCACGTAAACGTGCCCTGAAGCAGAGGCGCAGCAATCGGAACAAGATTAAGGTGTTATTTCAGGTTCCCAGCCTTGATAACGGAAAGAATCCAGATGGTTTAGTCTAGTCTTACAGCACATTTACTCAGCTTTTACGTACGGCTTGAAGTCTGAATCAGACATAATATTTACGACGGACTTCGTTCGTCTGACATAAACTACGTCTCCTGATTTAATCGAAACATAAACAGCGCAGAGTATCTTTATTAAAGACAAACTTCTGTGGGACTCGACTCACCCTGATGTTATCCAGCACTCTTTTGAACTCCAGTGGCTCGTCTTTGCCCTCCATGGCGGCGGGATCGAGGCCGTCCCCTCCGTAGATGAACTGGATGATGTCACCGGTCGAGCTGCGCACCGTGAGGTCGTACTGCGAGCAGAGGTCCTCCAGCGACTTCACCAGGCGCCTCTGTGGACGCGCAGAAGGCGAGTTGGTGCTCCTCGACGCAACGCGGCCCCCGTAGGGAGTGAACACGCGCGCGCAGGATCGAGCCGCTTACCTGCATGTATCCCGTCTCGGCCGTTTTGACGGCCGTGTCCACCAGACCTTCTCGGCCGGCCATCGTATGGAAGAAGAACTCCGTGGGGGTCAAGCCTGAGTAGAAGCTGTCGGCGACGAAGCCCTTCGCGGCCGGAAGCTGCGCGGAACGGAAACTAGTATCAGGACGCAGACCATCCCACAGCCAATGTTCATGCAAGCCAAGCCCAGAAGACATACAAAAATAACAGCGAAAGGACAGGTAGACACCTGGATTATAACCTAATCATTTGAACATAAGGCGTCTAGCTGCTTATGACTTTTAAATTTTAGATGTCCTCTCATTTTAAAACCCCTTTTTCTAATTAGGCATTATCCTCTAATGCAGAATTACCGCAATACCCATTAACAAGGGAACATAAAACGACAATAGTGATCAAAAGTTAAAATCGAGGCGGTGCTCGTTTCACCGGAGAAAAGCCCAGAAGTCAGTCTTACCTTAGAGTGCTTCTCGAAATGTGGGAGGGAGCGGTTCTCAAAGCCATCAGGCACTCGAGAGCCGCTGATGGCCTGCTGGCCCACACAGGCAATCATCTGTGAGATGTTAATGAAGGAGCCTTCGGGGGTGGGGG
>JAODLC010000045.1:8643149-8681924 GCA_026781145.1 Hippopotamyrus pictus | reverse complement strand
GGTGGGGGGGCGGGGGAGTAGTTAGTACCGGACCGTCACATTCAGGCGACACACGGCATCACCAAAGGAACCAGCGTTACTCTGACATAGCGAGGACACCAAAGGGGGTTGATTTTATGCTGTCCTACCCAAATTCGGGGGGGGGGGGGGCGACATATACATACTATGCGAGTTACTATTCATCTCTGAGCCGTTATTCCGGAATTACCTTCCCTGAGATTCCTTGCACTTTCACTGTTCGTTGTTGCATAATATTTATTATTACTGTCTATTAATGTCTAGATATCCTTTACCGTCTAAATGTACGTATTCATCTACTGCAGTTGTCACCAAACCCGTTCCTGGGCATCTACCACCCTGCGTAACTTTGGTGCCACCCTAATTTAACACACCTGATACAGATACGTACTGGAGCAAGCCGGGTTAAAGCTAATACTAGTCTCTGATACTAGGGCCAGATTATCTGTACCAGGTGTGCTTAACTAGGACTGCAGCTAAGCTCTGCAGGGTTGGTACACCTCCAGAAGCAGGGTTGGTGACCACTCATCTACAGTAAGCCTGAACTTTCTCTCAGGATTAATAAAAAGTATCTATTAAAAAGTAGTAGCTTAGCAAAGCTACACCCCGTTCCAGACGCGAGGCCCGGACATGCGGCGGCCCACCTTTGGATCCGCACAGCGCCATGATGAGGGGGCTGTTGCTTTTGTCCAGCTCGGTGAGACAGGCGCTGCCTGCGTGGTCTCTGATCACGGAGAGCTCCTTCAGGATAAGTGCCTGGGGACGGACACACAATCACAGAGTCCCGTGTGACGAGGAACGGGCCATCAGCTCTGACACACAGCCACGTAATGAGCGGGAACAAGCAGACGGTCCTCAGCAGGAGGGAAAAGCCACGCGACCGACATCTCCACAAACAAACATATCCATAAACTGCTCATTTAGCCTATTCTCAAAAGAGAAAACAGAAAGGCTTAGTATTTTTGCTCATTAATACCTTTCGCAAAGACTTTAGAATCTGTACATTTTATAAAAAGAACAAAAATTGTACATGAACAGGCACATTTCGAGTCATCTTGGCATGAATGAGGGACTGAAAGTTCAAGTTGGCTGCTGCTCAATTATAGTTAAGACCCTCAGCATTTGCGGGGAAAATGTTATCAAATCTTGGAGTGCCTAGTCATACGGTTGTCACATGTCTGGTTTAGCCAATCGACAAACATGTGTGTTGGGGGGGGGGGCATTACAGGAGCCCACCTCCAGGGTCTCCTCCGCGGTGCAGCCAGGCTGCTGCTGTAGCTTGCCCGTGTTCAGCGCCTCGATGTACTCGTCGCACTTCTTGTAGCCTGCGTCCAGGAGGTCCTGCTTCGCCTTCAGCAGGCCCTGCCCGGGCGTCACGTCCCCGATCCCGATGGAGAAGCCTCGGTTGGCTGTGAACCGGGTTGAACATTGACCCCCTTCAATACCAGCTGGAAGCATCAACTAAGGCCTGAGGTAGGGGGGCCCTAAACTTAAGCAATTTGTATCAATTATAAACTATTACAGCACAGAACACAAAAAAAGAAGCATCACATAATTACAAAAGGACAGAAAATTTGTGGAAACTTTCCATTCCATGGGAAGTTAAGCTAGACAATTTTGGACATATTTCAAATTGGAAACTTTCCATGGGAATTAACAGAAATACATGGGAAATAACAGGAAAAGTCCCAGAATTTTGCAACCCCTCTCATCACACAATGTTTCAAAAGAGTAAAGGGCCTCGTCAAAACTCAAATGCGGCAGCTACATGGCGAGCGAAGGTAAAACGCACAGAGGTAGACGGGAGCGAGCCTGGCCAAGCGGGACATGGCGTCGGCGGCCTCCATCTGCCCCCAGTCCCTCAGCAGGATGTAGAAGATGTTGTTCTTGGACCCTGAGCCCAGGGTGCCCTTGTCCATGCTGCCACACACGAGCTCGCTGTTTTGGATCACCACGACTGGACAGGGAGGGGCAGTGGGGAGAGGGAGCCACAGGTCGGTATACCGTTTTCATGTTTTTGTAGCAGCTGTCGATTTATCGTGGTGTTCCTCCACCCGGCCCTCAGGGACCCCCAGATGGCTCTCTTCCAGCACACCAGTACCGTGTATTTGGTACAGGTATCAGACTACTTGATTCGGTTGTGCTGGGAGGGAGCAAAAATGTGGTCCTGAGGACTGGGTCGAGAAACCGATTTACGATTTGAGAAGAAACACTCACAGGAGTCATTGTGGCACAGGTCCTCATTCCGCCCACAGTATTGCTTGCCCTTGGTCCGCAGGTTGGCTTTGACCGGGCAGGACTTGCTAGGCTTCAGAATTAGGCTGAAGATCTGCTTCCCGGTCCACAGAGTCACGGGCTAGCAGCAGAAGGATATAAGCCCAAGACTGGACTTCCAAGACAGCTTAAGGAAGCGAGTAACTAGATACCTTCAGGATTGCAGGGGGCGGCAGAGAGATCTTGATCTTTTCGTCTTTCCCTACGAGAATGGAGGCCACAATCTGACAAGCTTTTGCTCTGTCAAAGAAGGTGTCTTTCAGAGTAAGAAGGTAAGCTCCTGTGTAAAGAGAATACAAAACAAAATGCTTGCGGCACAAACCATGGCCAAAGCTAACATGCACAGCCCACTGTGGGAAAGATACAACAGCAACATGCAATAAAAACACAATCTCTCATTGCTGAGAATTACAGGAAAATAACCTGTCAGGAAGTCCTGGATTGCGGCAATCAGGGGCTCTCCATTCCGCGGGGTTACCAAATTGGCTTTGGTCTAGAATAAGATGAATATTCTTAGATATTTCAGAACATGAAGTCACAAAAGTACCCATACAGAATACCCCCGCAGCCACCCAGCTCAGCTTTGATGAAACATCAGACAGTACTACACACACCCCCATCAGCACCAGCGCCTCCGCTTTGGCCTCCTCGGTCTGGGGGAGGTGAAGGTTCATCTCATCCCCATCAAAGTCAGCATTGTAGGGCGTGCACACACACTCGTTGAAGCGGAAGGTCCGGTGAGGCTTCACTCTTGCCTGAAAAAGCATTCGAACATCTTCACACATCAACAGCTGCACACATGCCACTTCACAGCAGCCCAGTGGAGATTGACCCTTTCGCACAATTTTTCTTAATGCACAGCCCTCCCTGAAGGGGACGACGTGAGGTCAGAGGACTCACTATATGGGCCATGATGCTCAGCTTGTGCAGAGACGGCTGTCGGTTGAACAGGACGATGTCGCCGTCTATCATGTGCCTCTCCACAATGTCCCCGTACTTCAGCTCCTGGGCCATCTTCTCACGGTTGCCGTACTTCAGGAATCTACTCGCAGATAAACAAGCTCGTTCAAGGTCCCCACGATAAAAGCCCGATGCTGACAAACATTTTCTTTCTCCACGCTTGTTACTTGTACGTCAGAATAAAACACTGCAGGTGCAAAACTGCGGCTAGAGTGAGTATGATGGGGTGGCTCATAGCTCAGTGTGTTAAGGATCTGCTCCAGTGTGTTAAGGATCTGCTCCAGGTCTACATGATCACAGGTTAAAATTCCATAGCTAGTGGAGTCATGTCACTTTTGGGTCCTTGATTAAGGCGCTTAAGGTGACCGCACACTTCCAACGACATCTGAAAAAAAACTACATCAAACACGTCGGCAAGAACAAACTCACATACTAAATTACATCATGGGGCACGAAATAACTGGCTGACCTAAACCAAGCTGCCTGTTTATAATAAGGTACCAGCACTGTCAGCCAACCCGGACTGAACGCAACCACTAGGTCAACGGCTCCAAATTCAAATGGCTCTTCACAACTGCTCAGAAGAAAGTGGAGGGCCACCTTTTCATCTGCATGTGTCTCTGCTGAATGAAATTGGCACCGGGGTGAAGATCGGGCCCATTGCGAACCAGCTTCCTCATCAGATCCATGTTGGCCTTGTTCACCTGTAGGGGACGGCGTGTCACTGTAAACATGGAGCGTCAGAAAAAAAAAAAAGGACTGGTGTGGATGCAGGGGGAGCATAGCGGGGGGGGGGGTGGTTTACCTTCTCTGGGTAGGTGAGAATTTTGGCTACGTGGATGGGGACGGCCACCTCGTCGATCCGCAGGTTGGGGTCGGGGGAGATCACCGTCCTGCCGGAGAAATCCACCCTCTTCCCGGACAGGTTTCCTCTGAAACGCCCTAAAAACCCACAAGGGGCGATCAAAGAGGGGCGCGGGAGGTTCGACCCAGGAGGACACCGAGCAGTGACAACGGCACACACAGAGCAGGGCTGGGATTCCTGCCGGCTTGGAGGCAGCTGACGACACACATCCGAGAGGGAAGATTGTCAGGCGGCCAGTGACACTACAATACCAGGGTTCTCACCCACAATGCACTGCAGCAGCCAAGCCGTTCGGTCGCACACAAGGGCTACAGCCTTCATTTCAAATGTTATTGTCATGAGAAACAAACTGGTCAGCCTCCTTCCGTAATTAAAGAAGAGGTCTCACCTACCACACATAAATACCTCTATAAATAAAATATAATGATGCCCTGGGCACAAATATATGCACATAATTAAGCACTGAATTTAGCATCGTGTCTGTCTTCCGACAATAATCACTTTTTAAGCTGTGCTACACACTTACCAGTAAAGCAAAAAAAAACACCAGCAAATTAATTACAATACGGAGGCAAAGACTAACTGTAATTCCCTTACACTAATAACAACGCACTCTGTCCGTGGCCTTTGAACTTAAAGCCAGAACGGAAAGTTACCGTGCCCCCACCGGTGGTGAAAAAATATCGCAGAAACGGAAAAGTGAGCCCAACAGCTTGTGGGGGGAAAAAAGTGAAAGGTTTTTAAAAATGCACTCGCTAGTTAGTATCTGTATTATCTAATAGGCATTTATCCAATAAGTGTATCGCCTATCAAGCAGTGTACGGACCCTCGACCTGAGACTACAGATACGATCCGAAGTTCTGGGCATCAGCAGACGCAGATCTGAGGACGCGATTTGGGTCCGTCTGCCATTATCTGCCATGTCGCTTCGATCTGAGAACTGCTGTACTGCCCGGCTCCGGGATATCACTGCCCTTCACGCCAAAGTCCAAGCAGCGACGGTATCACAGACGATAAAGAAAACCAAAGTAACTGAATAGTAAATGATGGACTGCAGACAGAAGCCTGGTAGGACTACGGAGCATGCCGACACGATAACGTGCTGAGGAAGGGGCGGGGCATGTGGCAGAGAGGGCGTGGTCACCAGCAGAAATGTGGGAGGAGTCAGCACATATGACACACCTTGTTTTCCCTTGAGTCTCTGCACGAAGCCGCGGGTCCACTTCTTGGGGGCCATGTTGAGCGGGATCCCAGAGAGCTCGCTGTTGATGTAGAGGGCGCATTGCAGCTGCAGGAAGTCCCAGTCCTCCATGATCATTTGGGTCTTGGCTCCCGACATGCGATGCTGATCAGAAAAGGGATCATTACACATTCATTAGCCGGATAGGAAAAATGTTAGTACTCACTATGTAGGGGAAATTCCTAACCTGAAATTCCTAGGTGAATATTCAAATTTCACCCCAATACTGAAAAATGACGTTTTAAAGGGGTTTTACTGTCATCTATCCATCTAGGTTGTTCTGCTGGGAGGTGATTAGTTATGGAGATATCGGCTGCAGAAATGTTGGTCTTGTCTAGAATATAATGGGACTGAAAGGCATTCTTTCTGTGGTGATTAAGGCACAAGAAAAATACATTTCACAAAAATTCAGCAGCAATGTCTTTCCAGAAATCATGACCCGGTTACTCAAGATAATTCAGACTCTGTAGTGAGCAGTTTAATGTAGGAACTATTTTCTTCTACCAAAGTCCACACACAAATCGTATCATCGCACAGAACATATAAGCACGAGCACAAACAACCCGGTAATATCTTCTGTGCAGTGGTACGATTCATTTGCAATGTTTATGTAATGACATCCACTAAAAACAGAAATGGAGATGTTCAGTATATCCAGAACAGTATGGCATCCATAGAATCATGTTACATCCAAAGCAATTTCCCAAATACTGTTACTGTTAGTCCTGAACGCATCTCCTTAATGCATCTCGTGCCCCTCTTTGTGCCAGAAACACAGACTCTCTAACGCCACAGTGGAGACCGTCAAAGCACAGGCTCAATACTGGGCTTAGTCAAGGAGCTCTTGGTATTAAAAAAAAAAAAAAAAAACACTTTGCCGTCAGTGGCCTGTTGGCAGCTGGGTGTCATGACAGAGGGGGACAGGCCGACAGAAACTGCCACCCGCTCTGCATGAATGACAGTTACGGTCGTCATGGACACACATAAGGCTGTGCCTTCTTGATGACATCATTGAGATGGTCGTCATGGACACACATAAGGCTGTACCTTCTTGATGACATCGTTGAGGAAGATGATCTCCGTGAGCTTCATGGTGAGGTCGTCCTCGTTGGTGCCCGACTTCAGGTCGCTCACGACGGAGGGCCGGATGCAGAGGGGGGGGACCAGTAGGCGCGTGAGGATCAGGTCGGCCGGCTTGCCGGACTCTGGGTTCATCAGCAGCAGCGGGACATCCTCCGACGGGATCCTCTTGAACAAGTTCAACACGAGCAGAGGACTCAAGTTCTCCTGCAGGATGCCAAGATCAGAAAAGGCATACAAGGCTTTGAACACGCCTTACTTCTAATAAGCCATTTATGTGCCGGTCAGCAACAATGAAATATGTTCCACATAAACAAAATGCTCTCAAACCACAGCATGATGACCAGGCCACTCACCTGACCTAGGTTGCCTAGGTAACCTAAGGACCAGGCCGCCAAATTGACCTAGGTCTCCTGAGCAACATACTGTATGAAACCGGCTCACTCATCGGAACCAGGCTTACCTGAGCTCGAGTCAGTAAAGGCTCCACTTCTTTGTTGTGCTCTATCGCGATATCGAAGGACTGAAGGAAATCAGACACAATCGTGTCCACGACTTTCTTGCTGGTCTTGTACTTCTCGTGGATGATCTTAAGTAAGCCACACTTTTTTACAGGGCCTGCAAAAACAGTGATCAAATACCAGCACGTTGTTCAGAACAATGAAAAAAATGGCGTCAAGGCATCCCATACAAACAACTTAAACATGAAAAATCGAGGGCATACGAGTTTTGCATAACAAAATTAAATATTTCAAGGATTTTGTTCTTCAGGAATCGCTGATATGAGCACACAGGAACATTTTCATTTGCACAATCAAAACAACCCAAAAATTAATTATCCATTTCAAATGCTGCCTTTAATTTGGAATTAGGTGGCAACTACGCTATTTGTAACTTTTATATAAGCCAGTATTTTATGAATAAGTTACCATTAAAGGCAGAGCAGTTTAGACAGATGGTCTTTTTACGACATTTGTCCGAAATCTTCTTCTTTAAACCCCTCTTCTGCAGATAAGCTAAACCCGGCCGTCTCAGGTAATCGAGGAACTGCCTTTTCTCCTCCTTGGAAAGCATGATGTGCGAACAGGTTTTGCAGATCATCTGTGTAGAGCGAAAGCAGGAGGAGATGATTTTAAATGAATATGACAGAAACGGGTTAGGATACATAGAAACTTCCTGGCACGTTCACAATACGACGAATATGGGGCGCGTCATGAATAAAACAGTCTAACACATCACTCTGCGTGTTCCTGACAGAAATAGGTAAGGAGTGATGAGGAGAGAGAGACTTCCATAACCACAGAGAGTGGAATTACGACACGCCATGCATGCCGATCAATGGTCAGCTTATCCTCAGCTACAGAGGTGGGAAGTTCAGATCCAGAACGTACAAATCTAGACCACGGTTTTGTTCCAACCAGCCAGTTATGTACTCTGTGACTGTGACTCATTATACTTAACTGGTTGATTGGAACAAAACCTTGGTCTGGAATCATACTTTCTGGACATGTACTTTACACGTCTGATCTGCTAGACCCCACCCTGGCTGAATCCAAAAGTTATCGATCGGACACAACAACCCTGTACTTCACATCCCGAGTCACGTTTCTCCTATCGGCCGATGCCCGTGCCTGTAGGATCCCGATAATGGCCTTGAAATATCCCACGTGGAAACAGGGCAGCTCCAAGTCAAGATAGCCATAATGCCCCAGGCAGTCGGCCAGATTCTTCCCACACGTCTCGCACGGTCGGTCTTTCTCGCTCGTGCCCTACGATGCATGAATAAGAGAGAGGCTGCTCACTGCCCGGTTATGGGGCTCGGCCCAAAAGCGGACACTGACAGCGATATAACCAAAGCAAGCAGAAGCACGGCCTTACCATGCGGTGGTCCAGGACTCCGTAGGGCAGCGGCGTGTGGCTGGTGTCCTGGCTGTAGAGGTTCTTGCTGACCACCTGGATGTGAGCCTGCTGCCGCATCTGCTCCGCCGATTTCATCCCGAAACAGATGTGGCTTCTGCACGGCGGAGGAGAAAAACGAAAGGGGACACCAATATAATATGAGGCACGCATGTGAAGTTTACCATTTCTGCAGTCACGACACCATGTAAGACTTTGGTCGTCAAAAATTAAGATATAATACGGTAAAAAAAACATGCCTGTATCCCAGGGGGGCGATATCACTGTGATCAACTCATGTGAGCCTCAACATGTACGGCACACACTTTAGTAAAACCCTTTAGCATGAGTAGCAGTTACCTTAAATGTTAACTTAAACATATCAATCGCATTTAACTGCAATAAACTATTCCAAAATATTCCACAACCATATCTGGTAATCCTACTAATCATCTTGTTTTGCGAATGCATATCTATTGCGGAAACACAAACGACACGAAGCTAAATTGCATTAACAAAATAATACCAAATGGACTTGCAAATTAAATATGTAATGAGATAAAGAAAATGTGTATGATGGCACTCACATCTTTTTGGCCACATCTGTTTCTCTAAACTGCTCCTTCACCATCGTGACCCCTCTTCACGAAAGCAAGGCTCTTGGAGAAATGGAGGCTACGAAAAGCACTGCTGTCAGTTTCTGAATATCACCGGTTTAAAGCACATTCACCCACCCCACCATCGATGCATGTCACCATGTTTCTTTCCGTACGGCGCTGCAGTCTGACCTTTAACTCCGCCGACAACGAGCTCTGACAAGAGTACGACCCCAAACAGGGCTGCTCTCAGCAAACACTGCCACCCAGTGGCTAAATGTCGGCAGCGTCGGGCTTCTTCGAATGGAACCTTAATATTGTCAAATTATCAATGGCCACCAGTTTGCTAGTACCACTGATGCATTACTAATCTATTATACACAGGGATGTACAAGTTCGCATACACCTTTAAAGTGATTTAATCGATTGTTGTAATTTTAATTATCTCACATAAATCATCGTGCATTTTAACCTTTATATTCCAATTTGTGCTTTTGCAATAGGTATTGCGGTATAACTGCTAAAACCCAGGGTAATTTCTTCTCATAGCAGAGTAAATGCACATCAATACGCACATGCAGATACAACAATCGATTACCGCACGTACTGCTTTTAAACGGTGAATGCGTCCTTGCGTACCAGTTATGAACTCCGATTATATGTATCGTTTTAATGTGGCACACGGGTGAGCTGGTGTTCGTAAACGTATCCTGAG
Organism: Hippopotamyrus pictus; assembly: GCA_026781145.1. NCBI lineage: Eukaryota > Metazoa > Chordata > Actinopteri > Osteoglossiformes > Mormyridae > Hippopotamyrus > Hippopotamyrus pictus. The sequence goes on along the minus strand of JAODLC010000045.1, from coordinate 8,672,280 downwards.
CTGCCCCCCATTCCTAATATAATTAAGTGTTGAGATTGTCACATCCCGTCCACTAGGTGGCCGCAGCGCGCCTTGCGCCATAAGAGCGGGTTGTTTTCTATCAGGCAGTTGCGCGGCCACCCCCGTGGCGCCGCGGATCAGGCATATCCTCGGTCACCAGGCTACGCTTCTTCCTTTTACGCTTCCCTGCGAGAGCCGCTGCCAATATGGTAAGTCTATCGCGGCTGCCATCCGATTTAAAATCTTCAATTATTTTCGCCATCTCGTATTAGTAAGACATGAAGCACATTCCCGAGTTTAAGTATAAAGTTTCTATGCATGTATTGCATTGTATTTGCGGTGTTTTTGGTAAAATTATTTGCTTTTCGCGAGTACCTCCATGATCAATTTTGACACGGCAAGGCCGTGTAGGTTGCGGCTCAAAATTAATGCGTAAAAGACTTAAAAAAAGATGGTATATCACATATATAAACCGTGGTTTGAACCATAACCAGTCAATCCCGTTCTATCGTTGTACCTTATATGCCTGGAACTAAGTTGGTAGCCAGTTAGCTTTGCCTATAGTGTACGAGTTAATAGCATCCATGCTGGCTACCCAGAGCTTGATCGTTTGTATGGTTATAAAAGTTCAGTATACTTTTACAAAGGTTTACCCTATTCCCAACTTAGGAAATCAGATGTTTGTTATTGCCCACTAATTGACTGAGCTGAAGAGCACTGTCATTCTCAGGTGTGATTAACATCGGTTGTTCACTGTATGTTTATAGTTAATTATCATTGATGGAACAGAATATTTAAAAATGTTAATGTTGTATTTTGCAGAATGACACCGTGACTGTAAGGACGAGGAAGTTCATGACGAACCGCCTGCTTCAGCGAAAGCAGATGGTAGGCAATGCTTTTTAATATTATTTTGAGCCACTGTGACGGTGTGGATGTTTCCTCTGAGCTCCTGTGAGCTGGGTGTCTTTCTAAGCGAGCTCTCCCTTTCTTCCAAGGTTGTCGATGTCCTGCACCCTGGCAAGGCAACGGTCCCCAAGACAGAAATCCGGGACAAGCTCGCCAAGATGTACAAGACCACCCCAGATGTGGTGTTCGCATTTGGCTTCAGGACCCAGTTCGGCGGCGGTAAAACAACAGGCTTTGCCATGATCTACGATTCCCTGGACTACGCGAAGAAGAATGAGCCGAAGCACAGGCTGGCCAGAGTGAGTCGTCTTGAAGTCCTGAGACGCTGGGCCTGATTGGTCCCCAGCTCAGGACTGACCAATAAGCAGGCTTAGCTGGTGTTTCCCAGCACGCTCCAGTGAAAGTTCTGATACAGTCTGCAGTGGCCTAATGTGTCTGTAATTGTGCCACTGAAGTCTAACCTCAGTGTGGCACATAGCTCATGCCATAGGAACGTTGGTCTCCTGATTGGTCAGATCTACATTTTAGGACATGGAAAGTTCTAGTAATTTGTAGGCATGTTTGAGATTGGAAATATGAAAATGAAATTTTTTTACCATTTGCATGAGTGCAGGTATATTGCAATTTCCTGCTTTTCACATTCTACATCTTATCTCTTTTGAGACTCAGACTGAGTAGACAATCACACATGCAGTTCAGAGCAAAGCTTGGGGTCCTAATTTTGATTCCGGAAGCATTTTGGGCCATTGTTCAAGGGTCCAATGGGCATGTGACTTCTGTAGAAGATGGGATTTGAACCAACGACCTTTGAATCTGACACAGGCCTAACCCACTGTGCCTCACCTCCAATAATGAACTTTTTTTTAAGCAAAAATCTACGCAATTGAGACACATCGAGCTAGTCCCTGGAGCTGTTAAGGGCCTCACTCAAGGGCATAACACTAAAATTACTTTGCCAGCTAGGGGATTTGAACCGGCAACCTTCCTGTCAGGCACAGAGGTCTAACATTCTGAGCCACACACCATTCTCCCTAATTTACTGTAGACCATTTGTTTATAGAACTATGTCATTAAATATGTCATTACCCTGTTCGATCACTTAGCAGACCTTTAAATTCAAAGTGAGCGAATCTGCTTTGGGGATTTGAGTTTGTGTGGGGGACTTAATACTGCCTGGAAACCGCTGTCTGTCCACACGCATGGGGATGGTGGTCAAGGCCGAGTCCAGCTCAGACTGAGCTCCCAGTGTGGCTTGTGTGTATCTACAGCACGGCCTGGTTGAGAAGAAGAAGTCGTCCAGGAAGCAGCGGAAGGAACGCAAGAACAGAATGAAGAAGGTTCGCGGTGTTGCTAAGGCTAGCGTCGGCGCAGCTGGGAAAAAGGTAACGTCTGTCGGCCTTTTCGGGGACGTCGGCCGTTTGTGAGCGATGACCTACTGATGAGGGGTCGCTAGCAGTATAGAGGTGCTGCATCAGTCACTGCACCTTTCCTGCCAGATTCATTTTAGTCAAGTCTTGTACAGGGTAGCTCAATTTATTTTGTGTTTTAATGTAAATGTTGCTTTAATTTGTCTTTCTTTTTTTTCTTACAAATCGTATCTTCTGGAAAACAGAAGGTAAATAGCTGTGTGTGTGTATATATAGCTCCTTTTGCATCTAACCTGGGGAGTTGGATGCTAATACTTTGACTGGCTCTTAGTGTTTAGAAGCTGGCAACTGCTTGTCATTCACAGCTGCTCCCTACAGTTTACTGAAGTGCTAAACTGTAAATGGCATTTCTTTCTAGTAGTGAGTCAGGCTTGCCGAGATTTCGCTACGTGCGCTGTCACTGTCGCGCTCTCATTTTCTGTTTTCCTTTATTTTCCTTTTACGTTCCTTGGACGTTCTCAGAAGTGAAGTTTCTGTTGCAGGTATTATAGAACCAGCATGGTGTGTAGAGTTTGAGTGCTCCCCTGTTCTTGTAGTGCTTCCTGCTCCCTCCCAGTTTTGATCCACATATTGGCACCTCTTCTGCTTTCTTGTGGGGGCACTCAGTTTAAATTCTGTGTGGGTTTTTTTTTTTTTTTTAAACTGATAAGTTACTCTGCCCAACCTGTTGATCTCCAATAGCATTTTTCCTCATACCCCGTCTTGAGTCAAGCTGAGTAACATTGGTGCACAGTCAGTGAATGGTGTGCGAGTGTTTCGATGCTCTGAGACTTCTGCTCTCTGGCTTCGAGGTAGAGCAGTACTTGCAGTGACCCAGTGCCCGGGTGCGGTGCAGCAGTAGTGCATGCTTGTCACTTTCTAAGCTGCCTCTCAGCACATAGTCACGCCTTAGCAGTTTGTGACGGTCGCCTAACTTGATCGTTTGCGGCCGCCGACCACGCAAATCATGATGTGTTGAGGTCACTTGTTCTACAGTCCCGGCAAAATGTTAGCAGCGCTCGATAAAATTTTAGGGCATGCTAGTGTCCACTAATAAGCTAGCAAACTATGAGCATGAAGAATATTTACTGAAGTGTGCAAATAATCATTCTTCTGACAAGCAGATGGTTCAGAAGATGGTCACAGTATATTACTAGTAGTTTGTTGCTCTTGTCTTATTCCAAGTGTGGATGATGTATAGATAACCCTTCATCTTTCTTTTTTTCTCCTGTAGTGAGCATGGACCTTCAGGGGGCGCCTGGATCATTGTGTTATCTGTGAAATAAATTTCCAAACAAAACTGATTTGTCTGCTGCTGTTATTTCAACCTGGAGTTTAGCTCTGAGGTCAATTTCATTTGATTTGGAAATCTGATGCCTTGACTGTACTTTTTAAGGTAAGACATTGAAAACCAATCCCGTGTCCACTCACATACATGGGCAAGGGAATCCAGTTCAGGTTGTGTCGTGATGTTTGTTTTGGTGCTATTTAAAATTTCTCCACTGAAAGTGGGCTTGTGGATATGCTCGTTTTCCATTCATGGCCACTAGATGGCATCGCTGCCTAGAGTCAAACCAGTGAGGCTTGACCATGGCATAAAATGTAGAGAAGAATTTGGCTTCGCCCTTTGTGATACAGACACTCGTTTTGTTCTTGTTTTGAATTTCATATTGCCCATAATGACATGACAAGTATTAAATTACCTATCTGCTTTTGGGTGAACCTTAATGCATTCTTGCTTCTGATCATTATATGATATAAATCGTTGCCTAGATCATCTTTGTGTTTTTGTGGTAGTTAAAGTAAATGTTGATTTGAGCAGAACCGCACGTCTTATACGCCTCCCACTGCCTGAAATGGCAGTCGTCTGAAATTGATAACTCAGACCAACCAAAACAAATGGGTTCGATACAGCCGAACATCTTAATAGTCAAACTCCTTGGCTCATTTCTGTGGATTCTGCTAACTGCCAGTCAGATCCATCTAGAATTCACATAACGTGTATGGATTCTACATCTATTGAAGCCTTTTCCCTGGCTAGCGTCTTGGGAAGGCGGGTAACGTATTCCTTGGCTCGCTTTAACTGTGGAGGTAATTAGTCCCAGTGAGCTGCTGTGGACAGGCTGACGGTACCACTTAGCGTGTGGTCTTCAGCACCTTGTCCAAGCAGCAGCTGGGGCTCGTTTATGCGCGCGCGATTCACCCGTCAAGGCTGGGTGTCGGAGTGTGGGGGTGGGGGATTCTGGGAGGGAGGCTTCCAGAACGGCATTGCTGTGAGTGTTTAGGGTGGATGTTGCCGCTGTTTCTCTTCATCCTCCGTGTTGAGGGCTGCGTGGTTGAACCCGCAGCGAGTCAGCAGGTCAAGGGCGTGAGGAGCACTGGGGACACATTGGGAACGTTCAGTATTGATGCTAAATTACAGTGTTTAAGTGTATATTCTGATTTAGACCTTTTAATGGGAACGCTTAGGTGTGCTACTGATTGCATCGCGGCATGGCCGCTTTAGCGTATAGCACGAATAATTTTGACGCTACGTGAATCTATCCTAGAAGCTCTAAGGTTAGCTTTACTAACATTTTTTATACTTTTTCACCCCTCCAAGGAAGAGTAATCTGTTTAAAGCATCTTTTAACATGTGTATGAAACTGACAAATTGGCTTAAGACAAACATACAGAGACAAAGTATACGCAAGCAATGCGGGGAGCAGGGCACATGTATGGGGGGACTTGATGTGCACAAGACCTTTCAGATGTGCTTCAGGTGGATTGGCAAATGACTCCATATGACACAGGGTTGGAAGAAATGAACAGGGACGGTATTTGGGTATGATTAGGGGTGCGTGTAACAAGCACCAGGGGGCAAAGAGGCAGACATTTTGGGGTCAAAATAAGGATAGAATACAAGAAACAGACCGGGGGGATGTTCTACAAAGCATGATTGATCATTATCAGTTAGCTGGGTTAACTTAAGCTGAAAGCTATGATTGTCCAATAGTAATGCTCATTACCTAAACTCTTATTGGACAATCATGACTTGAAGCTTAAGTTAACTCGGCTTACTGAGAAATCCTGCTTTGTGGAACAACCCCCCAGGTGTCAGGTCCTGGAAAAGCCTGTCTGGCTCAGGGATCGGTCTGGGTGTTTGTTCTGGTAGAGTTGGACAGACGGAACCCGGATTTGCAGGATGGGTGAGTTGTATGGATGAGCATGTCACCTGACTTCCTCAACTCATCTCGTGTGATGTCATACACCGCAAATTTACCCCGGTGACATGCATTAAGTCCCTCTTTTTCAATATCAGAAATGTTGAGCTCATTTTCAACAAGGTAAACCTGTGCAGTGCAAATTTTAGCATTTCACTAGTGTGATTAACTCACCGTCCATACAGAGCTGGTAAGCACTGATACAGAACATTTAGTATAGGGAAGTTTTTCATTACTGAGTCCCACTGAGAACGGCCGAATGCCTTTGATACAATGTTACAGCATCCCCCAGCTGGATGGCCCCTGAGACAGGCCCCTCCAAACACTCCGCAGACATTAGTATCCTTCAATCTAAGCCCTAATTATAGGCTGGTGCAAAGTCAATAAAATAATTAAACACCCCCGCCCCAAATTCAAAGATGATGTGAGCGCATTCATCTTTCAGCCAGGAGGGAATCCCTGATTTGGAACGCCTCTTAAAAACGGCATTTTCCCAACTGCTTCGCAAGCTGAAATAGACCTCCATCCCAGGCAAACGCATTTTCCACAGTCAGTAAAATACATAAGGAAAACCGAAATCTCCCAACCTTCAGTTAAAAGGCAGTAGAAAATTTCCATTTCACATCCCCAGAAATCCTTCGATTTCCCTTCCTTTCCTATGCTTCCTGTCTTTGCAGTTGTGTTTGTGTTTTTTTGCCTCAGTTTGTATTTTTATTTGCTGTTTTTCTCTTTTTTTTGTGGCAAATCCTTATGGCTTTCTTCTATGTAATGCATACAGACAAGCCACCACTAGTCTACAAAGTGCATTTATTTGAGTATACTACCCTCTCAGGTTTGTGGCTGTGTATGCTTTGTGGGTATAACGTGACATTAACTAAAAGTGGCATCGCCTTTTGCGAGTGATGACTGCAGTCTTCTACAGACGCGGTATCTAGGTCTCACACAAAGTGTCACGATCATAAAAGGTAACTTATATTCCTTTGCAGGTTTTAAGAAGCCCTTGATGCCCGAATGCTAATTAACTAGCACATTATGATACATCTGTCTAGGCCGTCATCTCTGCAACTGATACGGACAAAACCTCTGTCCGTCTCTGTCTCTGGAAGACTGATAAATTACATCTGCTCTGAGTGAGGATGCTGTTTAATGGAGTTATGCTTAATGAGGCTCATTTGAAGGCAGGGACGACGTTTTGCCGTTGCAGCTTCCACCCGACACTGCGAGGCATCGATCGCACGCACTGCAATGCAGTGAGACCTCCCCCCCCCAGGGGAGACACTGCTGCTAACTGAAAGCTCGCTCTCAGGGTCTCACCTTGAGGGTAACCTCACGAGCGAAAAATAGAACAAACGCCGCTGCTTGTGTTCCACGCGTCAGTCACGACACGTCCGTCTACGCCTTGCGGACTCACAGTGACGCGCAGGGGTACAGCGCCAACCCCCCCCCTTCACTCCTGCCTCATACACGAAAGCATCCAGGATGGGATAGTTCTTATTTTTTCAGAAGTCCTTCAGTTTGTTCCACATATCTTCCTGCTTCCCCTCCGAGTCCTTTTTCCCGCTGGTTAGCGCCTTCAAGGCTACGCCGATGTGTCTGTTTGTCAACGCGGCTCCTACCCTCCTCTGAAAATGACACAGTGCCGCTCTCCAGCTCCAGGTGTTGTTTAGCTCTTTTGTTCCTCCCACATTTGTTTACTCGTTTGTTTAGTTTGTCCCTGATGTAAATCGCTCTCAGTAACCCCTGTCTATTTATGAGACCAGTCTCTGTTTCAGCCAGTGAGGGTTTTTTTTTTGGTTAATATTTGGAAAATGTGGGTTTCTGTTAATGCCTTTCCCTCTTAAGAAACGTATCTGTGTAGGCAAACTAGGAGCTATCATGTGGAACGCGTCACACAGCCCAAATGGCAATACTTGCAACTGCCGCTATAAGTTCAACTTAGCATGAAACATTTATATTATTTTACAACATGAATAAATAACATCTACACCAGAGGGGCCCAAAGTTGAAAAGCAAAACAAAAACCAAACTTGAATGAGGGCCATCGGCCAAAACTAAATGTGACATTATTTTAAGCTGTATTATTTATTAAATGTAACACATAACAAGGCTTCCTCCATTTAATCTTTCATAATATTCAACAGCATATGACTCTTATGCGTTTAACTAAAAATATAATAGGGAGATCTGTATGAGGTCAGTGTTCAGTTCTCGCCCCCGCATGTGTGGGGTTCGCATGTTTTCCCCGTGTCATGGTGGGGTTTCCTCCGCATACTCCGGTTCCCCCCCCACCTTCGAAGAACACGCTGAGGTTAATTGGAGATGCTGACCTGAACATAGGTTAGAACGCAAGCAGTGAGCATGAGCGGTGAGCGTGTCCTGCGATGGGTTGATGCCCCATCCTGGGTTATTCCCGGCCTTGTGCCCGTAGCTTCCAGTATAAGCTCTGCTACTCTGCATAGGATAAGTAGTTCAGAAGATGGATGGATGGATGGATGGATGGACCATGGGCTAAATCAAAGCTCACCAAGGGCCAGCTTTGGCCTGACGGTCCTAGTCTTGGTAACCCTCATCTAAACAAATATAATATATAACATCTGTCATTTAAGTCCTCATTTATGCAGTCACACGCGTACAGGAACACCATACTGGTATTAAAGCAAAAAGAAATAGTATAAAATATACCTCTGCCTCAATCATCCTGTCAGCTCTTCTGATTCCTTGCTGTCTCTTCTCTAAGTGTTCAGTCATGCAGCCAGAATCTGAATCAGTTCAGTTCAGAACCCAGAGTACCGGAATGTTTTACAGAATTTTTAAATACGAAATAAACAGCAAAGACGTGGTCGTTCATTATTAATATGTGAAAAGAAAAAGCTCTAATATGTCTGTCTGTGATTTTTCGTGGGAGGCACCTGGACAGCAGCTCGTGCGTACAGTTTGATCAGCACGCTGAGCTTGTTCATTTTAAACTGGCTTTTGTCATTCGACCTTCACACGAGTGGTTAAATGTTCACTCAGTTCGGATCGGTTTCTGCGCTTAGGTAACGAGCACCCGTAAATCCAAAATAAACACTCTGGGTCCTAGCAGTGCTGTTTCTGGTTTGTGCCTTTTGTAATTCACATTATATTTCAAATTGGGTCTTGACTGCAGACTTGTCAGACCTGAATTTTAGGAGGTGCAATTTGAGATACTGGGTAATAATATGGTTCATTGCAAATGTGTCCAGGCCGGATTTATTCCTCTGTATTTATAGCAGTACCTCTATGTAATAAGAATGAATTCTGACATGCCTGATTTCTAAAAGTGCCTCTACATTGCTACAATGAGTAAGCTTTGTCTGTAGCATGAGTTACGCATGGTAAAAATGGGCATGGCTGTGCCTCATTTGTAACACTGCCACCGTGTGGTAGGAATGAAATATGACGGTCTTACCTGCAGTGAATTAGCGTAAGTGTAGTATATTTCCTACGCTATACAGGACAAGCCAAAGAGATTTCCTGTCAATCAATCAATCAATCAGTCATAAATGAGCCATCATCAGTAATTTGATACACAGAAGTAGGAAAACATTTAACCATCACTAGAGTAAATGTGTGAACAAAAGTCAACACCAGGAGTCTCCAACTCCAGTCCTGGAGAGCTACTATCCAGTAGGTTTTCCATCCTACCTGGCTTCTGATGAGCCACACCTGCTCCTAGTATTTACCTGAGAACAGGTGTGGCTCATCAGAAGCCGGGTATGATAGAAAACCTACTGGACGGTAGCTCTCCAGGACCGGAGTTGGAGACCCCTATATGCTATTATGCAGAAATGTTTTGGAAATATCTCCCCATCTGCTGGGTATCTGATCTATCCTGCAGGGGACATTTTCTAAGAGGGACCAGCGATGATCTGCTCGCTCCTGCTTCCGTATTGTTTCAGCGTCGCCGATTCGCTGCCGGAGTCAGCTAATCGCCACGCTTAACGGAAGAGGCCTCCGCCTGGACCCCAAGGGACCTACGCCTCCCCGGTGTATGGAAACGCAGCCGCCTCCACGGCAGAGCGAGCCTGTCTGCTTAGGGATCTTCTTAAAACTGGGGACCAAAGGCATCCTGTTTGCCTAACTGAAGTGTAAATAACGACACGCTTTACGGGGAATGCAAAGACCACAGAGTCTTTTTCTAGACATCCTTTGGTGAATTTATTTCCATACATTATTTTTTTTTTCCAGTCGTGCCTATACTCTCCTGGTGACTCAGATCCTTTCTCTCGCCACAATGAGTCTCACGCATCCCAACTGGGGTCCTCTCGGCCCAACATATCTCGACTTATTGAATCCTTTAATAAAAGTGGAAGATCTAGGAACCAAGTGCATGTTTTTGAAAACATACATGTTAAACAAACGGAGAAACTCAAGTGCAGCTCACTCTGCATGTGATATATGTTATATGATCCATGCCACCTTCCAACGTCTGGAGAGTATCCTAGGCATCACAGAGCCCGGAGCTGGGGGCTCCCTGGAAGGGGTGCCAGTCCGCAGCAGGTGATGGAATAGATGTTTACTTCATTTTCTAGGACAAGACATGGATTCCAAAAATAATAATTATAATTTATACATAACTACTATAAAATTTTGAATATTACTTTCTGGTGCATGGTTCATTTTCCAGCATGTAGTCCAGACCTGTCTAATGTAATTTAGGGAAGTAGTTTGATTTTTCTCTCAGTATTACATCTATTCTTGGAAAACCAGAACAATGTGTAACCCTGTCATGGTCTCTCCATGTACGTTATTCACTTCCTAGTTTCTAGTCAGTATACACTTTTTAAAAACTATTCTTGGCAACAGTGTGTGACATTCTCAGTTACTTTCATTTGAATGCCCTTTTTAAGAGGAGATTTGCATTTGGTTTGAGCGATTTTGATTTTGCGACGTATCGGCAACAGCCTGATAAGCGGGGCCAAGCAGCGGTACGGTGGGAAATCGATAAAGCCGCTGAAAATGAAAGTAACCGCCTTGTTTTGGGAATTAGCGCGGCTGTACGTGCCCTTAAGTTCGCGGGAGCACCTCAGACAATATGGTCCGAATCCGTAGCAGCCACAGGTGTCATCGGTGTCCGCACTCCGCTGCTATTGCCCTGGAGCAAAGTAATAAGGCTTGGCTATTTGATGGATGCCGTATTTGCCCCATCGGCTGTATGCTATTTAATAATTTACTCAAAAACGTACCACTTAATGAATCCAAACATACCAGGCTTGAGCGCAGACAAAAGCAGAAATTTCAACACCGAGCCTTATTCATCTCCGGTTGACCTGCGTTCTCGCAGGGATTCCTGCAAAATTTATGCTTACCCAGGTCTCCACTTGGTAACGTTTAACACATTATAACATCCCGAGACCTTGACCTTTTTGGAGGTGCCATTTTAGTTGGAAGAGAAGTGTGCATAAGTGAACCTCCTCTATATGCTGGCCTGATTCAGACAAACGACACCAGCAGGTTAGTCTGGGTTGTTTAAAAATAATAAACAAAAAAACAAGTGAATTATTTAATTTAAGGCGCTCAATTCTTCCATCCATTCATCCATCCATATGTCTTTATCTTCCAACTGCTAATCGAGTGAAAGATAGCTTATAGCTTTTAGTTATTTGCAGAAAGAATTCAATTTGCTTTTATTTAATTAATACTTATAAGTATTTAAACCTGCATATATTATTTTGAGGTGCCCGAGAATTGGGTATAGAGCTAAGTTTGGCTTTTTTATTTAATATTAATTTTTACTTTTGTATGAGTCACTCTTAAAAAAAGAAACCGGAGTTTTGAAAGTACATTTTCTGAATTCCTTAACTTTCCTACGTTTTGAGGCGTGGCGTAACATGGTTAGCCCATGGCCGTATGAAAAATCACAGAATGAAGATTTCCTGAGATATTTGGGAGATGAAGTGTGACCTTTCAAGAGCTTGCAGAAATCTGTTTTTTAGATCGCTCTTTAGAAAATTTTGAGAAACATGAGTCAAACCAGGTCAAATAAGTCTCATATTTATCTGATAATGTTTTCATCTGACTCGAGAAACAGATGAGCGTATCACTGCGATTTTTCATTTCCTCGGGGAATCTCCTCTTTTATAAAACTATCGATGTTATTTTTTGTTTTCATGATTTTTTTTGTGTCATGGTGGAGTAGTTAATAATTGAGTCACGTGTTCCCCCGGCTAAGATGTATATATGCTTCCGATATATGAAAACTAAGAAATATTGCTTGAATGCCTATAGCGAAGGATGTCTTTGATTGTACCGAGCTGGAGATGTCACATAAATATTTAGTTGTTCTGTTGCTTCTTTTTCTTCTGTGCTTCTCATTCTATGTTTCTCAGCCCTTTTTCCATTTTACCGGGGAAAAGTCTCTATTATCTTCCCGTGTTATTTCCTCGATGATCTGTAAAGTATTTTGTTCAATAAAGTACACAGAATGTTATTTTTGCATGAAATGATACTCATTTAAATATATATTCAAAAAAAATCTCTTAAAGTCATCTGAAACTAAAATTTGGTCCCCTCTAGGGTAATTAATTACAAAAGTCATGATAAATCTATTATTTAAGCCATGAACTCCACAAGAAAGGGAATTCCTAAAGAGGAACTGGAAATGCATACCTTACTTCCACGCTGGCATTGCACGTGGGAATGCCTCTGACACCGAACCTCACATACGGGGAAATCAGAGGCAGTTAACAGTGGTAATAAGCGTCACGTTTCCCTTTTTCATTAGCTTGCTCTTCCCTGTATTGACGTTTCATCGCTGGCTGAGTCCGTGCGAGCTTACTAAGTGTGTACCGTCCACCCCTGTGTCCCCGGGACCTGGCAGCGCATTGTGTTAATTCCCATCTTTATTCTCTCCCGGGACTGGCGCCGAAACGATCGGCACAGTCCTCGGGAATTAAGCGACGTTTAACTTGCCCTATATATGTGGGTATCATTCTCGTTGTCAGCTCAGGGTTTCGGTAATAGATGCTGGTTCGCCATGCCATATGCTACCCTCGTGTGCCTAAGTTCACAGCACAGGTGTGTACTGATGCCGTGCTGTTGTATGTGAGGCATCACTGCAGTCTGCTCTTATCCCAATTAATGAGAATTTCTTGCTAGTAATTTACAACACACTGGAATTTATATATCTTATGTACGTATTATTTATTATTACGATAAAATTGCATGTTATTTAACAGATCTGTTTGCCATACCAGACAGAGATAGGACAGGCTATATACGCATACATGGACATATATTGGCCTATGTTTTGGAAACAATAGGCTATAAAATTTAAGATCTAACAACGTTCGAATGTGTTTCATCGGGTTACGAATTACAATGCAGAACTGAATGCACTGCTGCAGACTCGGTTAAACAGCCATCACCAAACAGAACACGGCCAAAATCACCTCGGGGCGGGGGGGGGTTGTTAGAGGATGGATACTGGAAAGAAGCACCTAACGTTTAATCAATACCATCCCCGAGTGCAAAGGCGCACTTCCCGGCCGCGGTTTGGCGAAGAGACGCCCGCCCCGTCTTGCAGTTGCGGCGTCCCTCGCTTGGAGGCTCCTACCCCCCCGCCCCCCAACGCCCTGCTCCGATTCCCCGCTATCAGCCGCGCCGCTTCCCCGGTGGGGAGACTCATTCAATATTCCAGCGGGTAATTTATGCAGGACTAATTCTCCGCAGGAACAGAGAAAAGGAGAGAAAAATCTGCAGTGAAATAATTATCCGTGGTGTCATTGTAGCAACACTCTGCGAAGGCGGCTGTCAATAAAATATTGAGCGACACGATTCGTTTCAATTTAGGCTGCAAAGGATGCGCAGCGGCTCGGAATCTGCCGCGGGAATAAAGAGCAGAGTAGGAGGGAGCCGGGGCGACGTGTTCAGCCTGCAGACCGGGGCACCGGCGCTCATTCTACCTGTCGAAACACCAAGACTTCATGGCTCCCTGAACCTGTCTTTTGTGTGAAGTAACTGAGAAGGGAAGGGGCGTCTTGATTATGTTTGTTTTCATGCGCCTGAGAGATTACAACTGCAGTCTTTTGACAGGACTCATGTCGAACTGAATGGGTGACACCTTTGTCGAGGTTACATAGCCTGCACTGCTCATTATTTACAACGAAAATATTGCTGCACATTTTTTTAAGAATAGCAAGACTAAGAAAAGGCCTGTGAATTGAGCTGTAACAGTTTTGTTTAGTGATTATAAATGGCACGTGTCTACAAGTTGCAGATGTCTTTTTAAAAAATATTTTTATAGCTATGCATTTAAATATCTATCCTTCTAAAAATCTCTAAAATTACTAAATCATCCTTCAGTTAAATATTTCAGTTTTTGGTTTTTCTTTTAAAGATAATTCGTGTGTGATCCTAATTACACCATCCATCAAGCAGACGGCCAGTGTGGCATAACTAATATGTATGAGGAGTTCTGGTGGAAAATGGCCGAGAGCTAATATCCAGATGGGTGCTTTAGACTCAAGGTGCCTGGTAGCGGCGAGACCTCACTTAATTGTGATGATATTCAGCATATCTGCCGATATTACCGACTATTAAGGAAGTCCCGTTTCATCATTTATCTGTGTTGTTGAATAATTTTCTTATCTTAATGGTTAATGGTAGTCTACTGTTAATTATCACTGATTGAATGAATTTAGGAGTCGTTAATTAATAGTTTGCTGCGAAGACTGGCTTTCAAGGTATTTCTTATTTACTAGTGATTGATTGATCGATTGATTGGACAGCAGGTAACAGTGGATGAGGATCTGAACTTATGCTTTATAAATTTTGCAGTTGTTGAATGCAAGTTGTAAAGGTAAGGAATAACAGCGGTATTTCTGCTTTCACAGAAGAATAAACACAGAGAATCAATGCTAGAATGTTAATGTATTGTACTGCTTTTTATCCATTGCAGTAAAATCCAGGGGTGGGACGTGTAGCTGTTTTTTCAGACCGCTGATCTTCGTGATAATGTGAGTGTTTATTGTTTACAGTGCCGTCCATTACACACCTCTCCTGCCACTCTCAGCAGGTCCCCTGCTCTCACACACCTTAGCTTAAGCCTTAAGCTATGTTCTTATTAAAACAATATTCGTGTTCCTCCAGCGCCACCTGTTTGTGAGGTAATGGGTGCACGTGTTTTTTTTTTTATATATATAGCTGGAACAGATTTGCTGCACACTGGCGCGGGCTCCGTAGGTTACCATTATGTTCTGTCGTTGTTTTCCTAATTTCCTGCACTCCTGAGCCACATACCGGGAAGCTAATTTTACTCGGAGACATTATACTGCCGGTAGGTCTGTACTGAGACCTCCGTATCGCCATACTGGAAATAAAGCAATCACTAATAGCAGAACCTGCTCTAAAGAGGACAAAAGAAGTGTAGGGGCAGGGTGGGGTTGAAAGGATGCACTGCATTTCCTCTGTCAAACAATGCCCCTCCCCACCATGGTCACACATCCATTAATGCCCCCCTCCCCCACTCTCTATTCCTCCAAAGCCACTCTATGTGTATCTTCCATCTTTGCTGGCTGGCCGCAGACACCCCCCCTCCAAACACACACACACACACACACACACACACACACACAGCACATCCTGTCCAAGACTGTTGCTGAGCCAGAAAATACCGTCCCACACTCTCTTACCCTCTCAGTCCAACACACACAGACACACACACACACACTATTCCCTAAACACACACTTGCTGTTGCTTTTTCACACACATTGCAAAGGTTTCAGTCATTTTCTCACACACTGAGCTCTCCTCACAGCCACTGGCTGCCCCCCAGCCTCAAACGCCTGCTTCCCCAGTCCCCAAAGCGAACCCTGGCTTGTGGACAGTCCCCAGAAGCCACCAAAGTCAACACAGAACAAGCTCAAAGCCTCTGCCTTCTGCTCTTCCCCTCTCCCTCTGTCACTCCCCTCCAGGGGCTCTCAGTAGCAATGGAAATATTCTCCGTTTGTTCTTCCTGCGGCGTTTGGCCGGACAGGGAAGGGGGTGAGCAAATGGTCACTGGGATTGAGGGATAGGGAGGGTGTCTGCTCGGGGTCCCAACCGCTGATCTCCTGGACGCTTGGAGCTCCTCTGGGTGCCTTGTGGTCCCATAACCATCACATGGGCCTCCTCAAAAGCTCAAGAACTCAATATTGCCGCACCCAAAACTCCTTCCAAACAGCGAACCCAACCCTAAAACGCCCCCTCCAAAACTCATAACGCAACCCCAGCATATCCCGATAGACAGAGGCTAGAATCTGTGATTACTTTAGCTATGCATTCCAGTCTGCTCCTCAAACTCAAGGAAACATGACGGTAAAACCATAATACGGAACAGACATGATAACGATTGCCTTCTTTCAAAAATGAACATTTGCAGCAACTAGAGTTTTGTGCAAATGATATGCAAATCTGTTTTTTTGCAGCAAATGCCCCTTGTCTACAATTCAGGGGCCGTAATGTAACAGAGCTCCGCTGCATTGGTTGTAGTATCAGAAAAACCAACAAAATGTTTTAATGCATAGATGGGCTCAGGAGTCTATCTACAGGAGGTGCTCAAGAGGCTCTTGGGGCCTTCCCACAGGTTATTCGGTGATCTGGAACAGAGACCTAATGAGACATTCACAGGTTCTGAGGAGAAGCAGTTAGTCACCTTATAGTCACACATTTATGTCCTCCTATGTCACATGATAACAGTCATGTGACCCACAAATTCTCATTGTCACAACCAAAAACAGCATTAACAAAATGTTTCCCACATAACAGCATTTTAGAAAATATATTTAAAACACCATAATAAAAAATACACTCACAGAATAAAAGGCATTATTTTAAATGTTATACAGTATATGTAAAGAAAAAAAACATATAATGCACATATCACAATGCATCTATAATGTTATATTGTAACAGACTTTTAAGAAGCTTTAGCCTCCTTCAAATGATTGACAACAAGGGGTATAAAAAGTTTAAATATAAATGTAACAAATGAATATAACAAGACAATTAAACTCAGCATCTTGCAGGAAATGTTGCTTTAAAAATTATTATTAAAGATTATAATTTCGACAATACCACGCTTAATAGAAAGCACAGACGGATGCCCACGGACCGTTAATGAACATCACCTGCGGGTATGGGGAACCCAAAGCCTCGGGGACCAACCCTCGGCGCAGAACGTCGAGCAGAAACCACCATGGTGAGAAGGCACACTGGAATGCTACAGAAAGCGGATGAGAGGGTCTCGACTGGGCCCGCGAGCAAGCCCACAGTGTCTGTTTTTCTTCTTGGATGTGTGCTGTCTCCTTTGGCTTCGGGATCCTGCCTTTCCCTCTGTTTTTTATCCCTGCATTTAATCCTGTTTCTTGTTTCTCCTGTTACTTTTTGGATTTTGATTCCTGTTCCTTCGCGCCTGTTTCATGTCCAGATCCACAGCTGTTAGGGCCGGAGGCAGGCTTATCACAGTACATTACTGGTTATACTGGTTACAGTTCTAGTGCAGGCGACTGGCCTGGCTGTGGATCTGAAAGTGACCGGGGGGGGGGGGGGGGTAAACTGTAGTGGGATCTCATTTTTTTTTATGAATTATGCACCAGTTGGAGATGGGGGGGGGTACTGATTGTGCTGCAGAACCCATCCGGTCGACTGGTTCCTGTAAACAAAGTGCTTTATAAGAAGGGCCAGACGGGACAATGCAGAAGGGAACCGAGGTGAGAGGGGCTGGGTGCCGCCACCAATTCACGAGCGACGCTACACGTACACCCTGCTAGGAAATGCCTCCACCCACCCTAACCAGAGTACCACAGACATAATTCCTGGGTATTAAAGCGGGGGGTACCTGAAAGCTCAGGATTACCACTACCTTAAACAAGTCAACATAACATCACAAAGTGCCCGGCCACATTTCAGCCATTCAGCTCCTCGTCTCCGACTTCAATGTGACATCACCACAACATACCTATGATGTCACTATGACGTCACATGTTAAATAGCTTCAGGCCACAGCCATTACCGTCATCTTGATTCCGTTTGGAGCTTGGATCTCCAATGTTTGGTCCCTCTTCTGTTCCTGTATTTGGCTCGTTTATTTTTGGCTCAATAGCTGGGTATGCATCGATCGTCACCGTCCCTGGAAAGCGCATTGTTCAAACGTTCAAGGAACGACTGATGTTTAATGCTAAGGCACTCAGGTTGTTTTTTTTTTTGATCTTTCATTTGTCTGGTTTTTAAGCAAATGGAAACAATGCAGGGAGGCTCCCCGTCCTGCCCCTCACAGAGGTGGGTCCTACACTCAAGAGTCATGGGACCCCACCACTTAGCTGGGAGAGTACCGGCCAATGGCGCGAGGCTCAGGGGCAGGGGCTGGAGGCCCCAGTGTCGGCAGCCTGAGGGCTTCCATCTTGTCATGGAGGAGCCCCAGGTGTTGGGCAGCCAGCTTGGAGAGCGGGAAAAGGCCCTCGGAGGCCTTGGTGTCGGCCAGTAGGCGCTGGGAGGCCTGAGACAGCAGCTCGGCAGCGCGGTCAGAGGTGAGGCCCAGGCGCTCGGCAGCGTAGCGGCTCAGCGGGTGCACGCCCTCCGACAGGTCGCCGCGGGGGGGCGCGGTCGCCACGCCATGCATCTTCATGTGGCTGATGAGGTTGCGCTGCTGGGCGAAGCGGCCGCCGCACACCTGGCACTCGTAGGGCTTCTCGCCCGAGTGGATGCGCATGTGCTCCGTCAGGCGGTACTGGCGGGTGAAGCGCATGCCGCAGGCGTCGCAGGCGAACGGCTTGAGGCCCAGGTGGCTGCGCATGTGGCGTGTCATGGTGCCGCGCTGCGTGAACTTCTTGCCGCAGATGCTGCAGGGGTACGGCCGCGTCAGCCAGTGCGTCTTCTCGTGCTGCCGCAGCGTCGCCGGGTCCTTGTATGACTTGCTGCAGGAAGTGCAGCGGTACGGCCGCACTGTCTCCCCCGGCCCGGCCGGGACTCGCTTGCCAGCTGGGTACACCGGGCTGACCTCCCCGGGCCCATTCACCTCGCCTTCGTCGTGGCCTGGCTCTACTGGCGGCTGCCCAAATGGTGACTCGCCGCTGTTGACGTCCTCGGCATGTGCCTCCACGTGGGCGTTGAGCTGCTCAGAGCTGGGGAAGCCCTTGTCACAGGGGATGCACACATAGAGGTTGTCGCCAAAGCTCTGGGGCTCACAGGCCAGCCGGAAGCGCTCCAGTGTCGCCGGGGGCGACGGTCGGCCCTCGCTGCTGCCCGTCTCCTCACTGGCCGAGCCACTCCTCTCATCCTCTCCGCTGACACCCAGCTTCTCCCCGCCCCGTTTCCGCCGCCGGCGCCGGCGTGCCCCTTCCTGACCTCGCTCTTCCTCATCCTCGTCCTCATCGTCCTCTTCCTCCTCCTCGTCCTCTTCCTCATCCTCCTCATCCTCCATGGAATACGAGGCGGGTTCACGCTTCACCCAGCGATACAGGCCCCTCAGGCCCTCCCCGTCCTCGGGTGCATCAGGTCCGGTGCCGGGCAGGATGGAGTACACTTCCTGTCCGAGGGCGCGTGGCCGGTAAAGGTGAGGCAGGTGCGCCAGCAACTCCTGGCCCAGGTGAGGGTGGGATGATTTGGGGGAGAAGGACCCCACTCTTTCATCAGTCTCCATGTCAGCAGAGTCTCTGCCTGCGTGACCGAGGCCCCCGTTAGCCTCGGCCCCCAAGTGGGTGAGGGACAGGCCAGGATGGGAGGGCGTCTGCTGGGACTGTGATTCGGGGCTCTTCTTGGATAAGTCCAGTCCAAAATAAGGGGATGGGACCCTCTCGGGCCTGGGGGTGTGCATGCTAGCCTGGGGTTGGAGGCCTGGAGGAGTGCCAGGGTAGACCTGCTGGCTTGGGGAGGAAGGGGCTGGTGCGTAAAGCTCCCCCTGCTGCGGGACCAGAGGATGGCCAGCCAACTCCTCTGGCGGGTGCCCACGGGAGGCCCGGCTATTAGTCACACCACCAGGGAAGCAGGACTGGATGACAGGGGTGGACTCCCTGCATCGGCCTATTCCGCTAAGTCTCCCATAGGGCGCGGCATCACTTGTGGGAAGCAGGTGGCACTTCCCACTGTGCTTCAGCTTCTTCCTGCACAGTGCCACCAGGTCCAGGAGCTGCAGGTAGCTTGCAGCAGCCAGCACCGCCGTCAGGCTGGGCTCGGTGCCGGACCCAGACCTGGCCTCATCTTCGCCCAGGTGGCCGGTGTAGATGTAGTCCAGGATGACCCGGAAGACCCCCGGGCTCACCATTTCATGGTCCAAGTTGATGAGGTTGTCATGGACAACCAGGGACTTCAGGTAGAGGCTGCTGGCAGCCAGGATGTTCTTGTGGGCGCGGAAGAGGGCGTTCTGCACCACGATGATGACATCACACAGGAAGCCCTTGGTGCGCTGCGTGTTGAGCTGCAGGAGGAGGTGACGGGCATGACTGGGGGCTTCCATGGCATCCAGCATCGTCTTCAGACCTCCACCTGTAGCGGGTGAGCAACCATCAGCATCTAAATCTAAGCTGGCACTGCCCTGAGGGGTCAATCTCAGATCGCGAAGCTCTACCTCAAAGTAGGCAGAAACATTCAAAGCACAAAACCTGAATTAGCAAACTATTCATGAGAGACATGGGGAATGTAACATGCCATCAGCACGAAGGAGGTGACAGCATGGTTAAAGTCTGATAACCCACAGACAGTCATGTACAGATGGTCACCACTCAAAAATTTCCCCTCTTTTTCTGGAACGTGAATGTAGTTTGGGCCCCATCACATATGGGTGTTATGGGGAAATTTGACTATTTCAGCTATTTTAAATTAAAATCAATATGAAAGGAATTAAGCCTGCAATGCAAACTAATATAATGTAAATTTTTTTTTTTTTTTTTTTTTAATGTGATTTTCGTGGATCAAACCATATAAATTCAATCAGCACCAATGAGACCAGTAACACACCAGTCCCACGATAATTGGTGCCTATTTTAGATGAGATACAGGTGTCTATAACTTTCTTGTACAACAGATGAAGTGTAATATTTATTTAATTAATGATCGTGTTGATTTATAGGCTATTATTTTAAGAATCCTGAAACGTGCACTTATATACAAAAAAAACACAGCTTCTTGTTACTTTTGTAATACATGTAGCTATGTGTCTTCCCTTGGCTTGCGTCTAGGGTTCTGGACCTATGCGGCCACCGCGGGGTAGCCAGCACCGGGTAGACCGCCCGGAGCACAGCCCTAAACCACTGGAGAAATAATCCGGCGGTGCGATGCCCGTATTAAATCCATGCCCCCGGAGGGCGTGGAAACATGTTTGCCATGTGCGGGGAAACCACACCAGGCGTCTTCTTTCGTAACCTACAAAAAATATCTCACATTGCGGCAGAGTCATAAAAGAGTCCAAGATTAATCTGCTGCTGGAAAAGAAGCCATGCGAACCCCTGTAATTACTGTGGAGGTTTCTTGAAAAAGGGCCGTCCCGCCCCGTACCCGTCAGAAGAAGCATATTCACTTATTCACACAGAAACGCGGATCGGCAGCACCTGCACCGTACACCCTTTGTCACTTAAACCCTTATCCCCCAAAAAAAATGCATTCGCTACCGTAATCTTAGCTACTTCATATTTACCATCACTTTTGAATTTCATCACCTTGTGCAGAAAATAATTTTTACAGCTGTTTGCGGTTATTTAACAGCAAATACACAGTTAATACGGCAGTTCAGATTTTTCCGAGTAAATGTGTACTTTAGGTTGATAGGCGTTTAAATATAGGCTCCACAAGACGGTTGTGGGTGCATGTGGCTATAGCCATATCAAAATACATTTCACACAACAAACACGGCGCAGATTGCGATCATCCTCGACCCTGCGAGCCTTTAGACCGGAATCGCTGCGCCCAGCAGACGAGACCCCCCGTAACCCCGATCTATTTTAATGCCCCGTCCCATCCTTTTCCTCCTCTCCCACTTTCCCTGAGACTGTAACAGGGATAGTGCAACACGAATCCCCGCTATTCTGTCTCACTACCTGGGTCTGCATAATGCCACAAAGATCAGCGGGCCCCCCTTTCCGTGGCACTATCAGCACAGTCAAAAACCGCCGTAACAGCCTTGTTTCAACGTCTTCATCAGTGAACATAAAACGCCAGACCATATTTTAAGGCATGCATTAAACGATTTTCAAATACATGTTTTAAAATACTTCATTTAGCCTACGTTTTTCAAACCGTAAAATTAAGACAAGATTATTTATAGCTGTCATATATAATTATAGTTATCAGTTTAACTAGGATATAGCAATTATAGAAATGTCAATATAAACAAATTTCAAATGTTTTAAAACTTTTAAATATTGTTGGATTTTCCCATTTACTTCCCGTTTGTTTTCAACCATTTTACGTAGAACTGAGGTAACAGAACGCACTTACATCTCAAAACTGACTTCATTGTTATGCAATATTTCTAAAGCTTTGCAAGAGAACACCTGAATACTTTGACCTTGAAGTCTGGCATAGTTTATTTCCCTTGTTTAATGGTACCTATGGCTAAGCCTATTGAACATTTAAATGATTTCTATTTTGATTTACCCGGCTCCTAGTATATTCCAAAAATATATATATTTCCCAGCCCTATGTCAGAAACTCCCAATGTCTATGGGCAGTTCATTCTTATTTTATCTTAAGCGATTCAAATATCCTTATGTATTTGTAGGATTATTTCCGGTTTAGGGACGCAGTTCATGAAACCTAACGAGTCTTACGAACATGCCAGCATCGGAACTGCCCACGCAGTTTGCACCTTTATTGATTTTCTTCTATACGCTTAACCTCAACAGGAATATTACGGTATAAATTAGTACTACGCCCACTTTTGATTGGGCCTAACTTGTATGTGTAAGGGCTGCTATTAGAGAACGAAACAATATTTGTAAAATGGTACGTTTGACTGTACGTAGCTCTCTGGTTTTCCGGGAAAGTGATCCTTCCTGTTTACTGCCAGTCATACTCTCACACAGAGTTCTGTAAACGAAATATCTATTTTGGACATTGTCCGATTTACAAATATTGTCATTTGTGAAATAACATTTGTTTAATCATTTACTGGCAATTACACCTGCTAAATGAGGCGATAAAAACAAAATCGGTATAAAATTCAGTTAAATGATTAAGTTAAAGGATTGGCCGTTTTATTCACGCCAAAGTTTGACTACGATGGCATTAAATAATGGAGAGTTGTTTCTGATATTTCATGCCTGTTGTTGGCGTATTTAAAATAACTTAAGGCCCGGCTATCGCTTCCCACATTACAGTCTGTTTTTGTGAATTGAATATAAAAACATACCGGACATTTTGTTCAATAAATATGCACTGGGACCTGAGGGCCTATTCTCTGTGTGTGCGAAACTGAAATTATAACCGATATCTTCATGAGGAAAAATTATTTTCTAACATTTTAAAAACACCGTTGATGTACATCTATTTTACGTCTACACACAACTGAACCTTTCTTCGTTCTCAAACAGGCCTAATATATTTCGGGATTAGTATTTCTCGACTTATTTCGAATGAGGCTGTTCTCAATGGGAATTCCTCTTGTAAAGCTGGTCCTACGGCGAACCAAACCAAGCCTCGCAGTTCGCTGCCAGTGGGTATAGCAGACAACCTTCAGGCCGAGCAGTTACCCCGCCCGCCATCGCACCGCAAACTTTAGACCCAGACCTATCTGTGGACGTTATCTTTCTTGCAGGTTACACGTCGTTATGATATGTATCACGTATCTACTGTTGGTTTAATTCGCTTTACTGCTAATATTAATATACATGAAGATGCATCTGTTGGTGAGCTTGTCATTATTAATATCGTTATTATGTATAATCAATATATTAATAAAAAATAAAATGTGAAATTTTAATTGCGTAATTTTACCACTTGCAATTACGCATTAGAGGACATTACTAGACTGCGATACGTTAACGTTTTAATTCAATTAAAATATGTTATATTTAATTTTTTATTTGCAGAAAAGTAGTAAGTTGCAGTGACGGCGATTTTGCCACGTCGATTTGTTTGAAAACGAATAATTCATGATTATTAAACAGGGCGTTCCGTTTCTGCGGAAAAACAATGTAGCATAAAACCAAATGAAACAATCATGGATTAACCTGAGAACTGCAAACTTTATCGATATGTAAAAAGACCTGCTGTGTAATACAACTGAAGCAAAGACTGGCACTGTCATTTACTTCATTATAATTAAGATTAAGGCGTAGATGCTATTTTGATTAGGCAATTATAAACTGCTCGTGAATATGTGGACCGTTACTGTCAAGCAACACTGCGCTACCACGCATCACAACCTGCAATCCAGACACGCGGAGAGCGACGCATCCGACAGAATGACAAACCGCACAGATAACTAAGACCACGCCGCCTCAGTTTGACATTTGGCATACGATTTTCTGCTGAGGATTTTTGAGAATGCACAAAGCCTATATAAAACTGCACGCACCTCGTTAATCACTGTGTTAAAATACTCCACAGAGATGGAAAAAATAATCATAATCAGGGTTATTCAGACGTAAATGTAAACAAGTCCCATTGAATAAAAATCGCTTCTTATGGTGAAATATAAATAAAATGATGTCAGTCATGCGTGGCTCAGTTTGCCCTTACTGCGTAAACGGTTTCCCTGAAATAACAAGCCACACAGCGATGCTCTGCTTATCGGTATTGATACTATCATTTAACGTGCCGCCTGTCTCTGCACTCCAGTGAACACATCCGCTGAGAGGGCAACTGACTCTACCTGTCTTTCAGTGCGCTGCTCTTATGGGTTTATTTAAAATAACAGCCCGCGGAGACTTGTGCCACTCACTCCATCTGAGCCTCAACTCAATGTCCTGCTGATCTCTGACTGACGCTCATTTTTTTGGTCACGAGCATACAACCACGTTGTGATGAACTGAAAATAAACTAAATGTCCTCATTACAAATCGGCGGAGAAATAACATCAGAAGACGAAATTATACGACTCGAGAAAATGAACAGATGGGAAATACAAATAGACGTCTATGTAACGCCTCCCAAGCCACTTAACAGGATTACCCTCGTAGTGTAAAAGGACTGAATGAACGCACTTTACCTGGACGCCCGGACTCTTCAGCCATGCGATCTATACCTCCCTTGATGATCATCTCAGCGGTCTACTTTAGTCATTTCTGAAGTTTCAACTTTGAACTGCCAGCCTCCAAAAAAAAAAACAGGTCAGTTTTCCAGACACCACTGCCAGCAGTTTATTAATTGCGATGAGTTTCTTTTTTACTCGCTCTCTCTCCCCCTGCCTCTCTCCCTCTGTGTCTCTTACTCTCTGCCGCTGCCCTTCTCACCTCCTCCTGTACAACTTCGTTCTTAGAAAAACACATATATCCTTAGACTTTTCCTCCACGAATTTCCCCGGTTATTTACGTGTCGGACCAATAACACGCTCGCAGATGATGTTAGGGTCCGTCTCTGGAACTTAAGTGTTGCAGCGCCCCGCCTGATGTCATACTATAATAAAAAGTTAAAGGTAAAACAGGGGGCAGGGACTTTGAGTGACCCCAAACTGAACTGCGCAGCACGTCGAGGCTCTCTCTTAAAGGGACAGGCGGGCTTACTGTGTGGCGCACTGTAGCCTGCCAGCATTAAACGTGTGGTTTTCATTTTAGCGACCAGGCGTTTTTTTTTTTTTTTTTTTTTTTTCATAAAAATGGTTGAGTTCGATGTTTAGCTAAAGATTTTGCTTATGATTTCCACCATTTTCGGAGCCGACAGGGTTCACTGTGCCTATTCG
Organism: Hippopotamyrus pictus; assembly: GCA_026781145.1. NCBI lineage: Eukaryota > Metazoa > Chordata > Actinopteri > Osteoglossiformes > Mormyridae > Hippopotamyrus > Hippopotamyrus pictus. The sequence continues at coordinate 8,646,930 of JAODLC010000045.1, read as the reverse complement.
ATAGAGTATCTTTTACTGAAAACTAGTCGAGATCGATGATGTAAAATAAACATGTATGTTAAGGATCCACGCTAAAATACTTTTGTTTCATGTGGTCTGGAATTTTTTTTTTTCTTTGTTTCCACTTGCGAAGTCTACATGACACCTGTTATGATAGCTCTACCCTTGAGTGATTCAGCGGATTTTCGCTGCTGTATCACAGCTGTTTTCCAGTGTCATCCGCGACTCCCTGAATCAATCAATCAATCGATGAATCAATAAATCAATCAAAGCTTGTTTACAATATAGGGCGTTTTACGAGCACGACTTCATAGACGTCGTCCTCAAATGTTGCTGCGATTTACCGTCTAATTTTTCAACTGATGGGGCATAACCGTGGGATCTGTTTTCTTTATAGCTCGGGCAGCGGCAATGAATCGTTTGGCGAAACATCTGGCTTTATTCAAAGGGATAAAACTGACCTATAGCAATTAACGCGGTATGCCGGGTCACACCACTGGAACAGATCTACAGCATGCACTTTGGCACTTCGTCATCCCTGCCACATTCGTATCGCAGTTGGCGAGGTCTTATTTAATTAGTTTGTTTGTTTATTTATTTTTTACTAAAAGGCCCAAACACCCGCTTGGCCATGACGGCATCGCTCGGCGGGGCCAGAGCTGCCCACGGCTCAGGTCTGGCTTCGTGCGCTCAGCTTTTCGCAAATCCACGAGAGAAATGATAGCACAGACGCGAAAAGGTTCAAACGGAAATGGTAAGGGGGGAAAAATACTTCCCAGATGTTAAATTGTGATGTATGAGAATTTGCTTCTGGCCTCAAAAAGGAGGAGGGTTATAAGAGTCGGATTCCCTCGACGTCTATACTAAATCCAGCTGTCAGGTCCGGACAGCTCTATAGCTCATTCTGATCAACGGACTGATAAACAAATATATGAACAAAACGACAGGCAATGTTCATTTAAGGCAAGGAGACAAACATTGAAATTGCTCTCCCCCCGAAATCCCAAACCCATCCTGGATTTACGTCTGGATGCGGCGGTAGGTAGTCTACTTCCTCACATCAAGACTGCACTGTTCGTATAGGCAGGCTACAGTTCAGAGTCCCTGTTTTCTTTCCCCTTCTCGCAGCCCCCCGTTGGCTCTCCCCCTTACGATTTCATTTATCGAGCTCAGTTTCACATCAGCCCTTTAACGACTCTGCAGTGCGCTGCGTCCACGACCCGCCCCGGTGAATATGGGCGCAGCGCCACCCAGTGGTGGACCCGGCCAGTGCGCAGCAATTCGTTATATGTACAGGTGTTCATGCAGTGTACGAATTAATGTGGGAAAATTGTGGCCTTATGCTAAAGACTGAAACTGGGCTGCTGGATAAGGCACATTTACAAAAGCTGCAGTGGAAAACGGGACATGGCTATATGAAAAGGGACACTCTCCGAACCAAAGAGGAGCAGTGCAGTAGAATACAATACAATCCGTAAATGACGTCTTTTTCTACATACCAGTCACGGTCATCGTTATGGTCACACCCCAGAAGGTGTTTAAACACATTTTCGAGAAAACATGTTTGAATTTCAATTCGAAGAGGTCGTTTATAGCATGCGCTTCTCTCGCACACGATTCATCTCTGAATGCAAAAATACAATAGGAGGTACCGCTCCGAAACCTTACTGCTAAAGTGTGTGATTTACTCTCAGCGATGCACTTTTACCGAGTATCGAAGCGAGCAGGTTTTCCCCAGCAGGTGGGTGGAAGTGGTTCTATAGCAATGTGACTTTACTTCCCGCGGTGCTGTGATCCGAGACCGCGCTCCTCCTTGATGTTTGTACTGCCTCTGCACACAAGTGCATTGTAGACGTACAACCCACTGGTATTTTAAGTAAAAGCACACACAGGTATGCGATATCTGGATTTTGTTTTGTGTTTGTCTTTTGTATTTTGGGCCGTTTTTATATTTAAGCAAAACCTTTTTTAATTTTAGCACAATATTACATTGCTTAAGCTATAGCCCGGGTGGCAGCAATACGATAGGGGGTGTGTACGTCGTTCTCTCCAAGGTGTCTGACATGTGTTTGTTTTTTGCTTGTAGTTGTGATGCGTATTGTGTCAGGAGTCGCTGCTGCTCGCTGTCCAGGTGAAACAATAACATTGCGGTCGGGAATTGTGCTCCATTATGGCCTGGCATCTTGCCCGGAAAGCCCCGGGCGGAGGTGGGATAGCCGCGGCTGCAGAATCGACCCAGCAGTTTCAGATGTGACAAGTTTGCATTTCTTCCCCCCTCACTGACACACTGCTTCAGTTTAGTTCATCAGCTGTATCACCGTGGCAAATAAACATTAAACTACCACTAAGCAAAGGATGGATACATTTTTTCACATTATTAAGAAACATGTCGAAAGGGAATCTGGGTCATGGACAAGTATCTTTTTTGATTATTTCAGATCTTTCCATATCCCCTTCCCCAGTATCTCAGAGTTCTGGAAATTTCTTTTTCTTTCTTTCTTTCTTTCTTTCTTTCTTTCTTTCTTTCTTTCTTTCTTTCTTTCTCATAAAAACCCCAGATTCCAGAACATCATTTCCAGGGTCCCAAGACCATCATCTTGGCAGGATTTGCCCCCCCCCCCCCACTCCTTCAGTAAGTGTGTCTAGAGAGGCAGGCCCCACTCTCTCGCACACATCTGTGCTGTGCCTTTTCCAGCACAGTCTCAGTTTGCATGAGCACAAAATTTACCCCTTAGGGTGGCCAGTAAAGCCAGTATCATAACTGTTCCCCCTGAATCTTGACAACCAGTACCTGCAGTCACGTGGCAGGAATGGCAAAGACTCATTGGCTGCTTCACACACTACGGTTCAGAAGACCTGGATGGAGTGACACCATGCTGCCAGCATTAAGCACCCCGTGCTCTACTGACATACCTGCAGGAGGCGCTGACACAATAAACAAGCGCTGTTGGTGTTTCTGTTTTTTATAACCAGACAGCGGCTGTACTCCAGATGTGCTCATTGAGTAATGGTCATTAGATCATCTCCTCATAATTAAGGGGTAATTACACATTTGATTGTGTGTGTAAGAGGCACAATACTCAGTACACACATCACATACAGGCACCCTCAATTGCTCCATTATCTTCACTGAGCCCACATAGGACAACATTATTTATGTGTCCAAAGACATAGATGGACACATAGACCTTACACCTCTATGTGGTCTATCTTTGGGGTGAGACCCAGATGTTGTCTGCATTTGCTTTCCTGTCAGCTAAAACAAATCCACAAAGCAGAGACACCCCCCCTCCTCCCCACCCACACACACACCCTCTGCCAGCTTTATAATGTGTGATTCCCCTTCCCCCCAACTCTCTGTTTAACCCAATAAATGCCAAAGCAACATCATCTGGGCTAATAGTAGGATTTTGTTCTAGATGTGCTGGTTGGTGTATGATTTGTGTTGGTTCTCAATGTTTCCTTTGTGTGCTGGTTCTAGATATGCTTTATATTTATGCTGGTTGTTCCTGTTTTTTATAAATTATAAATGTAGTTGATGTTTATGTTGGGTATCCCTGTTTACCTTATGTTTATTATAGATGTGCTTGATTTTTATGTTGGGTATCCATCCATCCATCCATCCATTTTCCAAGCCGCATATCCTACTGGGTCGCGGGGGGTCCGGAGCCTATCCCGGAAGCAACGGGCACGAGGCAGGGAACAACCCTGGACAGGGGGCCAGCCCATCGCAGTGTTGGGTATCCCTGTTTACTTTATGTTGGTTATAGATGTGCTTGAT
>JAODLC010000045.1:8589276-8615913 GCA_026781145.1 Hippopotamyrus pictus | reverse complement strand
CCCGGCCTCATGCAAACCCACAATGCGACCCCCATCAAACTCCGTCAAGTGCCGGTAATGCTGTCTAATGCGTTTAAAGAGCATCCTCTGTGTCTGGTGACTAAACATGCCAGCTCCTTGTAAATTGACTCATTTATATACCCATTGCTGATCTGCATGTGTATTAAATTACATCCAAATCGGACTATCACTTCTGGGTGCTTAACTTTTTTTTTGTCACTGAGTGTATATTTTCATGTACAAAAGTTTAATCTCATTTATATATTAATAACTGGCTTATGTGACAAAGGTTATCAATGGTATAAGTGAATAATGTGATTCTAATTATAAATTCTGTACTGTCACCAAGCCAACTGACTTAAAATTGATATAGCCACACCCTTTCTGCTAGAAAATGATACCAAAACACAAACTCATGACAACTTGGATGGTTGACTCTGTGCCTGTGATCAGAAGGTTGCTAGTTCCAGTCCTGTGACTGTCACAGTGATGTCCTGCATTCTGAGCCTTGCTTGAATGACATTCTGGGAAAAAAGCACTAAATAAGTAAATGTATAAACTTGCATATACAAAGAACTTTGCAGGTTCGCACTTGAGCAAAAATAGAATTTCACATCACAATAGTAACCAAGTACCTCATTCCATCCTTCAGTCAGACACCAATGTTGAGAACATAACATGAATCAATTTATGGAACACTTAAGAACTTAAGAAAATATTCCCATCATTTTGTCACCGCTGTCAAGCATTTGAGACCTGTACTATATCACAGAAAACCAGAAGAACAATCACATTCCAGTTACATTCCACTAATAAGATCATTAACTCAATATGGCCAATTAGTGCAAAAAGATTCAATTGGAGAGCAAAGAAGGAGATTTAATCTCATCGGCATGTTTACAGGAACTAAACCAAATCCAATTTCCTCTGGGAGAAATTGTCCTCCAAAGAAGTGCAGCGTGAGGACTTCACATCTTCTGGTTGTTGAACCCAAGAGGGACAGCTGTGAAGCCTGAGGAGATGTACTCCTCTGAAACAGCACCATTCCCACTAGTCCAGGTCCATGGATCGTCGAAATGATCAGACCACTGTCAGTGTGTCTGAGTGCATGTGTGTGCATTGGCGGGGTCTGGTTGTATGAGGGATCACGTCCTTCCCCTGGAACGTGCCTTGAGGGCAGAGTTGCCTGCAAGGCAGGAAATTGAAACACCCCCTTTGTAGCATTCTAGACCAATCTGTGCTTCCCAGTTCCCTCGATGTCATTGGAGGTAGGGGAAGCTGCGGAAGAAGTGCAGAGAGTCCCTGAACTCAGGTCCACAAGAGGAGCAGAGGTGAGGTGTTTAGGGAAGGGGGAGATGGCTAGCTTGCTATGTTATCTGCTCTGATTTACTGTAAAGTGAGAAAAAAAAGGTGCGAAAACTTAAGTATTAACAATGGATTTAAATCTTTAAAAAGACAAAAATATCGCTGATCTTTACACATGTAAAATGCAAGTCTAAAGTTAAAATGAAATTCCCATCAACATAAACATCAAACTTGTAAATTAATGACTTTTTAAACCAAAAAAAAAAAACAATGGATATATTTATGTAACTTTTAGTTATTTCAGTGTTGTAGAAGACATCGGTAAGTTTTATACCATTAAAAACATACTGTTTGGGGCTCACTCTTGTCGCTCCCAGAATGCACCACCTTCCACTCCTGTTTTGTCTGTCTCACGTCAGGGTTTGTAGCATTCATATGTTTGTGTTTTTGTCTTTATTACCTCGTTTTTATTTCTCCTCCTGCTCCACCAGCCATCCGTTCTCAAATGCTTCTCCAGTACATCTTGTTCCGGATCCTTCTATCCAGTCAGCTGTCCCGAGTTCCTGCGCTTACCTCCTTCCTGTGGTCTCCTGGCAAATGGACTTGGAGACCAGAAAATGTGGCAGTACTTGTATGACGGCCCCTTTGCATCTGTGTTTTGTTCAATCTCACAATAATAAAACCAACTTCAGCAAACCCTGAGTCTACAATGTGAGCTCATGGGAGTTTTAAATGTTCTGAGGGCAGAAGGAAAAATGATTGGTTCAGAGGGATAACCAATCAAATTGTAGAAGAGGTGGGACCAACCAACCAAATGTCTTGTGAGAAGTAAAATATAATGTGAATTATATTATGTCATATATAGCATACTTAGCACAAAACAATCAAACTTTGTTTTTCCAGTTTTTTAAAGAGAAAATTAGCCTTGAAATAATGAAGATGAAGAAAACGATGGCAGCTATATAAAAAGGAGGGCTGGAAAATATTTAGGTGGGATGTGGAGCAGTTTATTTAGGGCCTGTTCTGATAGACTAGCTTAAGTTTCACCCACTCCCAAGCAAAGCAAATCCCCCCCCCCAAAGAGACAGCTACAGAACACAAGGTGGTCAGGCGTCTATGAAGCACTCAACCTGAAACTGAACCAAGTGACAGCACAGGACCAAGCGGATATCCTGCAGAACCACGGTTCCCCCACTACCGGTCACCACCAGAACCACGACAGAATGGACCAAAACATTAAACTGAGGGACCATAGGTGGCTCACCCACCTAAAGGCATTGCACCATGCCTTCTCAATATCCCACATACCCCACCAAAATCTATGAGACCTTTCGGTTTCAATAATGTCACCGTCGCGAGTTTCTGGTCCAAATGTCACGATGGGGGTCACTGGATGTTTTACTGTATTTATTTATTTATTTATTGGTTGCCATCACACACTGACATGTACACTGTGAATCTTTTATTAAAAGTGTGACATTTGCGATCGCAGAACGCATTAATTCTGCTGCACGCTGTGCTGACATTTGGTTGCATCATTTCTGATGGAGACAGGAAGGAGAAGACACACCCTAAAGCGATCCCCTGGTCAGTCGGCTATTTTCGCAAATCGTATTATCGATATCTGTTCTTAAATGAAATACGATACAACTGCATTTAAAAAAATCTCTTGGTTCCCAGTTTAGCCTCGTGCTACACTGCTCAGTGGCTCCTCTGAAGGCAGCTGTAACCTCCACGAGGTCCGATACCTGTTTGCAGGGTGCTGAAATATCAGAGCATCAACGGTGAAGCTGAGAGTGGATCACTTCACTGACATGTCATATTACATGGGATCCTTCATGGTGCTCTTTGGCTCCTTTTAGCTACCCCATTCCACAACTTGATTATTATAAATGTATCGGACTTCGCATGGACCTGCGTAAGAAATCATCAGCGCTAATATCTCATTTCTCACATCGCAGTGAAAATGAATTGGCCTTCATGTTATATTCAGACAGGCAACGAACAGGGCAGTGCCAGGCATTGGAGACTAAGGAAGGACAGAGGGCTGTTTATACAGGGTTATGGTTATCACACATCACCATTAACAAAGGATGCATATAGCATAATTGACAGTGTTTATTTGACACTGAAAGTGTTGGCCAGAGTGAACACTCTCAGTGTTAAATTAGCAATGCTAACTAAGCAACGTGCGAGAGATTCATACTGTTTACCGCTCATTATAAAGTTTAAAGACGTGAATGGCTACCACCCAGCCGAGCTTTCAACTTGACCTGACAGGCAAAGGCAGCGCGATGAGAGGTTTAGAGGAACCATTAATATTTCTGGTCTGTGAGGTGCTTTTGCACTGGACATTTGAAGGTTGCGCATATTAAGCTTCAGTGATAAATGTGATAGTGAAAGGAAGCAGAGGCTATGGGTTTATGCTGGAGATAATGCAGCCATAATGTGCACTCAATTGGTCCCTGAAAAAACCTGAAAAGGTATGTGTGTGTGTGTGTGTGTGTGTGCACGTGGGGGAGTAATGATGGCCTGGCTGACACTCTTCAGGACCAGCCAGCGAGCACAGAGCTCCAGAGGTCTACCAGAGAGTAACTCTGTCTCTCACGGCTCCCCCTAAATCATTTACCTGCTAGTCCTAAGGTGCGCGCACTGACAAAAGAAAAGGTTACTGCAGCAGCCAAGGGGGGTGGGGGAGAGGGTGTGAGGAAGCAACACGATTCGGCATGGGGGGGAGGCGGCGTAGCCACGGTGCTGAAACGAGAGCGCAAATAGGTATCCTACACAGGGGAGGTGTATGACATGCGTCCCGTCTCTGTGACACACACATCCATTACGCGTCCAATTCTCTATCTAATTACGCTCGTTACATTCAGAGTCACTTTTCCGCAGCACTAACCCGTTATTTCCGATCACAGATTTAGGCTGTCTAAAGCGCTGATGAAGACACCTCACGGTTTTTAACACTGACGTATGAATGTGAAATGCAATAATTTCACCGCGGCAGTTCGTACGATCGTGTGAGCGCGGTAAGGGACGTTACCACGTTGGCGTTACCAGTTTCATTCGCTGGTCATCAGCTTTGTGTCCGATGCTTTTTCCACGACTGTGCAACCTCAGAAAGGCACACGCACCCAATCACATTCTGCTCATATTTAAACACGACACCAGGCTGTACCTTCTGTTTATTAAAAACAGCTAAAATAATATAGATACGGCTTCCTTTAGAATGAACTGAACCAATTACTTGCCTCATGAAAAAAACGTACCTGTTACATACCTATGGATTTGGATTGCAAACGCTGTACGAGTCGCAAGCTATTTAAACAAGTGCAGCGTACTGGCCATTATTACCACGTTGCATCGCTTTGAGGCTAAATCCCCTTGATACCCGGCTGACAATTCAGTGTCCCTGAAAGGAAAGTAACGAAAAGGAGCATTTTGACCTCTTCTGCCAGTAGATGGCAATAGTAAGTCCTTCAAGCAACACAGCAGGCAGATGGGGAACCAGTTCATAAGAATGCATCTGATTATTATGTCTAATTAAGTTAAATGTCACAGCAACCCATTTTTCACAATTGCACAGTAATGATGGTACCAGCCTCGATGTTATACCATCCCTGGCATAATATGCAAAATTGCTGGAAAAAATAAATGTTTGTGACAAACAGGGAAGCTAAGAAGCAAACAGCAGATATAATTCTGACACCCTATCTCAAAAGCGGACCCTTGTTCTAGTTATCCTCTCTGCGTTATGATTTTAAATACATTTCCTTTCACAGGCAGCCCCCCCCCCCCCATGCAGGATTGTTTAATATCAGCTCTGCAAAAATAACAAACAGAACCGTATTTATGAACGTGGACCTTGGAAGACAATGTTGGCATTAGCGTTTCAGAGAGGCAAAGCCCCCTTTTTCCATATTAACTTTTATTTATTTATTTGTGCTGCTGTGGTAGTTATTATGCTCGCTGCCGAAACACTATTATGGAACCGAAATGGCTTACATCTGGAAAGAGAAATCACATTATGCTCACAGGAAGCTTCTATCAAGCCTCCAAGTCCTTCAAGGATGATTTATTAGAGAGGGAAGCTGTCTCGTGTGTGGGATGAGGCCCCTGCTCTATCTTTACCTCCACCTTCCCTTCCCCTATTTCTGGAAGACTGCGGATGTGGCCGTTAAGGGGCTCGCTTAAGCCCCTGGGAGGCCTCCTGAATCAAACTGTCCGATACATGCCAGGATGGCTTTTGTCTCACTGTAAAGGAGCACTCGGGAGAGCGTGGATGAGAGCCGCTCGCGGTGCCGCTGGATGCAGTTAAATGCCCGCGTAAGCACAAATGCACACACGCACATGCACACAGAGCGTACCCAGGGCTGCTGTGATCCCCCACGTTAGCATCTAATCAGCTTTGCAGCCCAAAAAAAACATCTGATGTGAAGATATGCTAACGGATGTTCGGGGGATTAAAAAATTTGTTAGGATCCGATAGAATCTTTCGAGTTATTTAAACATTCTTGACGGTTTTGAGGGAACAAATTTTTAAATATAATTAGTCAATATTTTAGAACACACCTATTTATTTCTTTACTTATCTATTGTGTCTTTTATCTATATATAAAAATATGAATGGGGTATAATTTAGTGCTAAGGAAACAATGTGGATTGCTATAATGTGTTTATTTTATTTCGTAGAAACAGAGACACATCAAGACATATCCAGTTCAGAGTTAGCTTTTATGTAATTTCAAACTGGACAACTGAGTAACACCAAAGTGATTTTTGCTACCAAAGATGATATCCAGTGGTCAATGTCATGTGGTTTGGAGCTTCTCAGTGAGTAAAAAACGCAAGACTGATTTCTACTTTCTTAGATATCTGAGCAGGGGGCTAGAGCTAGAAATTCTGGGCCTCTTAACAAAATGTATCCTTGAAGAGACAAGTAAAATTCATAATATTGGTCATTCAAGGGCCCCTGTAAAATGCCGGGCCCCCGGAACCTACCAGGGTATCCATGCCCCTACTGTGGCCCTTGTACAGAGCCGGGTCCCAGAACCTGCCAGGGAATCCATGTCCCTTCTGTGGCCCTTGTACAGTGCCAGGCCCCCGGAACCTGCCAAGGAATCCATGCCCCTACTGTGGCCCTTGTACAGTGCCGGGCCCCCGGAACCTGCCAGGGAGTCCATGCCCCTTCTGTGGCCCTTGTACAGTGCCGGGCCCCCTGAACCTGCCAGGGTATCCATGCCCCTTCTGTGGCCCTTGTACAGTGCCGGACCCCCGGAACCTGCCAGGGTATCCATGCCCCTACAGTGGCCCCTGCATATGAAGTCATGTCACATTTAGCCTATAAGCTTCTTCATGATAAATATTAAAAAGCTAATGAATAACATATTTAAAATAACTAGAAAAAGGCAAAGGGCACATTAAACTGTTTAAGATGCATGTTATAAATGAATGGTATCAGAACTGTGGGAACTGAGTTGCATGTTTCATCCAGGTGTGGAGCCAAAGGGGCAGAGCCAGAGGGGCACTGACTCCAGCTGATTGGCCCCTGAGTGCCCCCTGTCCTGTCACTCACCGATTCAAAACGTATCATTGGCTAATGATAAGGTTGGTCCCTCTGTATGAATTATGGCCCCTCTTATACCCCCCCACCTTAAAAAAATCCTAGAATCACCCCCTGCATAATAGCAGCACCGGTAAATCGGTTTGAGAGTCGTCACAGCTGGAGTCAGTGTGGTATTCTATGACTCTGCCTCACTTCATCCATGACAAATTATTACCAGCCCAGCATTTCCATTTAGGGAGACGGAGGAGGACGCCCAGGTCACATGACTGGTTTCCACCTTCCAGTCTGCAAAAGAAAAAGCAGGAAAATGAGATTTTCCTCGAAGAATTTTCTGTAACCTCTCCTCATGTGCCCTGATGTGAATATAAAGTGTCAGTTGTGATATCTGTGCCTGTGATGCCTTTGATACATTTGTTTATTTGTGCTGTTAGACTTCGGGTCACAGATCAGGTATTGCTGGCCTACCACCCTTGCCCCACCCCTGGCTTCTGTCTAAAAACGCTGCTTGCGGCCTGTCATGGCATAGCTGTCAAATGAAAACAGAGAGCCCTCTTTCCAGTTCTTACGTGAGCCCCTGCTGTTTTGATCCTGGAGACATGCACAGATATGTAATGATGAGGAACATACTCTCAACTACAGTCAGTAGAGGTGGATAGTTCAGGTCCAGAAAGTAAAAATCCAGGCCAAGATTTTCTTTCAACCAACCAGTTGAGTACTCTGTGCCTGTGACTCTTTATACTCAACTGGTCGGCTGAAACAAAAGCTTAGCCTGGATTTTTACTTTCTGGACCTGAAATGTCCACCTCTGACAGTCACAAAGAATAACTTTTTTCTTTGGGATCTAATGTGAGAAAACTGAATATAGTGGCTTTATTGTACCACATCTTAGGGTGCAAAGAAGTAGCTAGTTTGCACCTTGGATTCACAGTCTGTCTAACCACAGCATCCAGAGTTAACTGCTCCTGTACAGACAGAACTGCAGAAGTGTTAGGTTCATGTTTTGCTTAAACATGCCAGTTAGTCGCTTCCCGTTTCACATACCAGAACTATTTCTGTACCTGTGTTATACAGCCACCCTCCCCTCCAAAAAAATAAAACAAGTACAGACTTAAAAAGCTCAGCATTCAAACCCCCATATGTGTATCTTTCTGCAATCTGCAGAATATCTCTTCCTGGGCATGCTGGCGCTCCGCTCAAACGGCCGGCTTGAGATTCCTTCCAGCTACCATTTTACGGATATTTCCCCGCGAATTTCCCGATTCTTCTTGTTGCGGCCTGATTTAAACTCAGGGAACAGCAGGCCGCCCATTCTCACACTAACACCGCATGGCCCATAATTCACCATCAAAAGTAGAACAATTAAATATTGTTAAGGAACTGGCAATCCTTCCACCCACCCCCCCCGCCCACCCATACACGCTCTCCCAAGCTGCTGTGGATTTACCCGCCACACACGTGGCAGCCACGCCTACTCCACAAAACCACACACACTCACTCCTGAGTCTCCAATACTGTTTCTGTGTGGCGTTGGGGCTGATGACTCAATGTCCAGACACGTGTGTACATGCGGGCGTGCGTGTCACGAACACTAAGCACGCGTACACACGTTACCCTTCCAAATAAAAAGCCTTACAGAAATCTTCACAAGGGTGACCCATTTATCTGCGCTAACCTGCACCTGTCTCTATGTCCACTTCGGTTTCGGACAATGGATGATACAGTTGCTTCCACAAATATTCCGATAAAACAAACAGTATCATTCGCTGGCTCTAACCAACCATCCCAAGTGGCTTTTTCTAATGCCGGTTTGTAACATCCACCTGTCCCCAGGCCCCGTTCACAGAATTCACGCTGAAATAGCCCCTGCGAATGACTTTGTTAGTCTTTCCAAGTAGCTATACTGCTGCCACATTCAGCCTCAGCTGCCTCTCATTGGGGCTAAAGTGATTATGTGCCCCTCTGTCTCTCTCCATCATCTCTAATATGGAGTCTGCTAGTCTAGTCTCCTTCATACTTTCTATTGCTTCTCTCACCATTTCAGAGCAACGGGATGAAAACTTCACACTCTTCTACTTGCATGAGAAGAACAAATTGACGGCACAGCGTATATACCCCTGAATGACACTATTATATATATGTAATACCATTACACTGGTGTTAGCCTTATGGTTTTCATAGACTTTTTTGCAGCTATAAAAATGTTATCTTATATTTCTGTAGCCAATTTGAGTAAGATTTGATAGCATCAAATAAAATTCCAAACCCATTTTATTGCATCCAAATTCAGTGTTTTTTCCCTTTAATGTCCTAAAAGTTAGTCCTTTGGGGGCGGGGCATCGGGAGAATGACCTGATTGGTCGTCGTTTCCCCAGTGTCGATTCTGAAGCGGCCATGCTATATTTTGAGTTCATACTTGTCCCTGGGAATCGGCTTTAAGCTCATTACACAGCGCGGCCAGCTGATGAGCCCCTTAGCTAAAACACGGTCCCCCCCCCCAAGTTTTCGTTAAAGAGGCCAGATAAACGTGTTGCCGATAAACGGGAGCTCCGGAGGACGACTGTGATTGCCTGCTTGTTACAGCCGGTCCCACGTACAAATGGCGATTTTGCGTGGCTTTTGCTAACTTTAATGACGCCTGGAGAAGCCTTGCCATCTATTGAGATGACTATTAATCAACAGTTGCCTTGACCCCTGCGCCGTTTGAGCGCAATTGGCTGTGCGATAATGACCATAGTACAGTTTCATTTGCACAGTTCCAGACAGGATACTTAAAATGGTGGCTCATTTTGTGGGTAGGCTCAGACGTTTATTTGCACGTGTCACGCTTCTGACCACTAAGCCTGCTGCAGTTGCAGGTATTGCAAGGAATATAACATATCACTCATGCTGCTTAGGAGCCCGTAAGGTCATTGAGGTACCCAATAAAACTGCCAGCTTGTCTTTGGGTTGAATACATCAGGCAACTTGCCTTAGCAAGGCAAATTTTATAAAACTGTTACTTTACCCAAGAGAACTTCACAACACATTACTAAATGTTTAAGCAAAAAATTTTGGAATCATTCAGCTTCTTACAAAATACGGAAACCTCATTATCCTGGATTTTTGCATATAACTTGTCTAAATTGTTTAGTCTAAAACGTTCGTGCTGCTACGTATCGTTCTAAAACTGGTCCTTTTGAAGTATATTTAACAGGGAACGCGTCTCTCCGACATGCCTGCCCTGTCATTCTAGCAGATTGTTGACCACCCATCTATCTGCTAGACCTTCACTCAGGCATTTAACTCCAGTTATACGATTGCGAGCGTATGTATATAATTACATAAACCGAACAATGTTATTTAGCATATGACCAGATAATTGATTATTGCTATTTTTGCCTTCTCTATTGATGTCCTTTAAATCCATTATATGGGCAGTTCGCCTTTGCTTATGTTTAACTTCAAATGAATTCCCCGCCCCCAAGCTACATTAAGCACCCAGCTGCCCTGCACACTGTGAGTAGGCCTCTCTGGTTCACATGCATGCTGCAACCATAAGCGGAGTTTGATGTTTGCACTTTCGGGGGGGCAAAAAAACTGCATCTTGCTTATATCATGTGTTAATGCACCTACGCTATATGGACAAAAGTACTGGGACTCCTAGCCATTACATCCACAGGAACTTGCATGACATCCCATTCTACATCCATAGGCATCAGTATGGAGTTGGCCCCCCATTTGTAGCTATAACAGCTCCCACTGTTCTGGGGAGGCTTTCCACAAGGTTCTGGAGTGTGTCTGTGGGAATTTCTGCCCATTCATCTTGAAGAGCATTTGTGAGGTCAGGCACTGATGTTGGGCGTGAAGGCCTGGCTCAGTCTCTATTCCAGTTGATCTTAACGCTGGAAGCATACCATAGTCCATAATGTCCTGTTATTCATGTCATAAAATGTCATAAATGTTCCTGTGGGTGTAATGCCTAGGTGTTCCAATACTTCTGTCCATACAGTGTAACTGATGCACTCATATTCTGTCTACCTATAGGGTACCAACAAATCGATTATGCAAAAGTTCAAAGTTCCCATGCAGAAGATGTACAATACTGCTCTTGCAATTTCAACTCAGGTGAATAGGGGAGGCATCGAACCCCCTCCCCAAACTCCGCCCATGCCTCTGACCCGTTTGCTGAGCCCTTTCTTAAAATGCCGACCCTGTCTGGTTATTTTCTGATGCTTTCTTGATGTTCTGGATGTTGCTAGTAAGACAGTGGGCTCTCATTTGTAAGTCTCTTAGACCTCCAGGTTCATATTAATTATTTTATTTGTCACATACAGAAGCAAACATTGCATGTATGTATGTTTGTATGTGTGTGTGTGTGTGGGGGGGGGGGGAATGCCTTGAGAACTTCAAATGAACTTTCTCTCACCTCATTTGCTTGGTGAACCATAAAGAGCAGGATCTTCCTACATAATGCAGGAGCACATTCCCATCTTCTAGATCTTCTCCTCCCTGAGCACCCGGGTGTGAAACTCCTCCTGGTACACAATGCTGTCCGTACATATAATAATCACATCACCCACTATTAGTAACATATGGTTCTCCTGGAGAACAGGCTGTACTTGTTGGTTTGCGGTGTGAGGCACAGCTAGACGTTGTCCCCCCTCCTTCTCTACGTTTCGGAGGTATTCTGGCCCAGGCTGTTCACCTTTCCTCTCCATGCGCTTTACCGTGCACAAATTACCCCGAAAGGCCATCCTCACAGTCCCCATTAGGAGAATTCAGCTGGCTTGTCTTTACCATCCGGCATGTTGTCCTGGAGGTTGTTCGACCAGCCGGAAATGATCCCAGATAATGTCCTCCCGGCCATCTTCATTCATGAAGCCAATTATTTTGCAGCCCACGCATTTCACCAGCCATATTTGAACTAGTTAACCTTACTTGGATCTGATGCATGCAGATGCAGAGAGCTCCTTACATATTAGTCATTTGAATGTGCTATAAATACTGCTGCAAATAATATAAGAATATTACCCTTCCCCTTGCCGAAGCAGCGCAAGCTGCTGTGCATTCTAAGGTGAATCTTTGGCGGCTGCATGCGTGGTGTTTTGAAAATTGTGTTTGTGCGTATAAAAATAGTACGTAAGAGTTTACGTCATTGTAATGTTACGGCCACAGGCGGTGCCACAAGTACCCTTTGTGGAGTTTTAACTGTTAGAAGAATGGTGTGAAAATTTAGAATCGCATTGTAGTCTGTGGCACAAACAGCAGGAGGTGATGCTGAAATGCAGCTGGAGGTGCGATGAGATTTTGGGGCACGGTGGGGTGATTTATCGTAAGTTTATACAAGCGGGAGGCTGTGAAGACAAATAAAATGAAGAGCGCGCATAAATATGTCAAAATATTTACATATTTAAAAGAACGAATGGGACACATATCGAAACAATTCCGAGCTGAGGAAAAGATACGTCAATGAGCACATATGAGAATAATTCACTTACCTTCTCATCCCACGTTGCTCCACGCACGGTGCAAACCGCGAAGCAGGAGTCCCTATTGGCAACTCAGCAAATCGACCTAATTGTTACATCGACCGTTGTTGAATATGGAGCTAATAACAGGCATGTCATGTATTTTACAGTCGCAAGGGGAACATCTATGTACCGTACACAGCGCAACATTCCAGATTGTTCGGTTAATCTGCGATACTGCTGAGCCTGTTTCTGAATTATCTATATATCAGGCGGCGTACGATAAAAACCTTTTACTGGCGCCATCCCCAAAGCCATCAAGAAGGACTTGTGACACCGCCATTCTTAATCATTGGGGCTGTTCAGCTAGGGGAATAATCTGCACCTGAACGGACGGCGGGCTCAGAGACGAAGTGCACATCAATCGCCCAAACAGCGCTCAGGGTCCTTCAGGCCGTTAAATGAGTCGGGGGCCATTTCTCGCGGCGCCCTCGAGGTGTCCTTGCGTCACAATGTCACGCCTCCCAGAGACGCGCAGCAGAATTGCGACCTCCCCGCCCCACTTTTCACTTTGTGGGGGGGGGGGTATGATTTTGAGCTTTTAATTGTTCCTGATGTTAATTTAGCAGCTAAGGGTGTGCTTTCCCTTGTTAAAGGAGACACTGTGTTAAAGTTATAACTTTCTAGAGTGCTTTTAGCTATGGGGGCGGGGTTTATTACCCCATAAATCACTGAAATGGGCACCAGGATGGATGAAGAATGCACCGCATGGACCTGCATGTACAAGACTTGTCATCACACAAGACTGCAGCTCACCTGAGTAAAATTTATGGGATCTCCGTTCACACCAATAAAGGATCTACTTTCCTAAAGCAATCGTGAGATAAACATGTCCCTATAATATGATACTAAATGTTTTTGCTTCTCATTACTAATACTCTTGCAGAATCAATGCAGCACAGCTTGAACCATTTAGTAAGAATCGTCACAGTTTTCCTAACGATTTTCAGGTATACTTTCTTTTCATGCATTAAACTGATACTTCATTTTTGTATATACATGTCTGGAGTCTCTGGACTGCACGTGCAGTTTGCTGTTCTTCCGTGTCACGTGTTTCCACAGGTATTCCAGTTTCCTAGCATATATTTCATTGAACGTCTGTAATAAAACTTTTAATGCCATTTAAGCTAAAGTAGACGCAATTAGTACACAATTAACACCGATGAGCTGTTTGTACACCATACGGGCTAATAGTTCGATCAAGAAATATTTCCCTAATTTGAAACACGTCTGACTTACACATTATTGTGGTAGATTGTTTATGGTGTTGCAAATGTCTCGTGAAAAAGATGTTAAAGTTAGAACAAAAAAAGTCACAAAAAGATACTTGGTGTAAAATGAGTGTGAGCGCTTCTGCAATGTTTTTGATTAAATTGACCGCCAAAGGGCTCCTTGGGCTACAGACGAAGCGATGGGGCGAGATCACACACATCCCTTGAGGCCACAGTGCACCCACGGTACAAGCTTACGGAAGATGCGTTTTATCAGGAACCCGTTCCCCGGTGACAGCCAGCGTGTGCACCCAGACCGCTACATTAATCCAAGGTTACAGGTGTGCTTTGCTTTCCCTCTGCAGATAGATGGTCTGCACTCAAGCACCTAACCTTGTTCAATCACATCTCAGGCTACGTTTTCACATGAGAAAGTGACTTTAGTGTACTATCTGCGCTATACCCACTGCAGCCCAGCTACTGTCAACTAGAGAATGTTTTTTAATGCAGGACAGGAATCGGAAATAGGCCTACAGGTTATCTTTGTGTTCCAGCATGTCAAAGATATTCTAAATAAATAAATAAATAATACATTCACATCCCATGTTTATTGTCAATTGAACAAATTTCTCAGTGCTACAACTACATTTTGGTGTCTTGTTTCAAACCGTCAAATAGTCTATATACGGAACGTGTAACGAGACATCGCACATGGGTCGTTAAAGTTATCGCTGCTCATTTTAAGCCCGTTTCTTAGCCAAACTCTGCACTGCTGTGCCGAATGTAGTGTGTCTGGTCTGTGGTCTTTAACTGCATCCTGTTGTAAGTAGGAAAACAAAACGATGACTAATATAGTTTATAATTACTAGAGCGCAAAGCATGCGGCTCTAATTAGACTTGATAATATGGAGGGGGGAGGGGTCCCCGCACATTAGGTCTTGGAAGGGTTTAGAAACGCTAATATCAATACCCAATTAAACTGCCGGCTCACAGCGGAAACCAGTAAAAAAAATACTAGCGCTAACAGACATGCCCCATACGTACTGCACCTGTTATAAAAGTGCTTTTATCAATTATATTTACATTTCAGTGTGACTAAGCCAGTAACAGCTTATTAATATGAATACTTTCAGAGAGAGTAAATTCATATATTTAGATCTTATAAAACTGCTGTTTCTAGATGTACAGCTAGGAAGGTAATTTATATTTTGGGGGAAATGAAATTTGCATAAAACTCACCGGCAAACATATGCTGTTGTAAGTGAATACAGAGCTTGAAGGGCCTGTGTGAGATTCCGAAACGCCCCCAGTTAGGGACTAACTTGTCACTGCACCTACACCTGAGAGAGGTTGGGTTCCAACATTAACCATACAAACCTTCTTTTTCATCAGGACACCCTCTTTTATCAAATTAAAGGGGCATGTAACGGTATAGCTGACCGTGAAAACGCAGCTCTCATACGTTATTACGGAGGACTACATCAAGCAGAGCCCGTGATGGGCATTGTAGGTGTCGGGAGGGGGGTATTAGCAAATAAATGATTAATGTGGAGACCCGAGTAGATCTGCCTCCAGGCCGCTAAAAGTGAAATGTAGTGTAGGCTGTGTGGACTGGTTATGCACACCTGCTTCCTATTAAAAAAAAAAGAAATCGAAATGACTTCAGTCCTCTCAACGCAGCGACAAAACA
Source organism: Hippopotamyrus pictus (assembly GCA_026781145.1). NCBI lineage: Eukaryota > Metazoa > Chordata > Actinopteri > Osteoglossiformes > Mormyridae > Hippopotamyrus > Hippopotamyrus pictus. The sequence continues at coordinate 8,600,634 of JAODLC010000045.1, read as the reverse complement.
GCGTGATACAAGTTTAATTCCAACGGGAGAAATGCACTGCCTATCTTTTCAGTCCACATGTGAGATTAATTCAAAGGAATCGGCGACGTCTCAAATGGCCGCGTGCAGAGAGCGCCTGGAGGAATACTTTGATGGACGCGGCTGCCTATCTCTCCTGTTCCCTTCAATTTGGAGACTGTGACCCCTGGTCCCGCGTGAAGCTTTATCTCCCTGGGCCGACGGCGGGGGTCCGCGGCTTCATGCGGGGATAGGAGCTGATCTGGCGCTGCTCGCTCTGCGTCCGCTCTCCGCTGCACCCATCCACTGTATAATCAACCGCTGCTTTTAATTGCACTTTTGTGAACATTTGACATCGACATTGTATTAAGGGTTTCCCACACCTCTGCCATAGCAACACGGTCGATATAATCAATTTACCTGCTGTAGCATATAAACTTCCTGTGTCTTCTGTGCCGTATACTGTGCGCGCTTTTAATATTACATTAATGATATTTACGTAACTGGGTCCTCGTTCATGTAAACAGAAAGTCCATAATTAGATGGAGGATGGAAACACTTTAATTATTTCTGAGTTTGGAAGTGCTACGCCAAGGTGGAAAGCTTAGTATGATAGACATGTAAATCAAGGATCAAAACGCGTTTGTGTTTGTGGTAGGGGGCTGCACTAGAGAATAATAGACAACGTGCATTTTACTAAGAATACCAAATCCTTTCCCCTTTCTTGCAATTATTGTTGATTACGCTTCCTGTTTTGGATTCAAAATATATCTGCAAGTTTCTCGAGGTTTCTTTTAAGTCTCGAATCCTGCTGACTCTAATTTACTTTGATGGTATGTCGGCAGTAAGTAGGCTACTGATGATTGTTGTTGCTGCTGATTTTCTTTCTTGAGTATTTTAATGCGTTTGCCCGAAGCGTTTTTCCCACTCATTTATACTCATGTTTGTGTTTGTTTTATTTCCAAAGTCTTTTGTACACGTTTGCCAGAAATGCAGAATGAGCACGCGATGTGGAAATCCGCCTTCCCACATTAACAGTGTAGGTGTATTTCTGTATTTTGTCTATTAATGCTAAATCTTAATAAATGTTACAATTAAACTATCAGTACGTTTAATTAAAATAAGCCTAATCGTTTCCGGTGTCCCAGGTATTGTGATTGCTCCGATATTGGCAGGGGGCGCTGTATAAGACCCTCTCTGCCAAACCGATTGCTTTCTTTAAACACCAAGCGAGCCTCAATTCCTAATAGGCACTTATGAGCGGCTTTCCCAGGAGAGTCAGGCTGACTGCCCCCACACCACACAAGCCATGTTAGTGTAATGCACACAAAGCCCTGTCCTCACGGGTCCCCTAGATGGAGCGTGACATAAAGCTTAGAGCAAAGCGGCGGCACGAGGGCCGAGCTTACGCCTGGGAAGTCCACAATTACCGCCCGAGCCTCTGTGGATCCCCAACCGGATCATTTTCTATAAAGAACCTCATAATCAAAATTTTAAAGCGCTTAAATTAAAGAGACCAATTGTTCCAAATCCTTAATTTTCTAACCAGAAGTGAACCTACAGATTGTTTCTGAGATTAATGAACGCTAATATCAGTCTAATTAAAAACATTAATATATTATTTAAAATCTACAATTGTGAAATATATCGCATATGTTTTAAATTATTAATAAAGGGCCGCCTAGCCAGAAGGGATCATATTAAGTGTATACGATAGGCCTATATAGTGTAAACAGTGACGTATGTTATTTACATCATGGCTGTGAAGAGGCATACCGCACTACAGATTGCGTTACTATTACTTATTAGTCCATAGTTGCACGTGTGAAATAAAATTTAGTGGGCGGGGCCATTCTTCGTGCCATTATTACGTGAAGACCACGTGATTTTTGGAAGCGACCATCTGGATCACCAGGTCCATATAGTTGTATTATGGTTGAAGGTACGCTAAAAAAAAAAAAAAAACTACACTACGCAACTTAACCCTGCTACCAGTGCAGATGTTCCTTCTGCTCACTGTGTTGTACATTCGTGCATTAATGTGTACACTGGCAATTTACTGGGCGGCCACTACAGCTAGTTAGTCACAGGCAGAGCGCTCACTCCCATCCGCTCTCTTTTGGCTCAATGGCAGAAAATCCATATGTTCACTAGAGGGAGGAATTCCATTAGATAATGGATATGGAATTTGTCTTGATTCTAAACTCTATCTTCTGTTGGGGTGGAAATCAATGGGGAGAATCTGTTGAACTGCTTACAATAACAATAAATTGATGGAACAGATAAAAGTAGAGTAGTAACACACAAACAACACCAATGCTATTGTCTTCGTGCGTATTGATATAGATTAGGGCGCATTCATTAGGCGAAGCAACCAATTTGTGATTCAGAAGTTGAGGAAAACGAACAAAAGGCCGCAACAAATGTTGTGCTTACAAGGAATGTGTTAGATGACCGTGAAACTAAGTTATGGAGAAAAGTGAAGTAGGAGATTGGCTGCATGCAGGATTTTAATGCTATATGTGAAGCCGCATTACTTAAAGTAGCAGTGTAATCGGACAGCAGTGTCACGACATACAGTGCTGCAGCAGTGAAACACAGGGCACATGTGCAAGATGGGTGTGAATGCTGCGGAGATTCCCATTGGTCAGAGCCAAGCCTGGCCTTTGCTCTGGCTGTTGCCAGGCGACCTGTGCCACACAACAGGGACCTGCCAGGTCTGTGGTGGGTGCAGTGAGTGCATGAATGGGGCCTGCCATCGCCCCCTGCAGGACTTTGTTGGCCTGACACTCAGGTGAGCCATCCTACAAAGTGAAAGTTCTGTGTAGCAAACTCCAAACCCACAGAGGAAAGTTCAAGACTGCTGTGGGCTTATTGAACCAGGGCGGGTGGGGCCTTTTCCAATTTATCTTATTAGGGTGTGTGTTTGTCTGTAATTTTATAATAGGATTATTTAAAAATATTGATAACGTTATTGTTTAGTCAATACTCCACTAAATATTATTTTACCTCAAGTCAAATTCTAAAAATATTTTAAAATATTTAAAACCAGCTCATTTACTCAGATAGTTTCAGACACTGAAATGTATACCTAACCACGAATCATAAAGTATTAACCTTAAGTATTTAAATATATCTGATTGATACATTTCCTTCTTATTTTCATCTTTCCTAACTTTATCTCTGACACTTAGCCACAAAGTAAAACACGAGGACATCAGAATGTATATATAATTTATTCAGTAGGATGTAATCTATCCTTGGAAGGATTGGGTGACTTCTATGATGTTATAGTAATGCAAGCAGTTTAATAAAATCAGAAAAAGATGCAATGGATGGAAAAAAGTACATAACTGTTGAACTTTCTCGATCCATGTTCCTTGGCCGTATATTCTGCATATGATCGCTATGACCCTTGAAACCATGCCGCTGGACCCCTAGAGCCTTTGTTTCCTCAGGTGACTCCCCTGCTCCATTTCAAAGCAAAGTATCTGTGACCTCCTGAGTCACTGTAACGCACTGATCTGCCTTCCAAGCCGCTCTGTGGAATCCCCCCCCCCCCCCCATGAGTCACTGTATCCCTTGGCCAAGTGTACGCCCATCCAACACATCTATTCACTTTGTCTCCCGATTTCCCTGAAACTCCCTGTTTCTTTCACAGCTCCGCAGTTTTCACACTCCAGGCCTCGTTGAGCTCATATTTGTATTGTGTTTTTAATTTTTTTTTTCTCTTCAAGTTGGCATGTTCTCCTGATACTCTCGCAGATTTTGTGCAGTGTGAATGTCCTGCTATGGACTGACATTCCATCCAGGATGTCCTCTGTGTTGTACAGTGCTTTCTGGCATTAGGTCTAGGCTCACTGTATTGAATGCATTATGGATGGATGGATGGATGGATGGATGGATGGATGGATGGATGGATGGATGGGTAATGCAATATGTCATAAAAAAGGTTTAATGCATTTCAACCTGTTCAAGAAAAGCTAAACACCAAGCTTAATTGCTTTACATCTGTACATTGGGATGATGTGTTTATTGCAATGAATCATGGGTAATGCTCTGTTATGCTGATAAATGTATTTCTCATTATTATCATTTATAAAGTATACTATTACTACAACAGGTGTAGCAATACTCATTTATATTTAAAAAGTTAAACTATATATTATATTTGCTTCATAAAATGATATTTTTGACCTAAACATTTTTATAAAACCAAATGCAAACGCAATGTCAAACCGAATTATGAGCAGAACCCCAATAGTGTAAGCAAGTAAAGTTTACGTGACAGAATGTCACAGTGACACAGTTAAGATGACAGTGTGACACAATATACCATTTTCAACTGCTGTGCGATTCACCATGAGTTTACAGTCATTAAAATGTCAGTTGAAGGATATTGAGGTATTTCACTGATAATACATTCTTATTTTTTTCATCCATATACACATTAAAGCCATTTAGGTACTGATCACTGACTTATCTTTCCTAAAATTTGATTACATTTACAACTGGTTCATTATTTATCCACAGCAACTGGGCCTGTAAGTTTTTTTTTTTTTTTAGATTTTTAGAGTCAAAACAATGTTTAATTTTTACAGCAACGTAAAACTAATACACATTCTCTCTCATTAAATGATGATATGTTATCACAAGACTCGGTACTACATACATTAAAGGAAACTATCTAAAAACCGAACAGCTGTGCTATTTATCTGTCATATCTAATATCTCGTCAAGGTGAGTACGCCATTCACTGGTGTTGCTACAATGCGTGCCAATTGTCATTACACGAGTCAACCATTGGGTGTCAGTGTAGAGTATAATGGTTCAAAGGCGGCGATCCGGCGAACTACTTAGAAAGCAATTGGTTCAGGTGGCTCATTGCCTCAAAAGAAGAAAAAAGAGAAAGCCTCGCCGTGACCATATACGTAGTTCATTCTTCACACCGCTGACTTAATGGCTGCATACTGTGGGAACGACAGCTTCTATGGCACTGGGAGAAGGAACGCCAAACAAGCATGCCTCACTCTGATTTGTTTCACCATCTAACCTATCATGGGTAAGCCTAAACAAGTGAATGCATATAACAGCACTTTCCCACAGGCTGCTAAATAAAATCAGTGAAGTACGTGGGGCTGTTTTTATCTTTATCTTTTTTGTTTTCAGTTTCCCTCAAACTAACATACATATAAGGCTTGTAATATTTAAAAAAAAACGCAAAAGGGTGAAAATAATGAAGGCGGCATGGCGGCTTCTCCTGGGCAATTGGTGATAGGTAATATGCAAACACGAGCCCCGTACATTCCAATCACCTTGAATTGACTACCGTGCGCGTCGCCACATACGCGTGAACGCGCACCTGCAGCAAGGCGCGCGGCTGATCGTTAGGGGAAAGAACGTCCTACATAATTAATGTAACGCGCCTAATTTGAAGCAGGTTTTCCACACACAGGGAACAGGCTCTGTCACCCAGCGAAGATATCACAAATTAGGACAATGTGAAAAATCTGCCCTCACTGCACGTCATACAAATAATTCACCGTATTTCACTGGTTTTGCTGTATTGTCAGTATGGCAGGCATTACTATATCATTACCAGTGAATCAGCTGTCCATTACAATTTTATTGTCATACAATGCCGTTGACAGTGATGCTTAATATCTGTACTCTAATATATCCCTGAGTTGCAATAATAGTGTGCTTTAAGGGCAATAATGAGATTATTTTGTAGTTTTCATTCTATACCACCACGCCACATTAGACACAGTGACTTCAAACTTCATTACGGTTAATTATTCCGATTGACACGTGTCTTACCATTCTGTCCATACATTGGCCCATGGCCATCGTGTATCAATTACTTACTTCCATCTGCCGCCGTGAAACACCTCAAGACATTTATTTTTAAATCATGATGCTGCACACGAGTTTTCATCAGCATGGCCCAGTGCCCCTAGCCTCGGGGCTGCACGGCATGTCCACTTACAGCTGTACTTATTCCTGACTGGAGATGCCGAGGTTTGACTGCATCCAGTAATCCCACAATCCATGGCACACAGAAATTTATTAATCGGGATTTAATTTACGACTATCATACCAAATAACTTCTCACATAAACAACGTCTCTTGTCTTTATATTTCACACTCATTGCAAAATATTTTCGTATTTATTGATTTAATATCACCGTGAGATTTATTTAAACATATAAAAAGTCAACAAAATTAATTTGGCATCAAATTTCAGACATCCATCTTAATTTTAAATGCATCAAGCATTCTCTAGTAATTTAAAATGGCATCAAATACAAAGAAATGCCCAAATAGTGATTTGTCTCACAGATAATGGCGGCGAGGTTGCTGAAGAATATTAAACAGTTTCGAATTATTTCCAACAGTTCTCAAAATCAGTCTAATTTTTTTAATCTATTTCCAACAGTTTTACAGGATCATTTAATTAAGTCCCAAATGTTTCCCTTTAATTAGAAAAATACTCTCTATGGCATTGCAACTCAGAATTAAAATATTGAATACTTCAAGCTCTGGATCTTGCCAAGCAGGAACTCATTTTATTGTTATATAATTGAGTTCTGCTCTGCCCCGGAGGTGTGCGAGAATAATAATTCAAGAAATTCTTAGTTTACCTCATGCCATGTAACACTTTAAATGAAAAAGTTCCTTACAGAGAATTGCTTGGATTTTTTTCCTTTTGGGGGGGGGGGGGGTGCAGCGATGGTTGTTTATTATTTTACTCAGAAGATTGTTGACCTTGACATCAGCTGACATCAGTTAGTTGGACCCAAGCTAGTTCTTGCACAATTCATGTTTGCGAGATACGCTCTGTACACACGTTATTAATCTTGGTCATGGAAAAGCAGTTCCAAGTTTTTAACAACATGTTATGATGAGTATGAAAATGTAAAGCAAATGGTTTATCTTATTATACGGTTACTCTATCCTCTGCTTACCGGAACAACGTATGTGTAAAAAAACAAATACAACATAGGACATAGCCATACCGTGCCTGGGCATGTCCCAAATAACTGAATCAGCCACTGTATACAAATAAACAGCTCGTGATTGAGGCAATGAGCGATAATGAAAACGCAGTGTGGAAAATACACAACTCAAAAAAAAATAAACTCTCCACCTTTGGCTCACTAATGGTCATAGTTTGAGTCCCAATAACAGTATTGAGTTCACATGGAACCATTAGTATGAGGACGGTTACGGCACGCCAGGCTGTACAGATAATGGATAATGACCAGTACAGCTGGAATTCATATTTAAATCTCTCAGTACACTCGTAACCTTTTAGCAATCAAGCTTTAAGATCATCCATCGGAGCTCTGGTTTTTTATTTAGCTGTAACTACGCAACTGTTTTTGGGACCACTATTCAATTCGGAGAAACCTCTTTCACAATAAACGATTAAAGATGTAATGTGTTGGGCAAACAAAACAAAACAAAACGCAATCCACCAAAAATTATGATTGCAGTTGAACTGCTGTGCCTTCAAAACAGCCCCTATGCATTCCTTCATGTCTCGCACCAAAACCTATAATCCGAAACCAAAGCGGGAGATTTGTTTTCTCTTGGCTATAGTGTTATGATAATTATAGTAATTGCTTTGTGGGCGCTCCAATGAGTCTGTAGCACAGCACTCTCCCATGGTCGGTGGAGAGATGAGCAGTAAAATTAGACGTTCGCTTATGCCTGCAGATAAGTGTGAAAGCGTCTTGTTAGTAAAGACACTGAATGAACTCAATGGATTGAATGGCAAAAAGGTATTTTTGGATGAACTGTGAATCTATCAGTTGAGAAACAGCTTTACAGACACCGTTCTGCTATCAGATTGCATACAAAGGGCTTGTTACTGTTAACATTACGTCGTCCCCCCCCAGTAAAAAAAACAAAAAAAAACAAACCTCTCCTCACAGTGCCCTGGTGTGTCCCGTAGGGGGGGGGGGTGTACCGTCTCCAAATGAGGGCAAGACTTGGATGACATGCTTCGGAGTGGGATTTCCAGGCGCCAGGAGATATACGATTACGATTTTACAGGTGAAAATATATAAATAAAACGGCTTATCAAATTGCGCCTTTGTTTCCAGTACACCCCCGCTTATCTGGAGTGCCCCAACGCAGGCATGTATCGCTTGACAGAAATCCTTAAAGATTTATGGCTAGGAGACAGACATTTTGTCATCCATCACCGATCATATGCATCCCCCCCCAATCTGTATGTCTGCTCCCTCGTTCCCTTCCCTCTGTTCCTCCCTTTGCTCGCTCTCTCTCTCTCATCCCCTCTCTCTGGCCTGAGGGAACGGCTGCCTTTCTGGAAGCTCTTCCTCCTTTGTGAGCACACATTGATTGCCTCTCTGCTCTCCAAAGCAAACCAGCATGGGGCGAAGCGCGAACTGCTTTTCGCTGGTGCGGCGCGCGCTTGCTCCTGGAAACGAAGGGGGGGGGGGGGGGTATAAAAATTGTGGGGAAACAGAGAAAGGAAATCATCTAGAGGCTCTTTCCACTTCCAGAAATTGTCCCACGGCAGCCAAACGCATCTGCTCTCTCCCTTCGCTCGGCTCTGAGCAGAATCGATAGTGCCTTAATTGATTCCCCCCATGTCTTGTTGTCAAATGGAGCACCGCCGTCTCTCCTCCTGCGAGACGATCCTGTTCGGCACCCTTCCCTGCTGCCCCTTACTGCCCGCTTCCATCCAGCCCGTCTCGTTTGTTAAGCAGCCGCTGACTGTTTGGTGCCATTCCCGCCCCAGCGCTGTGACTGTCACCGCCCCGCCCCGAAAGCTCCCTCGGCGCGCAACTAATAAATATGTTGACACTCTCTATTGGTTTACAGTTGTTTATTCGTTTAATGGAAGATGTTGTTTCGCCAATTACTTATGTAACACTGTTATCGTTGTATGTTTGGCTAGCCGCATTCCTTTCAGCCTGATCCTGTTCACGTACCTGATACCGCGCTAAGCAACCAGACTGTTCAATGACTGCTCTTTAATCAAATAGGGGGGTGCTTTTTCCTGTTAATTGTGACTAAATGTAGTTGGTGACCCCTAGAGGCCAGGCATAATAAATGCCTAAGTGCACTAGACTTGCAGGGGACGGACCCACCCAGGATCAATGCTTCTGTTCCGTGCCTTACATGAATTAAACTCTGATTTTAGATCAGTTAAGGAGTGCTGAAACGGTTATACGTTTCCTCGTGGGGACCGGATTGTTTCTTTAACCTTCTTTTGCCAACTGTGAGGACAAACTATCAATCATAAGGTTGTGGGTGTTGTCATGTGACCCATATAAATGAGATCCATCCATCCCTGATTGAGTTGTACACAAAGGCCTAAAGAAGATTGGATCCTGCAAACCTTGTAAGGAATCTGTACCGTATATCACTGTGTATTTTCTTCTGTTTCATATTCTGTACTGAAATGCACTGGCAGCTGTAAATCTGATTTTCTCATGCATTGATTCAGCTGTTCCTTAACTTTGTAAATGAGCTTACACTGGTTTCTGAGAAGGACTCTCTACCTTGCTCTGTATTATTGTGTAAATCTTAATGCTCCATGAATGTTTGGATGCTGAAGGCACTTCCTCACATTTAAAATACTGTAAAAAAATTGCAGTAACATTTGTACATTTTCAGTATTTGTTTCAGCATTACATATACATCCATGGAGAATTATATAAAGGTTAAACGATGCATGGAAGAGGTTTTATTACGCACTGGAAAATTCGTTTCTTTTTTTATTTGGCTGATTTCGACATCCAGCACAGAACCAACTGTTGGAATCGGAAATGCTTACCACTGAAAAGGTCTTTAAACCCCGCCTCAGTAAGCCAGCGATCTGGACAAATAAACAAGGCCATATGGATTTGAGTAGCGCAAGCCTTTCCTTAAATTTGTTAAAAACGGCTTTTACGGAATAATTTAAGCATGAATATGTTGGGCGAAGTTTCGCTCTGCTGGTGAGCCAGAGGAGCTGTGAGTGAATGTTATTTACAGACCCTCCACGGCAAATAAATCTCTTACGAAGCCGGCGGCTCATCTCTGGTATAAACAAGCATCGCTCTCAATTACCTGTGCAAATGGATCATACGGGAATTGAAAATCTGACTCTCAAGGAAGGCCCGCCGCAGGTCAAGTGGCTGCGTAATGGCGGGAGAACTGACCAGAAGCAAGTTCCTGCAGCTCAACATGAAATGCATTATGCTAATGATGCAGAAGACATGGGTTTGAATCCCAAAGAATGCCTGTAATCTGTAAGCATTCTCTGTATTGTAACTAACTTTGTGTAGTAGTGTTAGATAAATGTAAATCCAGCTAGCTACAAGTAACATGCAATAGCTTGGCAATCTTTATGTTTTTGGTTTATAGCATTTGATAGCAGCTTCCTAGTTTGTAGACTTCTATGTAAATAATGTGTTTTTGCGATGGCTTGGTGTGACAATGGGAACGCGGTCTGTCGCAGAGTCCTCGGGTGCTGTGATGAGGCGGCGTCCTCTTCGGATAGGAGAGTCCGCTGTCAGCGGGATCCAGAGGTGAGGGATTTCTCATAGGCTTGGGCAAAGGGGCCGGCCTTTTGTCAGGACTGGGGATCCATTTGCTGTCGGCGCAGCCCAGGAGAGCCTCTATAAGCAGGATCAAGGGCACGCCTCACTTTCACGCCTCCAGATGAGGATGACTGGGGCAGCCCCCTTTGGGATGAAGATCTCAGGGTGGGGGCACCGGGTCAGCCGCCTTCACGCCGTTGATGAACAGTCATTTTCTGCGGGGTGTTCGGCGCACCACCAGGACGAAGCAGACATACAGCAGAATTTGTACGTCCCGTCACGCCTGGCTGATAATCATCCGGACTCTTGGCACGTAAATGACAAACCATAAAGGGCGTATGATTTCGTCGATCGCGGTTGCGCCGCGGTTAAGCTGAAAATGCAAGTAACGCACAATATCCGCATTGTGGCCCGAAAACAATGTAATTTCTGTCGGGGCAGCCATCTTTCAGCACCTGTTTGGGTGAAATTATACATGGACACAGCAGAGCTAAAGCCTCCCCACCTATAATCCATCCATCTTCATGGCAGCCATCTGGCCCAGCTTTTTGTGTTGAACGGCGGTTGTGGGGGGGGGGTGCGGGGCCCCCATGCATGCGTCAGGAGCTATGGTAACCGGCGGCGTGCGTCGATGCACGCTTTGGCGGTACAGGGCCAGCCTGCCCACGCCGGCGACCGGCTGGAGCTCCGCAGGGGCGTGTTGTGAGAACATGACAAATGACCCGAATTCGCGGGACATCAGATGGAAAACGAAGGTCTCGGCCCACTCCGCCAAGGTGGCCAACTGAGGGAGGGAGAC
>JAODLC010000045.1:8577539-8587778 GCA_026781145.1 Hippopotamyrus pictus | reverse complement strand
CATGGAAAGCCCAAGATGAAGAGCATGGAAAGCCCAAGATGAAGAGCATGGAAAGCCCAAGATGAAGAGCATGGAAAGCCCAAGATGAAGAGCATGGAAACCCCAAGATGAAGAGCATGGAAACCCCACACACGGGGTTGAAAACTGAACGCTGGTCCGGGCGGACCAGCTACTGTGCTGCTCTCCTATGCATATACATTACATGTAATTTGGCTCAGAGGGTTAAGATACTGTGCTTGTGATTGGAAGGTCAAGGGTTCAAATCCCAGGGCCTACAGGGTGATGTCACTATCGGGCCTGTGTGCAAGGCCCTTAACCCCCAATAGCTCCTGGCACTGACTGACCCATGACCATCTCTTTGGATGTAAGCACCTGCAAAAAAAATGAAAATATATACCTGAAGAATACTTTGCTTGTTGACCTGACTTTTGAAATTAACAATTTTATTCTCTTGTTCGATCCCATGGATGGACAGCAATTATAAATCCTGCCATACTTAGCAGCATGAGACACTGTAATATATGGAGTTACATTTTGACTGACATGAAGAATAATCTGTTATGCTGTCTATAAATGGTGTAATAGAGCGGTTTAGTGGGGGGGGGGGGGGAGATCTATATGACATGGGTATGTAGGACTCGTAACATGCTGTAACTCACTGAGGTGACAGTGTCTTCTGACATGGAGGTGAATCGTTTAATGGTTTTTAGTTTCAGTTCAGTTAGAACCCAAACTTTTCACAGTATCCTTGTCAAACGGGACACTAGGAACAACACTCAGTGTTCAGACCGTGTTCAGAGTCTTGCTGAACCCAGTGCCATCCACGCAGATTTCCAGCCAGGTCGCACTGTTAATGCCAACCACACCATAAAGAATTTAGTAATTTAATATATACATGTCTGTAAGATTCTTAATGTCATAAAATGACACCACTTCTTGCCCAATGATTTTTTTCCCTGATTTTGTTGACCGATATCATTTTGTTGATTGATAACTAAGATGCAAACTGAGGTACATTAATTTTGCTAAATGAGATGTAGCTGTACGATGAAACGTAGCTTGTAAGGGTGCCATAAGAGTGTATGTCTTTTGAGTATGTTCTGTCATGGCGTCTGTAGGGGTAGTGGAACTAATTTGAGGGTCCTGTAAAGCTTTAAGCCAAGGACACTTGTATTTTTCACTTCTGCATTTATCATAATTATCAGTACACCATTTCTTTTAGGCAGTTTAAACCTTGAAAAGGCTGATATAGTAGATTTTCAAGGGAAGCAAAATTTTACACAGTGAACCAACAGGAGGCAGCGTAACGAGTTGTAAAAAGTTGAAAGGAAAACAATCTGCGCATCTGATTTTGGCAAGTAAACGACGTATTGAATTAAACCGATACATTCATTTATAAATATAAACTAATTAGCAGATTGATTTCCATAGAGTATCTTCACTGAAGATCTTCAAGGAATTGATTTCAAGAAGATACACCCAGTTGCCAAGGATAATGGTTTTGCTGTCTGTATCGTGCATTGTATCAACTGATACGGTCTTGGTATTCAGTTCGGCAGCGGTAACCGCTGGCCAAGAGCTTCTGGCATGTCACTCCCAATGTCTGCTACTCCGTGCGCGCCCTGTGCCCTATAGCTACTAGCTGCGAGATCCCCGGAGTCAAGTGTCATGTACTGCGTCACATCTGCTACCACAGCTCTATGACTCGGGCCTCTTCACAGCGATGATTATTGGTCACCGAGGTGGCGGCTGTCATCGAATGGATACCGCGACTCCCTTGGCATTTAAGCCAATTATACAAAATGGCACCTCGGGTTTGAAGCGTTTATCCAGACCAACGGCAGAAGTCACCTCCCGCTGTAAGCTACCCACCTCCAGCGTGCGAGAAACACCTTCGCTAACCTTGTCTGTGTACCATGTCATGTAAGCACTATTCGGAGGTCACTAACATTACCACGCTGAATCTTTCGGAAGGAATGACTCCTGTCAGCCTGGGCAGATTCCATCATTTTTCAAAATACACTGTTTACATCGCTTTCACATTTAATTCAGTCTACTGGGTTCTTCTTTTCTAAATCAATGTACTGACATGAACACTACACATCCAAGTGCTAGAGTCTGCTGTTATTTCAATTATCGTCTTTTGATGAAAGAATGGTTTACATTCAAGCATCTACTAAAAGAATTTAAGCAATTGCAACCATTCCTGAGGAAGGATCGTTTTGATTAATAGTTTTTTTCTTTTTAGAGGCTGTTTTCAGATTTTTTTAAAAGGGAGGAAATGACTGAATAGTTGAGTATTGTAGAGGGTTTTTTTGAGAAAAACATGAAAGGCGTGTTTCACAGCAATTTTATTTTTGATGATGGTCTTTATTACAACATCTAAAGGAATCTGCAGGATAATATCTCGGTAATAAGTACTAAAAGTAAGATTACATAAATACTGCCTTATTCGATAACATCAATGTAATATGTACATTTTCAAAAAATAATATGCTAATTAATACATAATGTTTTGATTATATATTAATTTGGGTGATGTTTTGTATAACAGTTTCAAGTCAAAACAACAAAGGCTGTCACTCCCATGACTGTGTTATTTTGCATTTAATATTGCACTATTTGTTTCCATTAGACTCAGCTCTTTACATAATCTGATAATAGTAAAAGTATTGTGAGTGTCAGTGTTTTATTGTCATGTGGAGCATTTGTTTCCGAAAGGCATAATACTGGAATATGTTTTCGTGAAATTTACTAAACACAATTGATTTGTGTGACAAAACAGGGATGATCTCACAGCGCCCTCGAAATAAACCGGCAGTTTAGAACAAAAGCAAAAGAGTTTGTTTACTGATGAACTGTTTCCGGATTTACCTCTCACCGAGTTCCTCTCCCTGGATTTAGGCTCCTCGGCCCTTCGTAAAAACATCAAGCTCCCTAACCACAGCGCCACCTGTAGTCCGTCACGCTCAGCAGCCTTATCCTGTCACAGATTAACCTCAGCTGCTCACAGCCAGCCGACCGTCTTGCAAACCGGGTGAGAGATTCGGAAAAGTTAAAAAGCAGCAGATAAACCTCAGAGAGGCTCTCAGTGGAACGTGTATTACTGTATCAAAGCGTAGGAGCCGCCAGGATTAACTTTCATCTGAATTAACACCAGGACGGATGACGTTAATGCTTCTCAAATAAAGCAGATTCAAAAAAATATTAGCAATGGAAGCTTTTTATAGAATTTACATTTCTTTTGAAATAATGTACAGGGCAGCAGACAGTTACCAATAAGTGCTGCTGTTTCACACCTCCAGGGTTGCGGGTTCAAATCTGACTGCAGGTCTGCGTGTGTGGTTTCTCTCCTGCGGTGCACATGTGGGCTCCGTCCCGATGATGTCATTTCCTCCCACATGCAATGCAGGTGATATATACTAAACCTGCTTGTGTTGCATGACTGCGAGGTAGCCTGTGTGTTTGTGTTGGCGGCCTCGCTCTGGGCCCCGAGTCTTGTCCGTGGCGCCCCCTGTTTTAAACCCTGTGCTTAACGGGATGGGATGCCGATCTCTGTGACACTAACCCGATAAGTGGATATGGAACAGAGGAACATGGGTGCATGGACGTTTCACAGCTAAAGGTTCTACAGCTTTTCATAATAAAGTTTAAAATTAAGGCTGCCTTTAAGTTCAGCTCTGAACCGATAATGCAGGTTTTTGCCATCAGGCTTACAGACAGATGGAAGGAGTTGCAACGTGATCGTTCCATTGTGTGTGATAGTCCCAAGTAAATAACAGAAGTAAATATTAGAAAACAGTAGTAATACGCACTCCATCCAGGGGGTGCCCCAGCCTGTGCTGCATGGGACAGACTGATGGATGGAGTTTCTATTGGAGTAAATGTTTTTAAATGTAATGTAATTGTAATGATTTGTAGTTGCACATATGGAAGACACAAGTGAATAGTTCGAAATGAGTTTGTTTTTGCACATTATTGAGCATTAATTTCTCCAGTGCTACTGATCTGTATGTTTGCTTGGACTATAATTGTATGTGCTACGATATCAAATTAAAAAATGTAAACATGTCAAATATCAAACTAAATTTCTACATTCCAAGTGGTAGAAATATGACTAACACTATATAAATTATAATTTTTCCCCAAGGTAAATGAACCAGAAACATGGCAAATATAAAAGACATACTTAGACAAGTAAACAATATTTACATGCTACATACAATTAAATTATAATTTACGTAACTATGTAATATACATAAGTAATCATTTTCAATACAGTTTAAAAACTAAAATTTATATAATACACACGAGTATATGACATACGTATAACGATTTTAAAAAGCATAGTTTTAGCCATATAATCAAAGCTGTAGAACTTGCCTTGCAGCAGCGACTGCCGTTGGTCGAGTTCGGCCGCACCAGGGGCTCGTGTCGCGGCGCTGCTGGCACGGTCATTGTTCCCTGACGTCAGCGCTGAGCCGAACCCGCTGCTGCCGCTGCCGCCGCCGCCGCTGCTGCTCTCAGACATGTCTTTGTTATTCAGAGCTTTCCATCGGAGACCGGCGAGCCCGAAACTGCGGAGAGCGGGACAGCCTTGCGCTGGATCTGGGGCAAACTTAAGGCGTCCTCATTCAGTTGAAGGTGCTTGGACTGAAAATAAGCAGCATCCAAATTCTTCTTTTATTATTTTTAAAATTACTAATATTATTGTTCTTGTTATTGTTATTAGCAGTACCATTATAATTATTATTATTATTATTATTGTTATTATTAAGTAGTCGTAGTAGTACTTGTAGTAGTAGACTTCACATTCTGTATTATAACTGATTACACTTTTAATACTAGTGCAGTTATGATTATAATTAGTATTCACGTCGTCTTAAACAAGACACACGCTGAAATAAATTGCCAGCCAATCAAAATCTTTATGCCGTAGAAAGCTATGCTGTAATTAAAGCTATACTGAAAATAACGGAGTTGTCGTTTAAAAAAAAAAAAAAAAAAAACTACGCTGTTGATATTTTGATTATCAGTGACATTCTGGAGCAGAAAAATACAGAATAACAAACAAAAACGTGGGTTAGTACAAAGAAAAAAAACAACAATAATAATAATAAGAAGAATTATTACAATTATTATAATAATAAACGGTCAAGAACGAACGGTTCTGTAGTTGCCGTCATTCGTTAACATGCCAGAGCCGGCGCTGCCCGAACGGCGCCAGCCCAGGACAGCAGCTTATGAAGGCGGAGCGCGGCTTCCCCCGGCCGTGGCCCCGCATTCCGGGGGGCTGCTCCCGGACAGTCCGGGCCACGTTTTGGCGGCAGCCGCCGTGCATGGCCCTTCGGTAATAGAATAGCCGATGTAATCTGACACTCCAACTTGCTGTGCTCTCTGCTAGTTGATTCAGTTACTCACCCACTGACGTTGAGTCCATTCTCGGTGTTTGTTACGAGAAGGGGGGGAAAAGGAAGATATTTAAAAAAACAAGATCCGAAAACACACGGGATTTTTTCCCCCTTTTGCTCTCCGCTCGGATAGGATACGTAAGTAAGTGCCGCGTTTGTTTCCGTATCTGGTTTCACACCTATTTCGCCTTGTGCCTGGGAAGGTTTTGTGTCTACTTGGATGAGGATCCTGTTCAACAATGGAGTGGCGGAGCACTTAAAGCAGCAGCCGGGAGCTCGCCGCGTCGGGGAGCCTTTATTATGGTCATTGCTGTTATTTTTAAGGGGGAAGCACCTCGATCCGGATCGGGATCCGGGCAGGTTGTTCCCGGCGCTGGCCGCGTTTCGACGGTCCGAGGCGCTACTCCGTATTATGTAGGTTATGCCTGTAAGCGTAATAAATCAAGACGCGATCAATCAGCCGGAGCCGGGCGCCCTGGAGGTGGGTCCGGGTCACTTTTATTATTATAATTATTATTTTGTGGATTCTCGCCGCGTTTGTAAATCTGGGGCATTTTACTCCAGTTAGCAAACGATTTCGGCTGCTCGTTTTTCGCTTGACAAAATAAGGCGTCACTAAATAACTAGTTAAAACACGCTTGATCCGATGCTGGGCTCCGTGCACCGTTTCTGACTGCAAAACCGATGTTCCGCGGTGTTGTGCTTTTCATGCATGCTGTCGTAACAGTGTTGCTGAATTTTAACAAATAAACCGAGTGAAATGTTGAGCCAGATCATTCCTAGAATGTGTGCAAAGTTTTTTTTTTTTTTTTTTGTACGGGCTGAAATGCAGCTCGATGTGGTATATTTTATATGTCTGTCTTCATTTTTTAATACAAATTATTACTGTAAATTCCTGTTGTCTGGATATGCCGTCATTTGGGACTGAAGGGCCTCTCGTTTAGGGCAAGCCGGAGGAGTAGGTTCCCTTTCATTGCAGTACATCTGTCCAGGAAGCAAAAGAACAGCCAACTGGAAAAAAATAAGCCAGACAGAGCACCCTGGTCTGCTTTCTAACTATTGTCAGAGAGAGGGAGGGAGAGAGGGAGGGAGTGAGTGAGGGGGAAAAAGAGCGAATACTCACAGAAGGACTGCTTGGCAGCAGTAAGGTTTACAGAAGGAGCACTACTGATATAATAATATAACAACAACTAGTTTTAATAGAGAGAAACTGTAATAAACGGTGTCTATTCCTTTTTAAAAGGCATGCTTAAGGTGCTCCTGTTCCACATGGAACTTGCATGCCTCTCTTTCGCATTCTTTCCTCTTAACGTTAGTGTTTGAAATATTAAGCACAGATCATCCTTTCCATTAGCATAGCATCAAGGCTCCCGTTTACTTGAAATCGCTTTATTGCAGCAGGACGGAGCTTTTTAAAAATAATTTCAGGGACAGTGGATATGTGTTTGTGTATGGGGGGGGGGGCTGTCACGGAAAGGTGTTTTTAGTGGATTGAAGCTATTTTGTCCCAGTATTGAAGAGCAAATGGAGCAGTTTGTGTTCAGTGAATTCAGAGCAATCCTGCAGGCCATCTCCTCATTTCCAAGATGTAAATGAAGCTAATTCATTGTAACAGCAGCTGCATGACAATAAGTGTCCGGGTTCAAGTTGTCTTTTCCTTGTTACTCGAACGTAAACCGGTGGGCTTGGAGCTTATTTTCAGTTCGGGGGTCAAATTAATAGCTGTGCAAGATTTTTTTTATATTTTTGTTTTCCCACTCTGGGAAATATCAGGGAATATCCTGGGGCATAATAATGTATATTAATGTATATCTACTCTTTTACATTTCTATTCCTGATCAAGCATGCTTGTAGCCTGCTTAACATGGTGAAATGTCTTGTGGCAGATGATGTCTTCTGGAAAAAAAGAGAAAAATTTAAGCATTGAATGGTGTGTTTAGCAGGGGGAACAGAGGGTTATGATAAAAAAAAAAATGCATGACAACCTCAGAGTTTTTCTTTTGGAGGAAATTCCTGAGCATGAAAAACTCTCAGCGTTTAAGTCCTGAGCAGTAATTAAAAGCAAATGCAGGTATTATTAAGGAAGGCTCTGTTTACATGTCGTGATTGTAGTTGCTACACATTCTTAGTGCTACATTAAACAATGTATTTGTTTGTCGTTCGGGTGATGATAAGGTTGCCGGACCTCGGTTTAGAAATGGTGAATGTCTCTGGGGGGGCCAAGTTAAGTTTTCTCCCCCCCCACCCCGATAGTGGGGCCCCAGGTTGAGCTTCTGAATTACTGAGAGCAGAAGCACTGTGCTGACCTTCTTCTATTCAAGTTGAGGATGTTGAAACACCACCAGTCAAACAAAAGGCACATTGAAACTGAGATCTGCAAACCAGCACGTGTGGCCCAGTGCTGAAGCAGACCATTTATTAACTGGCTTTTCCACAAGCTGAAGGAAACAGCCAACAAGCAAAGGAGTATTTATAAATGCCTAGACTGGTATTAAGCTCTTGTTTTACCCCGAGAGGTGTGCAGACACCCCTCACTCCTTTGGCTTTACCAGACACCATCTGCAGGCCCCACAAGACCACGGCGCTCGAAATCAGGCATAACTTTTGAGGATTCAGACAATACATCTGGAAAAATCCAAGTGGGGGGGGGGTTAGCTTTTTTTCCTCCCTGATCGTTTATCACTGTGGTCTGTAGTTTTTAGCGTAGATCTACAAACGCAGCCACATAAGAGGTATGAAATTGCAGAGTAAGTTCCAGCCCAAACTATTTTACACACTTTCTACTACTATAGCTAAAATGTACCTGTAAAAGTTTTTTGCTGAGTAGTACTAATCTACAGGCACATTTATAATTTTCAATTTCAGATAAAACTCAAGTCAGATGCTTAACGGTTCCACGGAATTTTGCTTAGAATTTAACGAGGGGTGTCCCTGTAGTTCACTTCACACTGGGATTTTGTCGAGTGCTGTGTCAACCTGAGAAACTTTGGTAGTGTACACACATTTTCTCTAGATGTTTTGATTTGAATGTTAGCATGCAGGAGGTTAGATTTAGTCCATTCTCTTAACGTCTCGTAAACCTTTCATTTTCATTGTTGGGCTTGCATGAGCAGGAAGTCTCTAATTGCGTGACAGCATAGATTTTGGAAAATGGTGCTTTTGTGTCTGTGTTTTAGAATGTCTGAGACCCCTCTTATGTCTGTATGAAATGGGCATTTAGTAGTAACATTTCAGATTTTAGGTTGTATTCGTATAGCTAATAAGGTGACTGATTTGTTAATCCGGCTAGTGAATGTGACATGGTTGTCTTAAGGAAGTAGTCTTGGTATATTCAGAAAGTTGAATGTAGCGAGTAGGCAGTGCAGAAATTTGTGACTTATGATATGAAAACTGATTCTTCTAAGACTTTAAGGGGTGTGTTTTTTTTTTTTTTTTTTTTTTTTAAATACATGGCGAGAGATGAGCGTTATTCATGAATCACGGTTCACCACGATCTCTCTCCCATTATGTCTCTCCATGCAGAATGAGAATCAGAAATGCAGGAGGACAGCGAATTCGGATTGAATGCGGATTCATTGCCCAAATAGCAGCACAGATTATAAATAAACAGCATTAGAGCCCAACCATTCTCCATCTTGGTGTGTTTCTCGGTGTGAAGTATAGGAAAATGGATTGTAATATCATCCCTTTCTTCCTCATGTGAATCTGTGTGGCTGTCATTGTATTTGGAGTTTCTATTGTGGGATTAAATTGCTTGGGGTGTTGAGGTAAGATCAGGGAGGGGGGAATTTATGGGAGTTGGGTTCAGGAAATGGCTACATTGTGTGTGTGTGTGTGTGTGTGTGTGTGTGTGTGTGTGTGTGGGAGGGGGGTCACCATGATGAAGGAACTCGTTACCGAGGCTTCATGAAATGGTGTTGGTCAGAATTCCCAAAGTATTACCATTCATGACGTCATAAAGAGGAATGCACTGGAGTTTTTCCTGTTTTTAACTACATGCTAAGCAGAAAACTGAGGAAAAACTTGGGTTGAATTGAGCTCTGGTTTAACTTGCTTTTTTTTTTGTTATTGCACAGTGCTGAGTGGTGTTATACAATATGCTTATTTTTTTTTAAATATTGCGCTTAAAGTACCACGATTAGACTTGGGTGTGAGTCATTCTGTTTGCACTGCATTGAGTATTCACTGCTGCTAACAGGTAGTGAAGGACAGATTAATGCTGGATCTCGTAACCCTTGTCTGGTGTGAATGCTGGAGGAGCTGTGACTTCTGATTGGAGCATGGTGAGGTCGACCACCACATGTTCCTACTGACACTGGAACCGATTCATTTGGCTCATGTTGACAGCGTCTTCAGTTCTAACTAGTGGGTTCAGTGCAAACGGCCTCAGACTCGTGTACCGTTGGATTCAGTCAATATATATTTTCTTCATCATTACTTTTGACCTCATTGTGGAGTATCTAGTGTGGTGTTCTGTTTTTTTCCTTGTGGGACCTCTTAGCTAAATCTCACTTAATCTAATCTATCCCTCTCTAATAGGCTGGGAATGGTGCTACACCATAATAAAACGCTTAAATCTTAAGTCCATGACAAACCGACTGCTGCTATACAGTCCCCCCCCCCCGAGCCGTTAGGCAAACTTTTAGTGTGAGACCGCAGAGTGACCTTTGTGGATGGGCTGTTGGGCTTCATTTGCAGGATGGATAGATCTCAAACTTTGATACGCAAAGGGCAGTGCTGAGTAAAATGTTTCATGTGATCAGAGAGAGACTTTTTTTTTTGTTGAGGGCAAAAGGGTCCTATTTGTATGGTTCAGTAAAAGGACAGC
>JAODLC010000045.1:8543705-8556092 GCA_026781145.1 Hippopotamyrus pictus | reverse complement strand
AGCCCCCATTTATGCCCTGCTCTCCCATAATGAAAGTCAGTGAGAGGGGCCAAGAAATGCCTGCCCCCTCCGCCGCCGACCCAACACTGCGGTTGAGGGGGGGGCTCTCCAAGGAGCCTCATCGACGCCCATCCTCATCTTTCTGATGGCATAGGACCCAGATTGCCGGTGCAAAACAGACGGCGCGGTGAGCCAGGGGAGCGGTGCTCTTCAGACAGCGGATAGTAACCCCCCCCCCCACCACCCCCCGCCCCAACGATGCACAAGACTGCCGACCGTGGCCTTTTAATCTAAGCACAGGACTCCGGTGAACGGGGCCGGTGTGCACGATGGCCGTTGGTGGCCAGGATCCCTCTCTCTCTCTCTCTCTCTCTCTCTCTCTCTCTCTCTCTCTCTCGTGGGTGGATAACACCACAGCCGTGCTCTTTTCGCCGCAGTCACGGCGGGGGGGGGGGGGTGGTTCTCGGCACGTCCAGTGCGATTTAATTTCCTTTAGGATTTTGTGCCGGGGTAGGGGATCTTGGGTGGAGCCCGCTGGACCGCATGCCGTGTCGACCGCAGCGCAGGGTCCCAGCCGCTCTTAGAGTGGCTCTTCCCGGGTCGGTCGTTTGGGTCCACACTCCCACCCGGCTGAATAGCGCCCGGCGACGACAGGTCAGGAAGCTCCCGGAAAATGCTGACGGGTTCCCGCTCCCCGCACGCGACTGATATGGATGCGTGTTTTCAGGAGGGAAGGTCACTCGGTCACAGTATCGCTGGCGTGGTAGCTGTATGCTGACGCTGGGGGAAGATCGCAGGTCTCGACCCAGTATCGAGTGCGGCCCTCCAGTTCAGCCCCCTTCAGCAGTATTAGTGTGACCGTGAAGGTGTTAGTGTAGCTGCAAGCGTATAAGTACGTCCTCATGGGCACTCAGCCTTGTTTCGTCTTCCCGTTCAGCATTAATTGTCTGTAGTTCTTGTTCGCCTCCATCCAGATTTTCCAGCAAACTGAACTGCGTCACCAGAAACTAATTTTCCAGTACATTTATTTCCCCATAAATATTTGTTTGTTTCGCTGATTGTCATTTCTATCGTATTTGTGGGCGAGGAATATTCACGCAGTGTTGATACTTTAACTGCCTATACATATATACAAAATTTCAAATATCCAAATGATTAATGTATGCGATTAAAATGTCTACATTTCTCACAATAGATGCCTGTTTGTAACTCTGTACTTTTTATTTGATATGTTAACTTGGGTAGTTAGGATTACTTAACATGGGTCATTTTGTATTAAACTAAGGAATCCAATAGACATTGCAACCTTAAGTCAGCAATTACTATTATTATTATTTTAGCTATTTACTTTTTAAAATGTACACAGGCTGTTGACTACCATGATACATTTCTAGCTTGATTATTGGTGACTTTAAGGCACCAGGCGCATTGACTATACTGAATATCACACACCTCAAACATGCGGTAATTGTAAATACATATGTGAGGCCGTGATATGAAATCCCCTTGTTATCCACGCTTGATTTTATCTGTAAAACCAGCGTGTTAAGCCATACGGCATGGCTACCATGTCCCGGCCAAAATATCGTGAATGGTTTGGCCCATCACCACTGAACGGTAGCTCGCTTGATGTTGGGAATGCTTGACTGCAGATACTTGCCCTTCAGGATTTTTGGAGGGTGTCCTCCAGCAGAAGGAATGTCATGCCTTGGCCATGTGGTTTTGCTGAATTTAGCCTTCGGAGTCTCGGATGAATGGAACCGCTCCCACTTGTGAATAGCAAGGAGTGGAGGGTTGAAATGCCTTCAGCGTTGGGTGCAGGCTGTCCCCCTTAGGTGGGAAATATGACTGTGAACTTCATGTATGACTTGGGCCTTCTGGAGATCACAGCTCTGTGTAGAGGTAGACTACTGCACTCTCTGGGACTACAGCTGAAGCATTGTACCTTGGGGTGGGCCAATTGCGTGTTGGTTATTGCATTTGTATTGTGTTCTTTTCTATTGTGATTTGTTAATTTTAGTGTCTGAATCTTTTATCAACGTGTATCAACATGCATGAATGAGCTCGTCTTTAGCGATTAATCAGTTCGGTTATGGTGGAGTGGAGGTCTTTAAAACCTGATGGGTGTTTGGCTTGTGTCTTGGCTAAGAAGACTGGATGTTATCACCTAGAGGCTCCCTGGCACGGCGATGTTGTTAGGGGCAGCGGGCACGGGGTCGGGTCATGCTCGTGCCAGGGAACTCAACAGGGGTCGTTGGCCCGGGTTAAAGAGAAACCACCCGTTAACAGGCTTTTCAGTCTATCTGTGGCCGGGTCGTAAGCTCCGCAGATAAGGTCCAGTGACAGGCCAACATCACCCTCAATGGCGATTTTCACGGTCACACGAAACGCGGCCGTTTTTCAAAGCGCGTCTTCGACTCCCGCTGAACTTTGAGAGCGAGTACCTGACCGTTTGGGAAGGTACCGTCAAGCTGTTTCGTGACATAATTGGGTTTGACCTGTAATGAGCTGCTGTCAGGCGGACCGTGTGGAGCATTTGGCCTACGGGAAGACGACATCTGTGTTCTGGAGAAGCCGCAGTCATCCATGATTATCTGGCCAGGTTGGTGGAGACTGCCTACCGGACTAATGTCTTGCCTTGTCTTTGTTTCAGTTCCAACAGACGTAGTCCGTGGTGGGGGCCCGCAGAGGGACGTTCCCCACGTGATATGTGAAGGGAGGGGGGGACTGGAGGCGCACAAAGCTTGCCGTTCACACAGGTACGTACAACTTTAGCCTTCATGCTACCATTTTGAAGGTGGGGGGTAGGTGGTAGTCAGGGGAGTCCCCCACCTACGGTGTACTTTTTATTTGATTATTTTTTTCATTTCTCAAAGCTGTGTCTCCTGACTACCAAATGTCAGACGTTGCTTTTGGGTTTGAGGAAGCAGATGAACCGTGTCACTGGGAAGAGATATCAAGCCCTTATGTATAAGTGGCTAAGTCATCACAAGCATGTGATCCGAAATGTCAGCAGATGGAGAAGCTATGGTTTTATTTCTTTATTTTTTTCTGTACTTAAAGCTCCATATTTAATTGGATTTGTTACTGATGCTGCACATAAGTGTGGCACTTTAAGGCTCCTTCTTAAGGAGAGTAAAGTTGTCGAGCCTTGATTTAAACGTAGCTGTCTGGTTAACACCCATGGCGCAAGACAAAATATTTATCCTGTCCTGCAGGGTTTCCTTTTTGTTATGTTTATCGAAGGATGAAACCGAACACAGCAATACACGACTAGTATGAAGTGTTTTGAATGTATATATTGTAGCTGGTTCGTTGGTTTGGTTAACTGTCAGGATGTGATAGTTTCACACCATCAAGACTTGTGTGTTTAACTGATAATAACTGATCCTGTCTGCGTGGAAGAGTAAACCGATAGCTCGACATCCAAAACTCGTCATGGACTCTTTTTATTTTGGGACTACACACTGCCTCTACATCCAACACAGCCAGCTGAGCAGTCATCACACACAGTTAGTCTCGTGGTCATCATTTCAAAAATCAGGATGACCATTCAATGTTGTCAAACTTTGTAAGAAGAAGAAAGGCCTACTGAGAACAAAACAAATGTTAGTGCTTTTTCTTCACGTTCGCACTGAACACAAAAGAAGTCTTTATATTAACTTCGTGAACTTTCTGTCTGATCAAATTTGTGTCTGACCAAGATATGTACAGTGTTCAATATGTGGTATATTTAGTGAAACTAAGAAATATGCAAGTCCTGTGGTTAGGGTTGGTGTCCAGCTGT
Organism: Hippopotamyrus pictus; assembly: GCA_026781145.1. Taxonomy (NCBI): domain Eukaryota; kingdom Metazoa; phylum Chordata; class Actinopteri; order Osteoglossiformes; family Mormyridae; genus Hippopotamyrus; species Hippopotamyrus pictus. The sequence goes on along the minus strand of JAODLC010000045.1, from coordinate 8,552,305 downwards.
TTCACATTAAAATCGGTCACGGTTTTCAAGATGTTGTTCATCAAGCCAAATTTTGTAGGGTTCCAAATGACTTTGTGGTCAATAAATATGGCACTTCCTAGCCGTCTGATTGGTTTCTTGAATATTCGATAGGCACCTAGATTTTTGAATGAAACTTCAGATCCATCATTAAAAGTCTAGGGTTCCTTTAGGGAAAACTGCTAAGTTCTAGGCTGAATTAAATTCTAAACTGTGAAGAAGAAGATTAAGTACTTCAGACAATAGCTGTTGCATGAAGTAATGATTAGTTTGCTCTAATTTGTCGTAGCTACGCTCGACAAGATGCAAGTCAAAGAGAACAAATGAACGGACAGCTTCGCCTCGCTAGTGGGACAAGTACTGTGTGCCCGTTGCATCCATGTTGTCTGAAGATGCTCCCGTAGCTTTTGAAATCATCCCCGGCAATGGCTGCACGACGACTCGCGGCTCGTGCTCATTTCAGCTGCTGGAAGAAAGTTGAAATGGCGCCAAAGTCTTAGCCGTGCTAAGCTATATAAACGCGTACCATGGTTTGATTTAGAGACGGCTGAATGAAAGCTTACTGCGATACCTCTTCATTTGGACCGCGTTAACGGATGCTGTGCTTTTTGTCTGAAATCGACACAGGAAAAGGGAAGAGGAAGGGGCGGTCCCAAATTCATCGGTTATAACGTTACAAGTCGCAGGACTGTGCATGCTTTGGGGGTATGTAAGGGGCAACTTAGACATTCTTATTTATTAGTGAGAGGGTGAAATAAATAGAACAATGACCTTTGGCTGTTTTATGTGATTTATTATAATTATTAATAAATGGTTTCCACCATAATATTTCTTGCTTCATGTTTTGTTAATACTGCATATTGCTTATACGACCGTGAGCTTACATGTGTGTTTTACCCGATTTGTACTGCATTAGACTTGTATGGGGGGGATCTTTGATGTGTTCCATTTATCCCCCCACAATCCACTGTTTTCTAGGATTAGGAATTAGGACATGGGGGGAGAAAAAGTGGTTAATCTTACTTAGTGCAACGTGAATTGCGGGGGCTGGCTGTGTCCTGACAAACATCTGCCTCACGCACAGCCGAGTGGGATAAACTAAAGCGATTAGCGTGGAAACGTCAAGGGATGGAGAGCAGCGCGGCCAACGGGAATGCGAGTCAAGCGCTCACTCGCTCTCTAGAGGGCTTTGTCTCGGTGAAGGGCTTCACACTGTAAAAGCTGCTCGAATCCTTTATGAAGACATGCGTCGGGCAGAAGGCTGGTGTTTACCAGATACCATTCTGCTGGAAAATCGCCAGAAAGGTATATTGTCTTTCTACACAAATACAGTGTTTGTAAAGGTATTCTTGCATTACATAAAGCTGGAAATGATTACATTCGTTATTTGTGTGAAATCTCGTAAATATTTTTTTCCCTGGTTGTAAATTGATAATTTTAGTTTTTTTTTTTTTTTGATAATAATTCTATCTCTTTTTATCACTTGTAAATATTTAGTGTGAGCCAAACGCCGGTTCAACTTGGTGATAATCGTTAAAGGTCTTTCTGGGCTGCACCTTGCTCTCCGTCGTCACAGAAGATCATGCCGTCCCGTGTCACTTTTTCAGAGACGGTGCAGTTGGCTTCCGTCAGGCCCCAGGGCTAACAGACGACAGCGGGGCGGGAGGCGAAGCAGGGGAGACCGTACCGTTAAATTTGTCCCGGCTGTGACTCTATTTGCGCACACTTCCTTTATGACTCGCTAGCAGGACGATATCCTGCCAAGACTTTCACAGTTAACCTCACAGAAGGGAAGGGCGGGTGACAAAAAAAAAAAAAAAGGCCCTTCCTGTCGGTGGTCTTTCTCAACGAGGTCTGGAAGTGATAAGCAGCAGAAGGTCCCCCGACCGGGCGGGAAGAGGGTTCGGGTCGTGGCTAAGGGTTAGGGTTCCTTTGTCTTCTTTTGTGCTGCCCAGGCCCGAGCCCTGCAAGGGTCTTTCGTCTTGGACGGGTCACTCCAAGAACGGGATGAAACCGAGCGATCCGTGCAGGACTTTCACGGAGGCATATCGTTTTTCCATCGGGTGTTTTGCCTGTAACGGCTCTCGTGTGACTGCTTTCGAAAGGGCCGTTTCGATGTTGCACTCAGTGACCGGCTAAACTCTATTCGGCAATTGAGTGGAGCGTCATGGAGGAACGTTTTACGTGGAATACTGGTTTTCATTAAAAAAGAAAAAAACATTATTTATGTAAAAAGGCAATTGGTAGCCTTAAATACCCAAGCCCGTGTTTGTTTTGGCGATCGTTTGTCCAATCTGATCTGAAGATCTTCAATCCATATTTTATTTGCAACATGAGCTAAACCTCTTTCACAAGTTGTATCGTTTTTGAAATCACACTTCACCGTTTTCTTAGTTGAGGTGAGTCCAGGGAACAAGCTAGTTAAGATACTTTTAATTTTGCTAATGCGAAAATGTCCGGCAGGGATTTCATGCGTTTGTGTAAAGATTATTGCCTTTAAATGAAGGACTCTGGATACTCTGCCGTGACATCAGTTGCCCGTACGCAAACTAGCATTTTAACTTGAGTAGCCTAGTAGCCACGTATTTGTACTGTCAACACCCTTGTCTGGGTTACCGATCGCAATGGGATGACAATCCAGCCAGGTTCAGCCTCAGTTGCTTTTCAGAACAGTAGCAAAATGCTTGTTGTTTAATAGGTTTTGTTTCTCAATAATATTTATTTCGATCCATCTCAAAACCATTCAACACGATAATGAGAAATTAGCATCACATGCTAACATAATGACTTGGTGGCTAATGGCAGTGCTGGAACAGCGGGGATGATATGCATGTATTTCATTTGTTTTGGCTAAATGTTTGGATAAAGCAATAATATGAGTAACAGGGAGCCCCAGAAGAGGTGCTGTAATTGGTTTGAGAGACGGCTGCGGATTGTGCCGATTTAGTGTGGCGCATTTGATAAAGTGCGGGACACCGGGGCATGGGGGATTAGTTCATACTGCAAAATTAGTAACTGCAGTGACATTAGTTTCCCTGCTCTGAAGACTTCAGTCTTCCTGCAGTGTTTACTAAAGCGGAATACATTCAAACCCAGTGCAGGAGATTAGTCAAATTAATGTTGTGTTTCTCCTTTTATGACAACCCCCCCCTCCTTCCCCCGGTCTCCTTTTACCTTTCCTCATATCCATGCCTTTTTCTGTTGTGTATAACCATTAAGAAACAGATACACCCATAATTTCTGTTGATGCATTATCAGTGTGTCGGTGAGCTGTTCATTCACGTTTTTGAGAGTGATAAGCGTGTGGGGTTGTGGGAATTTTTTTACTCATTTCGGCGAGTGGTGGAGGTAGGTAGGGTGGGTGGGAGGTTAGGGGTGAAAGCGCTGGCTTTCCGGAAGCTACATGTGCCTGTTTGAGGCGGCTGCGTTGTGTGCCTCTGAGGAACCCAGTTACTCCCTTAGAGCGAGCGAGGAGTTTAGCCGGAGGTCAGAGTCTGTAGCATGAGCCACCTCAGGCCTTCTGCTGCTGTCGATGATCCATGTCACCGTGCGACACAGTGGGGGGGGGGGGGGGCCTTACTAAAAATAGCGAGGCGTCATCTCCTTCCAGCGGTACAGATATCACACCCCCCGTCATGGCTGTCCTGGTGTCTGCCCGACTGACGTGTCAGAAACCCAGCTGCCGGCCGCACCGCAATCGCTCCGTGCGCCGGGGTAAAGTTACGTTTAGGGCGGCTGTCTGCCACACTCCCAGTAGCTATCGGCTAACCCGCGAGGCGAGATCGTCCGGAGACGCTAACCTCCACGTTTAGAGTTAGGTCTTCGCGACTCGCGATGGTGCCGGGTTTTCGTTGTCCTACCATTCCCAAGTTTATTGCGTCTTGGGCGTCTTATTTGTAAAATAGAAACGTACGGCTGTGTCGGTAATTTAGGCGGGAAAATAAAACTTTTTGAAAGGTTAAAAAAATGGTATGAATATGGCATGATTGTAATGCGCAGCCCCCTCTCACTCTCGCCCTCCGTTCCTCCCTCCCTCCTTGAGTCTCATTAATCTATTTATATCTGTCTTATACAGAAGCTCATCCACACCAGTGTCTTCCCTTCAGATAACCTTGGACGTACTGCTGTGGCTGTGTGCGTGTTTTCTTTATTTTATAAATCACAATGCATCTCAGGACCTATGCCCTCGGCCTCTCGTTATGGGAATACGCCTAATTACGCGCCGTGTTACCAGGTAGCCGCGACAAGGGTGAAGCACCACTGGGGGAGTGGGGCGGGGAATTAAAAGCATTAAATGAATACTTAAATACATGCCACCATTGTTTGGAGACGCACTCCGGGTTCACGTTTCAGGAGATTTCCTCGTGATTAATGACCACAATATGCGATGCTTCACAAGCCAACAAACTAATTAACGGCACTTCATAACACTGTTGGCGTCGGGATGCGGATGGTTTATGAGTGATCTAATCTCACGCTGCTCTCGCTCTTTCCATCTGTAAACAAACGCTACACTTATCATAACGTTTTAAGGCCGCACGGCTTCGTAAAACAAATGAGCTTGGTTGCGGGCGATCGGTCTCCGAAGAATCAAAGGCTTCGGGCTGTTGGTCCTCGTTAGATGCCACTTCCCGTGATGCTACTTCCCGTGATGCCACTTCCCGTGAAGCCACTTCCCATGATGCCACTTTCCATGATGCTGCTTCCCAATCTTGCCAGAGTTGCTGCATCTTGAAACTTGTGGGGAAAAAATGGGCGCGATGAGATCTTTTACATGGCGTGCCAGTCTGTTTTAAGATCCCCGACTTGCCAGAGTTTTCCGACTCGGAATTCTGAACGCGGGGGAGGCAGCGTGTTGAAAATGAGGGGCGTTCGCATCAACTGGGCAATTGTTTGGGGGAGATGCCTGTGGCGAGTTTGAGTGGCATGTAGGGGGGAATAAGGATGACAATAAAATCTATGAAATGGTGTGATTTTCAGGAAGAAGGATTCAGAACAGTTCTCCATTAGCTAGTAGCGTGGGACGCACTGAAGTGCATTAATACCCCTTGAGTGTTTAGCCATGTCCCGATCGGTCTGGTGGTCAGTTGGTTCGGCGTGACCCTCTTGCGTTCCCCCCTCTCCTCCCCCCCCCCCCCCCCCCCGTGCCCGCTGCTCCACTTCCTGTGAAATTCTAAAGTGAGCCAGATGTCTGCCATGCTTTATCTCACCTCCCTGAGCGGTATCCAGGTGTGCTTCCATCTCTTACATTAGAAAAGCAGCACCTGTGCATGATTCTGTGTTTGTGAAAACACTTCCAAAATCTTTTGATGGGACCTTGACCAAGAGAAAGAAAAAAAAAAATCTGCACAAAGGAAGTATTATATGACTGCCAGGATGAGTCAGTGATGGGAGATGGAATGTAGGAATGATAGCAAAGGCCACAGTGATCTCCAGGGTGGAATATACACATATTTTTTTAAAGCACTGATGCTCCACTGTCAGCCTTTGGGGAGACCAGCGTGTGGCTCAGCGGGCTAAGACTCTGTGTATGTGATCGGAAGGTCATCGGTTCAAGCCCAGCTCCGGCAGAATCGTCCCATCTGTGGCCCCTTGAGCGGGGCCCTTAACCCCCCCAGCTCCACGGATGCCGCTGCATGTGGCTGCCCTTCGCTGCCAAGCTTGCTCCCACCTACGTTTGTGTCTGCGTGTCACGGAGAGCAAAATGGGGTTAGGCGAACAGAGAATCGATACTATCATTAAACAAAAGAGGTGGCAGTGAGCCAAATCCACGTTTTAGCATTTCACACTGCACTGATATTTGAACCGACGCCATGCGCTGAAGTCACTGACTACTGCAGTCACTGGTGCAGCGGGCCCAGGGCAGTATGGCCTCTCTGTCCTTGATCTGAGGTTTAGCGGTTAAGTAAAACAAAAAAAAAAATGTAAAAATCATCTGTCTTGCTGAATCTTTGCAGAGGCGAGATTCAGGGAGGGTGGGGAGCGACACAGAGTGGCTGTAAACGATGCGTTGCTGCTCTCTCTGGGAATCTCGACAAGTTGATCTGATAATTAAACATGAAGGGAGGAGTTTTGGCAGGCTTCTGTAGTACGCTGCCTTTTATCTGAAGTCTTATCAGATAGGAGGTGGGATGGGGGGGGGGGTTACGTCGTGTGTTCTTAGTGCTTTTACTTGTCGAATCGTTCTCTGCAGGCGTGCCCGTCGGGGCTGTGCTGTAATTGGCCTTTAGACATGCGTGCGCCGGCAGAAAATGCGTCAGGAAATGCGCGCGGTGCAGCTACTAGCCTCTTCCCTCTTGGGAGGCCAGCTGCCCTCCTCACCCCAGCCTGGCGGTCCAAGGTCTCGACCGGGGTCACCCCGTAGACACAACAGCACGCCAGAAACGAACGTGGCCCCGCTATCCACCATTGGGGGGGGGGGGGGGGCTGACCCTGTGTTCCCCCCGCCAGACAGAAAGGGAGTGTGCTTGCCGCAGGAGGCGGAGCGACGGCAGCAATGTTTAGACAGCTGTACGTGTGTCGCTGTGTGTCTGTGCCCCGGTCGCGGGTATTTTTGTCTCCTTAGAACAGGCCATAAGACTCTCAGATCGGCACCTGCTGCCATCTTGATGTCATCGCCCACTATCACCCCGTCACTCAGCGAAGGCACAGGAGGTGCCCCGACCTGCCCCCTTAATTAAAGTCCCCCCAATTGGCAGGCTGGCGCTCGTCAGTTGGCGCCGCGATTCGCACCTCGGGTAAAAGTTTGTGCAAGACCTTCGCAATGCTGCGACACGCTAAATCATTACGCCCGGCAGCCGGGGGGCGTGTCACATGCGGGGCCCTGTAACTCATGTCACCGTGCAGGCTGCGGTTATTGACACATTTACGACTGTTTACATAATGCTTATAAAGGCGTGACATAATGAGGGTCTTGCGTATTACCCTTTAGCTACTAGTTTCTTGATCGCTGGTAGGTCTTTGCTGAGCTTAATATAACAGTTCAGTGGAGTGAAACTAATGCATATATTACATGTGTGCTTTAAGTACATATAAATATTCTAAATACATTTTTGGACTGTTAAATAACATTTACAATGGATGCAAATGTAACTGCTGGAGTTCACTGTAGTCTGCTGGTAAAATGTCAGGTTTGGATGAATTAGCACGCTCCTTCACTGTGGGATAAATGCTTACAGGTCTGCGGCAGCTGGGCTTTGGGTGTGGAAACCAATTAAAAACTTAAGACGTCATGCCTGCTGCTGCTCGCTTCCTATTGGCTGCACAGCTTGACTCCACCCCCCAGCACTAGCATTGCTCATAACCCATTGGTCTATCCAGATCAGTGGTCCCTGTGACGGATTAGACGCTTGTAAGGAGAGGATATTTACAAGCCGGCGGTTTGGGGATTTGCACGTGCTCGTTAGGGACCACTGATGTTGACGTGTGACGTCAATGCAGCCCAACCACGGAAAGTCAGCTCTGAAGTTTACTAAGTCCTCAGATAAAGATGTGAAAAATGACCGATGAGGATTACTGGTGGTAGAAGGCCGTAAAGGCCTGTCCGTGGTTGTGTGCTAGCACCGTAGGAAAATGTAATTCCAGCAATTGTAGGAAGATGTCAGCTTCCGGTGTTTCCGCGTTATAACGTAGGCGGTCTTATGTGATTGGATGAGTCAGGATAATCTCTCTGTAGATATGTAAAATGAATGTCTGGGCTTCCAGTGGTAGAACAGACTATAAGAATATATATTCTGCTTGGGGAATCTCTTTTGTGAAATTATTTTAGGGAACCATGGGTCCCTTACTGATAAATGCATTGTTTTCTGGGCTGGTACCTGCACTCCCAACAGTGACCTTTAGGGGGAGGTGTAGGAGCTAGATGCCCCCAGATGGGTGTCTGCGGCAAACCGACGCCTCTCTGGATGGCGTCCTCTGTGAGTCACAGCCGGGGACGTGTCCGACAGCTGGTCATGGGTCTGCGGCCCGGCCGAGGGCTGGCACATGGAGGAGCGGCTCGACCGGGCCTTCATGTCACGCTCTGCTTCGGGAGGAAGGAATACCGCAGGTTTGAAGAGGCGTGGAAGGCGGCATGGTTTCCCCAGTTGCTATGAAGCTTTTTCGCCACTGGGGGTGCTGTTTGTTTTCTTAAACTATTTTGGTGACACCAGTAGGAACCCGCTTCCTGTATATCAAGCTGTTCGTTAGAGGCAAGCTAAAGGCTTCTGCAGAAATAAGCATGTGTCATTTGAAGGCGGTGAGGGGGGGGGGGGGGCATCGAAAAGATCTTCATCCCGGCAGTCTTGGCACATGTTCAGATGAACCTTTCTGGGAGGGGGAGGCGGAAGGAGCTGGGAGATGGTAGAGGTTTCGTGTCATGGAGAATCATATCACAGAACCCGCCGTTCTTCACCCGTCAGGCTGACGGCGGCTTTTAAAATCCCCGCGAGCCGAAATCCCAGCGCGGCGCACGGATCATGCGGGGTGAGCGGCTGTATCACGGCACCGTTAATAAAAACGGGCGCTGTACTGTTGAAAGGCCCTGCCGTCTGGCGGAGCGGCCTCATTCTCATCTCTCTGCTGATACCAGACTGGGTGGGGGT
>JAODLC010000045.1:8525289-8543670 GCA_026781145.1 Hippopotamyrus pictus | reverse complement strand
AGGGACGCCTCCTTTCATCCGCAGCTACCCAGCAGAGCCTCCCGTCGCCCATGACGCGGCCGCTTCTTGACACCGAATGTTAAAATACCGTTTTTATTTTCCCTCTCGCCGACCTTCCCACCCGCCAATCATAACAAGCGGGCGCTTGGGTACAGATCAGGAAGAGGGGAGAAAGCTGGGAAAGGAAATGAAGGAGACACGCCACCCAAATGTGCCAGGCCTAAATGAATTATTCAGATCCGCCCATCGTGTGTCCGGGCCCGGCCGCACGTGGTACCGTCCGCGGTGGCATCTACCCGCGATTAATCCTGTTGTGAGACGATCGCGGCATAACAAGGTCCTGAGATGGCACCGCGCATTTTCACGGGCGAAGCAGATGCGTGCCGGCCTCCCGGAGAACGCGCGCGGTCTCTTTCCGAAGCTCCTCCCCCTACTGCATGTGACGCTCGCTCTCGGCGGTGGGGGAGGGGGGCAATTTCCAAATAATTCTTCACATGGCGGCGCCGTGAATCAATTCAGCCGACGGAAGGATTTTGTAGCGCTGCTGGAATACTTACAATCAATGATGTGAATGTTTAGTGTGCGCTGTAGGTGTCCTAGGAGACGGCAGGAAGTCGGAGAGGTTGTCTTTTTGTAGCCGACTTCAGCCCCTTCCTTGACCTGCAGGCCCGGTTAATACCAGGCTTGGCCTGGGTAGGCAGGACATGATCGCGCGCGGTGTGACGTAGACAGACGAGCTCTCGCCCCCCTGCACCTGCACTATGTGACCATACTAGCTGCGTGTGACACATAAGCCAGTCAGTGATCTTCCGTAAACAGAGGCCAAAACAGTGGGTGGAGTTTCGTCCCGGGCCAACGATGTGCGCCATTCAACTGCGACTGCTTTTCTGAATTTCTTGTTTTCTCTCAAATTATCCGGATGTTTCTGACAACAGCCGTCTCGTGAAACGTTACCGCGGGGTTGTTAAAGGCAGATGTGCACCAAAGGGAAAGTAGAAATGAGGCGTGGAGACCTGGAATTTCTGGCGTTTTTTCCGTGGCACGTGCAAATAGGAACAGGAATAAGAAGCAGGCGTGGAAGGCGGCTAACATGCTGGATGACTAACAGTCTGTAACCAAAGTAAACACAATCAGATGACTGTTTATCTGACACAGTTCTGTGGGTACAACACTTTGTCAATAAGAAGAAGAAGAAGTTCCAGAAAAATATTTCAAATCTGAATCTTTTGCAGCTTGTTTAATGTGATGTGAGGGAAACCGTTACTTGACCTTCCTGGTCCATGACCTAGCGGGAAATGTGCGATTGTATGGACTGTGTCCTGTCTAAAAAGCCAGTCTCCCATTCTACCTTGCAAAGTGAAGCCAGACTTTCCTAACAAGAAACAGAGGAGAATCTTATTAGAATAATGCAAAGATCAACACGCAAGTTGGAAGACAATGAGTTTAAAAATGTCGCTGCCATTAAACAGCAGATTAGTAGCTAGGACATGAATATCGAATTATGAAATTGCCGGCACAGTTATCCAAAGGCTGCCTTCAAATATTCATTTCTAATTACAGCTGCAACAACGTTCCGCCTGCAATAAATCACAGAGTGATGTTTTATTAGGAAAGAACTGTAATCCTCGAATTGATTTAAATTTTTTTTTTCTCCTGTCATCCAATCAGAAGTTTTGGGGATCTTTTCTTCATTCAGAAAAAGCCACCAAATCCAAATGACAGGACGACTCATTCTCGCTGCAGCGGTTCAGCGATGAGCAGTAACTGCTTGACCTTATGTAGCTAATCGGTATTCTCTCTAATATAATGCCCCACAAAAATATCTGAAAAAAATGAAAAACATCAGATCACACAGTGGTTTGCATGTGGTAGTGGTATGCTAGCGAGGTTCTGGTCTGGATGAGTCCATCTCATCTGTGGACCTGCAGGCCGTCTCCATGTCGTGCTAAGTTTGTCCGCTTGTGTCACGCTCATGTGACCATCTAAAAATGTCCTCCTCGCCGCTGACGTCTTGCAGCTTCTACCAAGACTGATATGCAGTGAAGTTACAGCAGGAGCCTGACATTAAACAGACAACTGAGCAGCGCGAGTTAAATATTGAATCCAAATCATTGCCGCCCTGGAATTTGGGTCGCTATCTGTCGGTTATTAAATCACGGGCACGACCAAATGTGTAACTCTTTGGCGAGGGGTAGTGAACACATTATTATTGCCAGAGATCCAGAAACACCTACAGTGCAGGTGTTTGAACCACTGCAAACGATTTACATATGGCACATTTTAGTCATTAGCCCTTCTATTAGCATAAGAGGACTAATAAGTATGTACTTGTATCTGGGAACAAGCCGGTCTTTTCACGCAGTGATTAACGCCGTCGGTGTGTCCGTCTGAGTGGCCTGTCGCCGCGGATGCAGAGTGTTGCTGTGTGAGCGGAGCGTGCGAGTGCTCTGAGGGACCCTCCCGTCTCGTGCGGACTTAATAGGGCCCAGTCCCGGGATCGGATGACAGTGAGAGGCGGTGAAAAGCATGTTTACAGAGCTCTGCTGTGTGTGGGGAGCCTGTTATCTATTCCAGCCTGGGTTACTGCTGCAGAGCAGAGCCAGTGAGAGTATACAGCACTCAGAATTCATGTTTGTGTCAGGGTGCCGTTCGCTAACATTCCTTAATTCGAACACTCTGATCAATTACCATTATTCTGTACTAAAATAAACACCCTTGTCCAGAAAAACAGCAGTTTAAGCCAGTTTCCTCATGACAAGCACATGGTAAAACATTTTCCTTGTTTTTGGTCAGAGCTTGTGAAGTGGTCTGTCCCCTGCAGTGTGATCAATGGGGACAGTTTCACTTTGTTATTCAATAATAACAAAACTGCAAGCAAACTAGCAAAAAAAATGCGAGCTTTTCCTGGATGAGAGTCTTCTGTGATCCTTTCCCAGGCCTCTTTGGCGTGATTATGTGTCTTTATCAAGCTGGTCTCGTGTTGAGGCCTGTCAGTGTGTAATGGTTTAATCTCATTCAGGAGAATATGGCGACAGACTCGTTTTGAAGTGTCATTAAATTTCTGTGGTTTCGGTGCAAATTTACATCTCTGGGGGGTTGGGGGGGGGGGTGTAATGTTTTGGATAATAATTGGAGGGGGCTGTTAAAATGTGTTTATGATGGCTAATTGGTTTGCTGATTCTCATAATACTGCCTGCTGTGGTAAGTTCGCCATTGACAGGTGACAAACTGTCAATATACAAACCGGCAGTGTGTTCATGCTTTCTGATTGACTCGCACACTAAATACCAGAGGTGGAAAGTTCTGGTCCATAAAGTACAAATCCAGACAAGGATTTTGCTCCAACCAACCAGTTGAGCATAAAGAATCACATTCATAGAGTACTCAACTGGTTAGTTGAAGCAAAATCCTGGTCTGGATTTCTACTTTCTGGACCAGAACTTTCCACCTCTGCTAAATACTGAACGCAGAAAGGAGGGTGTCACCCCCGGGGCTGCTGTCCCGTGGGCTTTATTGTGGGTGTCTGTCATGTGACCACAAGATCTGTCATTTCATTGGTCGGCCAGTTGCCGTTTCATCCCAGCCCATATCCACGTCAAATTGATGATTTAATTAGGAGTTGAAGACTACGCAAAAGTATCGCAAAAGTAAACTATGTCTACAGCTGGCCCATCAGTTATTAAACTACTGTAAGCCTCACCTTATACGATGTGAACAGGAGAATCGGAGGCATTCCCTGTCATAATCACATGTCTGGATCTCATTGAATATCAGCGTCTTCCGTGTTTACTGCCGGATCCGTGCCAAATGGGTGTCTTCGGATTGTGACAGCCGTTTTCTGGGACACGTTATTTCAAAGTCTCTCAGGCGCAGCTGCGCATCAGTCGGGCTGATGAGCTCCACGGCCCGAGTTTACCCCGAGTACTCCTGATAAATCTCTGATAAATGTTTATTCAAGTGTTATGATGACGGCGCGGTTTTTAAACCGTTCTTTTGTTCCCCCCAGGTTAAATCGGTGATCGATGAGGGTGTAGAAGAGACATTACTGGTCACCTGTAAAGTAAATCCAGACCATTCCATCATCCACCGGTAAGGCCCCTTTTTGCACCGTTGTAGACCATGAGTGCCCACGCACAAGTGCTGTGGTCTGCTTCCGTTCCGCCATCTTGTTCTAGGTTTTATTTTTATCCAGCTAATTCAGACCGAGTCTTGGAGAGGAATATCAGTTACCGGGGTGCAGATCTGTTTCCATTTTGGCCCCATGTTTTGGTCTATGTCTTAATTACCCAGCATTCTGAGCAGGGGCCGCAGGGGGCTTGCGCGTTTGCTGCGCCTTCATTTCGCTCGCATTTTGTTTGACCTCCGCATGGTTCCGGGCATCCGGTGGCACATCTTGAACCCGATGACGCATAAACAGGCTGTGCTAATTTCTGGACTTCTCTGCTCTTAGTGTGCAGGGGTCAGATTTTGGTAGGATGGCCTCGAAATGGATGCTCTGTGATTTTTTTTTGGGGGGGGGGGGTGTGCATTAGGCTGCTGTTTGTTCTTCTCAAGTCAAGGGCAATACCTTTTTTTTTTTTTAAGGTGTGGAACGTAGGAGGACAGGAGCAAATATGGATGTTTCTGATACTTTTAGGGGCGTAATTTTTCTTTATGTGTCTTATTTTATCATGTTTTTTTGCCGTATGTGCCCTCTTTCTTTAATTATTGCTTATCGTCGCTGTCCAATAAAAAACGAGCATTTCCAAAAATCCATAATTTCAGCATAACTCAAAAATAAGTAATAGCTTATAACATCATAATGAGACCGAAAGCTCCACGTACTTGTCTACACAGCCATCAATAGTCTGTGATTGGTGTCAGTATGGCAAATACGTCAGTGTCAAAACGATACAAATAAAACTCACTTCATATTCACGCTAACAGTGGTGTTAGCTATCTAGCTAACAACGTTGTTGTTAAAATTAGTGGTACAAAGCAATCCATACAAATGTCCATCATGAATACAACACACAACTAACACAAATATAAATACTAGTTAAATAGATGATTTCATTGGTTAATTAGATGTCAGACGCTATCAGTGGACAGAGGTGAATGGACGTATAGTAAAAAGTCAGAATCGTCAAAAAGTTGACATGAATTTAGTTGGACTTTGACGTTCTGAAGCTTTCTCTTCTCCAGAATTGTGGGAAAATGTCAGAAAATGCACTATATAAAAACACTGACCCAAATGGGTAAATCTTTAAAGCATTTCAGGTAATTAAGTCGTGCAGTTGTATATCTCATCTGTCCTAGTGCTGATGTGTAAAAAAAATCCCTTATCGTAGTATTGTTGTAGCGTACTTGGTGCTGCTGAATGTCGGATTTATGTAGATGGTTAGCCAAACCTGAATCATTCATACTCATGAACCCATAATCATTCATGCCGACGCCTTGTGGCTAACGGAACACTTATTAATTTGCCCTAATTTTAAATTTAAATCTTTGAGCTACAGTGTGAAAACTTGTGGGGGGGAAAACTATTCTAAAACTTTTTTTTTTATTATTGTTCAGATCGCGTATTATATTTTATCATTAAACAAAAAAAAGCGGTTTGGAGAATTTAAGCCAGTTGAGGGTTAGTGATTACAGGACCATCTGTTATATGCTAATGAAGGTCGCATGGCCAAGAAAATCTGCTGAATATAAAATTAACCGGAAAATGTTCAGGAAAGTGTCCGTTAAATTGGCGGCATGATTCGCATTTGACTTTAAGGTATGTGGTGAGGGGGTGGATGGGGGGGGGTGTATGCAGTGTATGCAGATCAGGTTCTTGCTTTATTTATTTACACTAAAGTGAGGCACCCAGACAGCTGGGCCTGTGTGTTCTCAAGTCATGGGGGCCCGAAGCAGAGCTTCGCGGAGCTGGACTGCCCTGGTATTTCCTGAGACTTCGTAAACACACACAGAGTCGGGGTTTTTTCACTGCCGCGTGCTGCCATGATCTCCCTGACAGGGCGACTCCCTTTCCCGCCCTTTCTTACGGGCCACTGCCGCCGCCAGAGGACTGTACGCCGTAAAGCTGACTGGTAACCAAGGCCGTGGCGCCCTGCGCTAATTTGTCATGGCGGGAGAAAAGTACAAGCCAGAGGAGTGAAGTTCTGGATTTAATGCCTCCTGACGTCACGATGGTTTAAAAAAGAAGCGTGTTTATGGTGGTTTCTGAATATTGTGGTTAAAAAAATGGACCATCGCAAGTCGGGTCGCTTAAGAGGGGCCATAATTCATAAGAGGGGCCAATGTTATCGTTAGCCAATGATATGCTTTGAATTGGAAAGTGACAGAGGAGTGGGCACTCTGTGGGCCAATCAGCTTCCAACTAGGGCCTGTGTTCCTGTGGTCCCGCCCCTGTGGGCGGTCCCACAAATGATCTGGCTTGGTAGATTAGAGGGACATGGGCGAGACAGACGCCCGACTTCCCTCCTCCACAAACTTTGTGGCGATGTCATTGACTGATATGCTACGTCATTCAGGTTCGGTGCTCTGCTGCAACGCATTAATTGCACCTCCTACTGGCATGAGCAATCCGTGTAGTGCCCCTCCCTCCCTGTGTACATGGTTCTGGGTTCTGCTCTCCAGTCTGGCATTTTGAGCATGACCTGCAGACTGTACAGTGATGCGATCCACAGACAGTTCTCCAAAACTGTCCTTGCAGCTCAAAGTCTGTTTCTGGCTCGGTGCTCCTTCACAGTTTGGGAGCGTTGCTCCTCTGCATCGTATCTGTTACCCCGCTCGCTTGTTCCTCCTCCTCCTCTCAGCCAGGCCAGCCTACCCTTCCCCACCCTGCCCCGTGATCTGTCAGCTTGTGCGCGTTGCTCACCACGTTCCCGCCCATGGCTGAGATCAAAGTGCTTCGGAACAGCCGCAGATGAAAGGCCTTTTATGTCGGTAATTGCCGTTGTCTTTTGAAATATGAACAGCTCAAAAACAGTTTATCTAACTCGATGGAACAATTCCTAGGTGTTGGTTCACTTTGTTTAACCTTTTCAGTTGCAACAGCTTTATAAATATTGGTTCGTTGCAAATATGAGAACAGTTTTTGGGTTGTTTTACATTGGCTAATATTTGAAATTAAATTATTATTGATGTTGAATGAAATGTATCTTCTCTTAGGGCAATAACTTATAATCTTTAACATTTATTGTCCTGTTTTAAAATGCAGCATCTGTACTGTTGTTTGCTTCATCTTCATTTGTTTAGCATTTTTTTTTTAACATTTGATTAATGATTCATTTTTTAGAGTAGTTCCGGGTGGTTTGGCACCTTGGCAATATAGGTCAGATGAAGTCTGCTGTTTTTATTACCGTAATTCCCATTGCTTATGGCTTTACAAAAATACGGTTTCAGGGGGCAAGAAGAAACATTCTTCCCAAACAGAAAAGCTGGTCAAGATGACCAGAATTTAATTTGCCTGTGAATCTCAGTAGAGGAAGTGAAGGTCATGCTTGCTGCCTCATGGCATTCAGTGTGGGGGGTTTAAGTGTCACAAAAATATATCACATGACCATGTGTGAAAAAGGGCGCGTTTTTATTTCGAGGCCTGCTGCACTAGAGCAGTGTTTCTTAACCCAGTCCTCAGGGAACCCCAGACAGTCCATGTTTTAGCTTCCTCTCAGCTCCCAGCGCACCTGTACTAAGTATTCGGTGTTCCTGATTGGCTGGGAGCTGGGAGGGAGCAAAAAAATGCACTGTCTGGGCTTCCCCGAGGACTGGGTTAAGAAACACTGCACTAGAGGGTGCATAGCACAGAGGGAACATCTGTACTATAAATGTTTGTCTAGCCAGAATATATCCTGTATCCATCAGTTCCTACTGCAGAGGGTTTTGTCAGCTGTATAACTGATAACACCTAATGGTTTACGTACATTCTGCGATCCAGCTATCAGTTTTAATTGTGTTCAAAAAGGCTAATGAAATTTGTTCTTAAAAGCAGCATTTCCTGATGTGCTGATGAGGTGTTTACGGAGTTGTTCAGGAGTGCCGTTAACCAGAGAAGCTTATCGAGCTCCTTACCGAGCAACACCCGGGGTCAGTGGCTGTTTACGAAAATGCCTCCGCGTCGAGCTGAGCAGCTGCGAGGCATTAGGCCGTCCCGCGTGGGCCTTGCGAAGACGGCGAAAACAAACGCACACCTCGTCTTCATTAATCCTCTGCTGTCCGCACGGGGAGAGCCAGGCACCCCAGAGAGGAAGCAGGACCCGTTCAGCGAGCGATACCAGAGGGGTGTTTGCGGCCCCCCCCCCCATTTCAAGGGAGGGGGGCTCTTGTTGAATTCAGGATCCTAAAATGGTGGGAAGGTATGCATGAAAAATGAAGCCATTCTCCAGCTGTCTGGGAGGCCGTGTTGTGGTGGGGGGGCACAGGCATGGTGCCCCCACTGGAGGTGACAGGTTCTGCGAGCTGGAAATAGCTTGACCTGGACTGAGCGCAGGAATGGCAGACTCTGTGCTGTCCTGACTCCTCCATGTCGTCGTTTACATCTCAAGAGAGTGAGAGGGCTCATAAAGGTCTATTAACTCCTAAACCTTACCCTTTGTGAGACCGAATTGTTTCAAAAACGACAGACAAAATTCTACAATGCTGAATATTATCAGTAAGAACAAGCCCTGAATGATTTGTTTAGCTCCGATGTTTTAACAACCATGTTCTCAGTTTGATTAGGGCTGTGGGCTTTGTCCCTGGTTTTACGTTGTTCCTGTGTGTTCCGATATAAGAAAATGACATGTTCTTTTACACTGTGATGATTTGGTTTTGTTAGACTATAATATTTATTCTTAATCAGCGTTTCACCAAGACACACGCACAATAATTGCCTCGCACCGTAAGGCATAAAGACCAGTGGGGGGGGGGGGGGGAACTGAATCGGTTTAAGCATTTTAAAGTGACTCTTGTTAGCCTAGCAGCATGTATTGGTGTACGATGGGAGTAGGGTTGTTGATTTGGAACACGTACAATGGTTGTGTGCAGCCCAAGAACAGAGCCGTAAACGCACTTCTTTCATACTGAAACGGCTTTTCCCTGAACTTCGTTTCATGGTCGGGGGACAATGAGGTACCTGATATCTGAGATGCTGTTAAAGCTTAACACCGAAATGTTTCCCCGAGAATAATATATACACGTACACCTCGGAGGATTCTTACTGTCCCCTCTGTAACACTGTCATGTCAGGATTAATAATTACTGCATGTCATTACCAGTATTTAATATCCAATTACAGGCTTCATGTGGACATCTGAGGACTGCTTTAGTCAGTGATCTGTATAATCAACCACTATGGGATGAGTGTTAAGGGTTCTGTCCTCGCTTATTCTTTACAGGCTCTGTAGTAAAACCTAGAGGAACAATTCTTGTGCAATATCACTGATGGATTAATTCTGCTGCGGCTGCTGCTTTAATTGTGTAACTCCGTTAATGATATGCAGAAACAAAAGGGCTCTGTCACTCATCTCACAGTCCAGGCCCCGCATGTGTTTCTGGGCTATGGCATCGGTTTCGTTCGCCGCCTCCTTCCTCTCTTATCGGGCCGGACCCCGTCTCATCGGTTGTTTAAATGCGCTCGAAGTTTCGCAGGAGACGCCTGGGCTCAGCAATGTAAACATTCATAACTTTGAACAAGTCGGAACACAGTCCGGTCCTTAAGACATTAAACTGTAGCCCAGGTCCTCACTTCCTTAGAGTTGTCTGCTTCCAAGTGGAGTAACACAAACTGTCAGTTCAGTACAGATAATCTCTGATGGGAGGAATCCGACTGAAGTGTTCTGTAACTCCACACTTCAAGGGCTGTTGTGATTTTTTTTCTTCCCTACAACCGAAACTCTTCAAAGCTCAGTTCGCCCCTTATGTTGATCGGGACACGGCTGGGCAGGGAAGCCGGCGACGTGATTCATGCCTCTTTGCTACCAGAGGCCTTGGATCTGCTCCATGTGATTGATATCAGCTGGGGAGTCGAAAAACCTCGCTGCACCTTTCTGGTTTTTAGGTGGCGGCGAAAAAACACGCGCGAGAGGTCGCATGTCAGAAATCCGCCGCAGTTGAGCTAAATCAAACAGCCCCGTTTTGATCGCATTTCTAAAACAAATACTCGCCTCAACCAGTTAGTGAGCTTTTCTTCCCTGTTTGTGGTTCATTTCCACAGTAATGGTTTAGATCAACAGCAAATATATTTTTAGAACAATGTAATGTCTGTTTAAAATGCCAGGAGGGAAAGAAGGAGGTTCTCCTAGCAACTTGGTGAACATGCCCTGCTCTGTTTATCTGTTTGGTTCACCTCTTCCACAGCCCAACCCGTTTCTCTGAATCTCTCTGACCAAATCCATTCCCAGGACATCGTAAAGCGATTCAGGTCTGCCGAGTGTTCTTTTCCTTGTTTATTTGTTGCTTACCGTGCTCGAATGGCCTGCCTACTATGATTTCGTTCCATACGTCATTGACAGTAGTTTTTTTCCCCCCAACAGCACGCCGAGTGCCATTTTGACTGTTCCCAAACACAGATCAAGCTCATGATTATTTGAGGCACGCAGTGCTTTCTAAATCTAATGCTGTGTAACAGGCGGATGATATGGCCAAGGGGAGTAGATCAGATAACTATGAATGCTGCGTGTTGAAGATGGACCCAAGTCCTAAAGGCACAGTTGGACTGTTATAAAACTTGACACTCATGTTCAGCTGGGTTCACAATGTGCGTGCAGAACGGGAGTGACGACCAGGGGGTGGTATACACAAATTGCTCTCTCAAGCTGTTGCTCTTCAAGCACGTTGAATAGTCAAGCATCCCATGTCTCAACTTCCAGTTGTTGTGTCTTGGGATTTTATATACAAGACCAAGAAACACATTCACTCATCTCTCATTGCTCACTGTAAGTTTGAGCTCCAGAGGACCAGCTATGAATACAGCTCCAGGGACGACTTGTTTTGAGGACTAAGTCGATTTCTTCCAGTGCTGTCCAGTAGGAGCGCAGATCCAGAACACCAATCAAAGGGTGTTTAGGTTAGTAAACTGCTCTAGATGACCATCATGATGATTTCATGATGTATGGTGATAGCCCAGATATCCCACTTCTTCTAAGGCATCTCTGGTAAATATAGATTGATAGGCAGATTCATTCATTCTTTCTTTCTTTTTCTTTCTTTCTTTCTTTTTCTTTTGCTACCCCCCCCCCCCCCCCCCGAAGGGCATGTAGGCATCCAGTAGCTTACACATGAAATGGACCACAACATAAAGAATGTAACTAAGAAGAACTGTCAGTAGGTACAATAACAAATAAGACTTCTACTGGTCTTCACCCCCCACCCCCAAACATAAGACATCATCATGTGACTGTTGGGGTCATATAAGGACATAGAATAGATGGAGCGAGTTCTGGAACACATTTAAGAAAAGTCCATGGGCTGGGTCTTATGGTCAACATGAGTCAATCAAATAGCTATAAATGCTCTGTGTTGAAGATGCACCCCGGTCCTCAAGGCAGAGCCAGATTGTTATGAAACCTGACACGCATGTTCAGCTCGACTCGCAACTTGCGTGCAGAATTTAATTTTGCCCTAACTGGGGTGGCTTGCTAGGACAAATTGCTTTAAACGGTATTTCCTCCCAGACCACGTGTCCAATTGGATTACCTTTTTATACGGGATCAGTGTGCGAATTGGAGCTGACAACGTCAAGCGCATGTTAGTCAGGATGTGCTACAAGCAGCACGAGCCAAACACGTTGGCCAGAAAAGTATCTCGATTTGCTTGTTTGCCGTCATGAATGTTTCTGTACAAACTCCTATATAAGACACATGTTAAATATCTTGAAAGGATCGATAATCTGTCATGGCCGTTCCTCTATTTCACTCAAAGTTTTGAAATGAAAAAAGAAATTCGCAAAACTTGAAAGTAAAATTGTTAGTTGCAATATCCTTGCATACGTGTTTAATATTTATGGATTTCCAGACCTTAGTAATGAACACTACTGAAGATCATCTTCATCCTGCATTACAGTTTTCTGGCATTGCCGCTTAACAAGTATTACGTGTAAATATTAAACTTGTAAAAGTCTTTTAAAACGTTAAGATTACAGACCGTGCTTTTTAATTCATTGTAATTTACTTAATACAAAGAAAATTAAGGCCAACCCTCTATTCCCCATAATAAACCTCTTGGTAAGCTTTACAGCAGTATAAAACTAAAAGTGCTGAATAATAAAAACATCCATTCATATATTTTTAACTGAATATCTTGGTTGGGGTCAAAGAGAGGTCTGGAGTATATCAAAGAAGCATTGGGCTTGAAGGTGAGGTACGTCTTGGATGGGGTGTCAGTCAGTTGTAGTCGTGCGTACAGTGTTTCCCAGCCTGGCCCTCGGGGACCCCCAGACAATCCACGTTTTTCCTCCCTCTCAGCTCCCTGTCAGTTTTTGCTCCCAGTAGAGAGCTAGGAGGGAGCAAAAAAACGTGGACGATCTGGGGGTCCTCGAGGGATGGGTTGGGAAACACTGCTCTAGAGACACCGGTTAGCCTCAACGTGTGTCTTTGGACTGTGCAACAATAGCAGAGTACCTGGAAAATGCAAGGACTCACAGGACGAGAGGGGGAGAACATGGCAACCGCCTACACACAGAGCATAACCCTGGGAGTATGAGGCAACAGTACCACCCTACGATTGAACATGTTTTCTAACAATCTTAACAGATTTAGCTACCTAATCTACGTCTTTAAATATGTTCAATTGAGTTATTAATTAATTTTTTAACAATGCTTAACATTTCAGATAGGTTTGGACGCTCTACTCCATAAGTCCAAGGAGCTGGTGGAAATGTTAGCTAAGAGGCAAGCTGCATTCATGTTAGTGGTATTCGTGTTTTTACCTCCTTCCTGTATGCTGACATCTCTCCATTTGTGCCCTTGTGATGTCCGGCCAAGTCATAGAAGCTGTGAATCCATTAAAGAATTTTGGCAGATTTTCACTGATGTTATATTTTTTCGAGTCAGTGTGGCCAAATTTGTCTCATCAGTTTACTGAAAATATCGGTAAAATTCTGCGGTACCCAGTAGAGTGCGCGCTTTCGCCGAGGCATCCTTATATGGAGAAATTGTGGAAAGTTCAAATGGCTGCTGAATTATGATACAGAGAACGTTCCCCTGAAGCCTCGACCGTGAGTATCGCACATGCACCTTCTTTGTCATTATCAAGGATCAGAACAGATGTAGTTTGAAGAACAGGGTTATTACTAACTCAAGCCTCGTTAATGAGGTGTTATCTGATTACAGCCTGGGATACACGTTCGTAGCCTATCAAAGCCCAAGGACTGTTTGAGGAAAGTGAGAAATAAAACCGTCACACAGAAAAATTCAATCGAAAGTAAAGCCTATTTAATCAATTTATTTTAACTCGATTTTAACAAATTAGTGTAAGCTCCTGTATGTTCAGAAAAGTTCAGCAGGTATGCCATGGTTTAGTTCAGTGGTAAGGACATGAAAATGCTATATGAAAACCACGACAGGTTGTAATGAATATATACTGTGATAAATCCACACAAAAGCAACCATCCACCCATCCGTACGTAAGAATATATACCATGTGAAATCCACATGAAACATGTTTAAGTAAATATAGACTGTGCTAAAACCACATGAACACATTTACGTGAATATTCACCGCAGCTTACCATATTGTTGTCTAGGTTTAACAACATTTCAAACGAATGCAGATGTCACACGACTATTAGCTACGTTCTTTTCCGCTAAAGTGCATATATTTTGTTTTCGTGTCACAAAAAGCCGGTATCTTTTAACAGGACAAAATTTTTGTTCAAATATCTGCATAACTAATTGGTTATAAACAGCACTCACTACATACCAACTTGATGTCCATAATGGAAAACTGTGCCACTGTTTAAATTATCATTTAATTTTCATGTATATGCGTGAACGTGTTTAGTTATCTTCTAGGGACCATTTTGCAGTGTTTTTGTAATTAAAACTGAGAAAACGGCCACAGATCCCATTATGTGTGAAAAAAATGAACTAAAGGGGCAGAACCGTTCTGTACGTCTTTGTTTTTAGGTTTTAGTGTTTCGCAGATTTACGTTGAACTCATTGGGACGCACCCATTAATGCAGCTGTATTTAACCCACATGTGTCTGTGTGTATAAACACACTAGTGTTAGCAGGTCATTATACGGCTGTTTTCTAGGAACGGAGTCACATTTTTAATTTTATTTTGGATTTTTTTTTTTTTTTTTTTTTTTGGTTCTCCTACAACTTCAATATTTTTTGGCGTTATTGACACTTAGTCTGTTGGGGTATAATTAAACTGTGTCCCTGGTGCACTGGGGTCAGCAAAAGCCCCAGCAGAATGATGACCACCAGCTGCTGCACCCCTCATGTGCAGCCGAGGGGCCGATCGAGCAGAAGCGGCGGAGAGAGCGGAGGTCGCCTGACTGCTCAGCTGACGGGGACGCTGGTACCCTAGCCTCCCGTGCCCTCCTGTGACCCCACGGCTGCCCATCCCTTGCTGCAAACCCCACCCCTTTGTCTTTTTTTTTTTATCCTGGGGGGCCAGCTCTTACCTTTCACGCTCAGCTTGCTCTCAAATACTTTGTGAAGAATATTTTGTTCATTATAGTCAGTAAAATACCGCCTTCCCACAAATACTAATGGTAATTGTCGCATAAAATATTGCTGTTTTTATTATATAAAGCAGTTCATGTTCATGCTCTGGATCCCCTAGCTTAGCATTCTGCCTTGTAATGAGAGTGTTACGTGATCTAGCTGTAATATCATATTTAGCTGCAGTTAATTAGAAAAGGTTCTGCGAAAACTAAATTCTGTAGAACAAAAGAGGTTGTCAGGTTCAGGATATTTATTTATTTATTTTGCTTTCGTTTTCCAGGAGACACTGCTGGCCAGAAAATATAGAACAGAAGGTCTTGTGGCCCTTGCGTACCTTTTTATCATTTGGGGGGCCTTTATTAGGATGGGGATGGGTTTGGTGGCAGGGGCGGCCATTGTGCTCCCAAACAGACGCATCTGCTTCTTATTTATTATTTTCTCTGCGCAGGCCGTGATCCGCCAGCACTTGCCCATAGGTGGCGCCCACGGGCCCTTAAGTATTTTCATAATTAGTTCATTCGCTGACCTCGTGCAGAATGAGCTCCATTTACAGAAGGCCTCTTTTGTGTTAATAATAATAATAATAGTAATAATAATATTGTTGTTTGTTGTTATACTAGCTAAATGTTAGCCAAACGCTGCTTCCCCAGAAGCCGCCTGCCGCCCCCCAGTTCCCAGCTGTGTGTCCCGCTGACATCACCGGGCCCGTCGACGCTATTTTATTATGATTCTTGCAGCGTAGAGTAATGGAAATGGCCTCCAGAGCTCCTCTCTAGATCATTTTAATTACCGGATCAGTGGTCTTGTACGCGGAGGTCCACGAAGGAATGCTGTGTCGCCAACTCAGAAGACAGCGTTCTCCTGTCGGGGGGTGTTTAATAGAAAGGGTGTTTGGTAATCTATCTCCATGCGAGCCGGTGGCACTAACGTCACCTTTCACGGTACAGATAGACGCACGTCACTCGCCATGGCGCGATTCTGATAAAATAGTGTGATAAGGCAAACGTGACGGCGTCACCTGCGTTCGATCCGTTTCATTTCCGATAATAAAGGAACATAGCAAATTGGTTTATTCCACCTCCACTTGAAAGTGCTTGGATTTCCCGCCCCCCCCGCCTTTCCGCCGGGGGGGTGTGTCTTTTTTTTTGTGTGCCCGTTTGTGTTTGGGGCCTTCCTGTTAAGCTGGGTGAGAGGGTAATGAAATGAAGAAATCCCACAGATTTTGGCTGTTTTTTTTTTTTTCTACAGCCTCCCAGCTCACACTCACTTTGGCCCCTCCCCCCTTTTCTCCTCCTCCTCCCCGAGAAGACAGATTGCTTCAGCTGGCCCCCCCCCCCCGCTTCAGCGGCGCTCTTTAAGGCTCCTGCCTTCACGCCTGACGGCAGGGGGAATGTCTGCAGACGTGGAGCAGGCCCTCTGATCCCTACAAGCCTCTTTCGGCTCAGCTTTGTTCTCGTCGGCATTCCGTCGCCGGGGCCGACGTGCCGGATCGTGCCGGATCGTGCCGTCTCGCGCCGTCTCGCGAAGCAAACATCGAGCCGGGACGTCTCATCTCATCGCCTGACATGCCTCTGGATTGGAGATGCACAAGTGCTGCCTCCAAAACATGTCGCCGCGCCGTAAATTAGCATCGCATTTAATAATTGTTTAAAAAAACTGCGGGGTTCGGAAACCCCCAATTATAGTAGGGATTGTGATTGCGAGCAGTGGGCGGAGCCAAAGGTAAAGATGCACGTTGGCGTGCACGTGCATGCGTGTGTGCGTGCACGCATGGGCTCCTGCATCTGGATGTCGTGGGAGAAGCTTTTCAAATCCAGATTCACGATTTTAGTGTAATGTATCCCGTCGGCCTCTGCTGTCAGACTGCACAGGGTCACATGGGCAGAGGCAGTGGTCACATGACCGGCCTGAGATTTTTATGTGTTATATATATTCAGGTCAGAATTGGGTAAGGGTGGGAAAATGTGGCTGGCGGCGATGTGGGGGCGTTTCTCATTACGCTCCTGCGGTCCCGTTGCTGGCCATCTCGAGAGGCTCAGCTGTGGGGGGGGAGCTGTCTCTTGAGTGCTTCCATGTGTCCGGGCGGTAGCCAAGTCCCGGGGGTTACGCGGCTTCATACTGAGGATATTAAATGACCTAATGGCCCGATTATTTAGACGGGTGTCAGCGCCCCGAAACTCTTCATATTCATGGCCAACGCCTGACGGCTCCTGAAGAGGCTTCGGCTGCGATCATACATGACGGAGGTGTGGCCTGTAAATATTTGCTTAAGAATAGGCCGGGGGGGAGGGGGGGGGCGTGAGGGGCGGGGGGTAAACTCTAAGCCCACGGAAGTCGAGAGCTTTGATATTAAGCAGAGCCTCCGCATATGGCTTGGGAACTGATCGCATGTTTTGCTGTGGATAAAATCCCTTAAGGTCCAAGATGAACATGTCTCTAAATCATTAGTAGTGAGTCCGCCTTACCGCGCAGTCTGCGTCTAACCTGATGCGGGGGAGCGGCACCATGCGCGGCTGGCTTGTAGGAAACGTCTCAGTTGGCTTTTTTTTTTTTTGCTGGGGTCGGGCTTATTAAAATCCGCTTTGAACACCCGTCTCCAAGACTCGCTGTTGTGCTGGTGCCTCCCTCCTGTTGCCTCTCCCTCTTCCCCCGACAGGAACTGCTTCATTTCCTGAAGTCGGCTTATTTGGTCTCTGCAGAGAGCCGCGCGACTCTGTCCGCTCGAGAGGCCTAATGACCGTTTCATACCGGAGTTCCGCGGCCTAAACGTGTCGCAGGTGTGATCACAGCGCCCCGCTGGAGCTGATTTTCATTCACTTCCTGCAAGTTTCTGCACCGGAAGGTTACAAATAGGGCAAATTTATTTCATTTTTGTTTTCATTTATTTATTTTAAATTTTTCCCGCTGCGAGGCCTATTGCGCCTCTCACATTTAGTTGTTTTCATACTTTTAACTCACACTGCATGCGACTCTGTTTCAGTGGCACGTAAATCGCTTGTTGCTGTGTCACACGACCATTAGCAAGATATGAAAATTTATTCCGTATTTTGTTCCCGATAAATTCAATTCTCCTTTTTAGTTATTTTTTTTATTTTATTTCGTCTGCTAGCAGATTATTGCCCTGTGTTAGGTGTGAAGTCCTTTCTTAGAGGGGGGAGGGCCAGCTGTGACCTTCGTACGGGTCTCTGGATCTCACTGCTCCGTCAAGCCATTCCCAGGCCCCGCTGGGGATTGTGGGTAGATTCCAGGTGATCCCTCAGTGATCCCGATTTAAACTGATTTAGTTTCTCGTGGCCTGCTCTGGTTTATCCCAAACCTCCCAGTTAGACAGGGGATCGAGGCTTGTTATAAAGGTTTATAGGCTGGGTGGGTGCATTGAGTATGTGTGTGGGAGGGGTGGGGGGGTGGTGGTGGTGGAGATAATTACAAGGCAAACAATATTCCTTCCCTA
This sequence comes from Hippopotamyrus pictus, assembly GCA_026781145.1. Lineage (NCBI taxonomy): Eukaryota > Metazoa > Chordata > Actinopteri > Osteoglossiformes > Mormyridae > Hippopotamyrus > Hippopotamyrus pictus. Next base: position 8,525,583 of record JAODLC010000045.1, on the reverse strand, counting down.
GACATGCAGGCTGTGCAGTAAACCTACGCTAAGGATTGGCTGCATCTATTGATCTGGTTCTTGTAATGGAGAAGTGCAGCTTGCTAAATCAATGGTTTATTTTCTCCTAGGCTACCCTTGTTAATGCTTGTTTTCATCGCTGTATAAAAACGTTTTCTGTACGTCACCCCCTCCCCCCTCCCCACTTTCAGCAGCTTTTCCGCCCCTGGACAAACCCCCCACCCCCCGTGATCTTTGCACCGCTCTGATACTGGATTTATCGACCCCGCCCAATGTATCAGCTTTGTTTTTGTT
>JAODLC010000045.1:8480806-8507837 GCA_026781145.1 Hippopotamyrus pictus | reverse complement strand
ATGCACTTCCAGAAGGAGTGATATCTCTGATCAGGCAGGTGGGATCGTGTAACACATACCCATGTTGAAAGTGACTGTATGTGACTGTATGACACTGGTTTGCTGCCTTTCATGGTGCTGGGGGCAGAAAGATATGCTCCTTCACACAAGTCCAGTGGCTGTTGTTCCAGAAGTTTGTGGGGTGGATCTTCCTCACCACCTCCTCGTTTTTTTTTATTGTTTGTTGGGGGGTGGCCTCCTTGCGATGGAGGAGGAACGTCACGTCACACTGCATCATACCGCTGAACCTCATGGTTCCCTACCCAGGCGCCCCCATGTTGGGAGGGGCCTCTTCTCTCTCTGTCCGCCAGTGGGGCTGGTGGATCGGTGGGATTTGGCCGGCAAATCGGGAACATCTGTGACACGGGGCTGCCAGCCCGGCCCAGAATTCCTGGCACGCCATGCCGCATGGCTGGCTGGTGGAGGCGCTGGCGGGACCAGATCGTGGCGAGGGCGGAGGGAGGGTGCTCGCGTCAACAAGCTGTGGAGCTTTTTATCGCTCTCGCAGCCCCCTGTGTACTCCATCTTGCCTTCTCCCTCTGAATGCTGATTGTTCCAGTGCACAGCCTCTAAACCCGGCTAAATTTAGCAGCGTCGAACGTGGATCGCCATTTTGTTTTCGAGACCTTCGCCGGCAACCACGCCACCTCTCGCCGACGGAGATTCCCGCGTAGGGGAATGCCGGCATCGCTCGCGGAATAAACCAGACCGGTTTCATCCGGCCCTTGTCAAACAAGGGCTTTGTAAATTGATATGAAAGCCTTCCCTTGTCAAGTTATGAACTCTACTGCCCCCTGCAGGCGGCCTTGGAACGTGGGAGGCGGTGGCGACTCTGAGGGGAATTCAGACGCGAGGAAGGGGAACATGTCAACAACACGTCTCTGCCGAAATTACACACGGCTCAGAGGCTGCAAGATCAGCCAGGCCCCCCCCCCCGCGCCATAATTTTACACAAAATGTATCCGTGCTGTCAAACATTTTCAGAAAAGCAGCCGTCACAAGTGGCAGCGAGACTCTGGGTGTGAATTAAGACAGTTAGCGGGAGGAAGCAGCGGTCTGTACTCCTTTAAAAGAAAAATGACGTGGTTGTTTCTCGGCCTTTGTGACCGCGTCACCTGAGGTCATGGGAAGACTGGATTAAGGTGGGTGAAGCGTGGCATGAAGGGACAGCCAAGGTCACCCAGCGCTTAGTCAGCCAGCCAGCGAGGAGGGGGCAGCCGGATCCTCGCGCAGAGCTGTCCGGGTGGCTCACGATGCCGCCGGAAGTGACGTAAATGAGCGGAATGTGCCCGCCAGCCTGGGACGTGACCCAAAGTCCCTTCGCTGACTATCCGAGGTGGGTGGGATGGAAAAGCTTTGTGTTGGATACTGTTGTGTTCTTCTATAATTAGGGGCATAAAGGCGGCAGTGCGTGGCTCGGTGAGTTAGGGTGCTGTGTCTGTGAACGGAAGGTCACAGGTTCAAATCCCAGAGTTGGCGGAGTGATGTCACCGTTGGTGCTCGAGAGCGAGGCCCTTAAACCCCCCCCCCCCCCATTGCTCCAGGGACCAACTGACCCGGCTTTCTCAATTGTGAATTGCTTTGGATAAAAGCATGTGCTAAATAAAGAAATTGCCATAATCCCTTGAACTACAGTCCTTGTTATAATTTATTTCGAGGTACCAGAGTAACACAGATGTCTAATTACAGTCACATTTAGGCCCGGGTCCAAGGAAAACACAGGAACGGACTGCGGAGTGTGCATGAGTTCAGTTAATGAGGTGGTGCCTCTTTCTGTCACCCCCCCCCCAGCACTTACAGAACCCAGCGAACTTCCAGACGGCGGCGACAGAGCTGCTGGACTGGTGCGGCGACCCGCGGGCCTTTCAGCGACCCTTTGAACAGAGCCTGATGGGCTGCCTTACGGTAAGACCCGAAGCAGCGGTGCCGTCCGCCGCATCACCGGGAATCCATGCCAGGAGACGTCCGAATCCACCTGACGCAGCCTGTCTGTCGGAAAACCGGAGCGGACACATTTACGACACTGGGCTGCGCAAACGGAACTTGGGAATCGTCCACTGCGGGGAGCGATGCTGGATTTCCGTCCATTTTCACAGAATGTCCGTTTTCACTGTTTGTGCCCAGTGATTTAATGTGCTGGACAGAGTCGTTTTTTCCAGTGCCTGTTGGGAGATCGCTAAAGTGGCTTCCCAGTGATCTGGAACACCCAAAAGTTTGAGCGTCTTGGCGCCACCACATTAACGCAAGTGTGACAGTGACCTGTGTGTTGGTCTCTTCCCGATAAACCGATAGAGGCTGATGTCCCGTGCTCCATAGGGGCTGCTGCAGGAATCCGATGCTGACTGTACCCTGGGGATCTGGTACGCAGGGGATCTAACGCTGACTGTGCCATGGGGATCCGCTTTGCAGGGAGTCGAGCACTGGGGATCCGGTGCTGACTGCACTCTGGAGATCTAGCATAGGGAATCGAGCCCTGGGGATCCAGTGCTGACTGTGCTTTGGGGATCCAGCATGCAGGGAATTAGGCCCTGGGGATCCAGTGCTGACTGTGCTTTGGGGATCCAGCAGGCAGGGAATTAGGCCCTGGGGATCCAGTGCTGACTGTGCTTTGGGGATCCAGCATAGGGAATCGGGCCCTGGGGATCCAGTGCTGACTGTGCTTTGGGGATCCAGCATGCAGGGAATCCGGCACTAGAGATCAGGCGCTGACAGTGCTCTAGGGATCCGTTCCCGGGTCTTGTTCAGTTAAGCAATAAATGAGCGACAGAGACTTCAGTGATATCAGATTATTATGAATATCTGTCCCTGTGATTAGCAGCCTATCCTTTAAGGATGTGAAGAACATCTTTAAATATCTTGGGTGAATGAAAATAAAGCTGCTGGGAAACAAAAAAAGTCTTGAGCAGATTGGGAGCAAAGACCATTTTATTTTTTCAGTTTTAACTACCTTGGAACTGGTGGTTTCCTCAAATCTGTGCAGTATTATTATTACCACTTGTCTGTTTGCTGTTTTCATCTGTTCGGTTCCCCCCCTCCTTCCCAAGGCTTTTCACTTAGGCACTGAATAGACTGCCCTGCTATGCTGTGGGTACCCTAATTCCAGTCCCAGCATGCTCAGCTTTCAGATCCCATATTTTTACAGGAATCTCCTTTTACAGCTCCCAACTGGGTTTAGCCAAGCAGTAAAAAAAATCTCTGGGCAGGTCTAATCATCGAAAGCATAACATACTGCCGAATGTTTGTTCAGTCATCCAGACCAAGACATTTAATCAGTTTTGTGTTCCTTCGTGTTCATTTCTTATTTCATATCTGTCTAAACTCGTCCCAACTGGAAGCAGCGTGATAAAAGAGTACGGTGTGGAATAGACTTTTACAGTGTCGTTATAATATTTCGTTCTCGTTTTGCTTTTTGACGGCAGAAGCGCAGTCTCCCCTTCGTGGGCGAATAGGAGTTCATTTATGTTTGCTTTCCGATCGGAATGCCGTCCGCCTTCCAGCAGTTACACAGAGCCCCATTCTGGCAGCACACCTGGGCTCTGGCTCTCGGTGGGAATTTCTCCTTTTAACTGCAGCTGGCGCGAGTGTCGCGCGGTGATTCGATCTCCCGAATGGAAGGAATCGGTTACCTTAAAAGGACGCCATTTGTAAGAAAAGAAAAGAAAAAAAATCCACCATAAAGCTAATAATATTCAGCAGACCCGCAGTCGCGGGAGCAGAACGACGGCAGATGCTGGGTTTTGCGTGCGCTGGAGTAAGTGACGGACATTAGCCTCCGCTGGTCGGCGCAGTGGTGATAAGCAGCTAACGCACACGTATCCTCTGCAACGCGCAGCTTTATGTCAGTAATGCGCCGCTACCTTTTATTGGTGTCGGAAAGCATCGACGGAGTATATTTTCATACGATAATGTCACAGTAGAGTGCTGGGCAGCAGTACACATTGATTTTGAGTGCAGTAGTAGCGATTTCAACAAAAAAATGCTTCTAGTCCGTGTCCCCCGCTGGTATGTAATGTGTATTTTAAAGTGAATGGGTTGCAGAATAACAGGGACGCTGAAGGGGGAGTTTGCCATGTAATGATTTATTGAGCCACTAGGGGCGTGTTCATGTCGTGTCACATCTCAGTGGGCTTCAGTATAGCGTGGTCTCTAATGATACAGATATTCTGATTTTTTTTTTTTTTTTTTTTTAAATGTAATCCGTACTATTTTCTTTAAATGCCACTCTCTTGGAGTCAAGATGGTACAGTCGCGCTCTGACCTAATTCCTCATGCAGTGGCCAGTGAGGTTCAACAGCGAGGCCCTTGTCCGGCATCCCGGACACGTAATTGAACATCACGGTGCCGGTTTCGGCTTAATGGAGCGGGCTGCACACGGCGCATTACCACACCGGGAACAGTGCGACCCGGAAATGTGGCCGTCGTCAGATAGATAAGGAAATTAATATTACATAAATGATTATTAATAATAATAATGCCTGTGGCTGCATGTGTGTTAAGCAGGGAGTGTTTGCAGATAATGAATGGAGTTAAAATAGCATTAAAGAACCTTGCCAATGTTATTTATAAAGATCTTTGAGGTGAGGAGCTAGGAGTCGTGTCTGCAGCACTGGCTTTGCTCCCGCATTTCCTGAGGGAATGCTTTTGAGCATAATCCTCTCCACGGTTAAGTCAGGAGGGCTGTGCCGCGCGGTATCCGGGCTCTGCTGCTGCAGCCGAGCACCTCGCGTGCGCGCGCGCTCTAATAACGCCCCGCACGCGGAGCCAGCTCCTCCCGCGTGTCCCCGCGGCTCTGACCGCTCTTTTTCCCGCGCAGGTGGTCAGCCGTGTCGCCGCGCAGCAGGGCTTCGACTTGGACCTGGGCTACCGGCTCCTGGCCGTCTGCGCAGCCAACAGGGACAAGTTCACCCCGAAGTCTGCAGGTAAGACCTCGAACCGTTCACCTGCGCAGCCTGCGCAGACGCGGGCAGCAGCCGGCTCCGGATTTCACACCGACTTACCTCCCGCTTCTCCAGTGACTCTCTTATGGCTCCTAATGGGTTTTATCCTGACCCTCGAAACTAACGTCTGGCACTTATTGTTCCTCTCTGACTGCCTGTATCGATGTTCAGTTTTTCAGAGATACGTATTTTTGTAATTGCCTTTTTTACATTCTGGGATTCGGTTTCCTGTAAATTCGCTAACATCGGCTAATCCAGCGCTGGTGTACTCAAGTACAATTGACATACTAGTGTATATTATCATATTACTGGTTGTTAGTCTCCAGGCTGGAACAAAATTTGCGATTTGTCGTTTTTACCCAAAATATCATGTTAGTGGAGTCTATTACAATATGCTGCTGATGCCTAGTCAAAAAGCCATGAATCTTAAATAACTGCATGTACAAAGAGGCGTTTGACCAAAACCAGTTTCTCTCTGAAGGATTGTGTTGTTTTTAATGTAGCTTTTCTTTCTTGTACATCTGTGGATATCATCTTGACAGATGGCAGCTTGCAATATTTAAGGAGCCGTTTAATATCTTTGTTATATTTTCCCCCTGACATTTCTAACGGGTGTGCAGTGGCTTGGAATTGACATTACAGTGTATTCTTTGTTTCAGATGCTAGCTTTAGAATGGCATATCTCCTGGTCTTCATAGGTGTCCGGCAGAATGCCTGATATCACATGTTTTCCCAGTTATGATGCAAGCTGGTGCAAAGTCTCTGTTTCTTAAGGTGGTGTAATTTTCAAACTTTGCCTCCATGTGCCTGGCTTTCGTCGACATGGTCTTTATCTGTTGCCTCCCTGATTTTTTATTTTTTAACTCATTTCATTGCCATCGAAAGCAGCCTTTGGCTGAAAGACCAGAATAGGATAAATGAGTGATAAGAATTCCCAAGCAATGTAGACCTTGCCCTGATGCCGGTGTAATTCACGCGCCGATTTGAATCTTCAAGCTGTGTAGTTTGCTTTGAAGTAAAGGCAAACATCAGCTACATAGTGATTATACGAAGGAACTATTGATATGTTATACAAATACAATTTCTAAAAACGAAATACCAACAGATTTAAACATTGTGCTTTTTACACTTGTGCATGAGGAGCTAATAATGATAAATATATGTAACAGTATGCAGCTTCTGTTAATCTGTTTATTATACGTATCTAATGCAGGTTACAAAGACTTTTACAAATACAAGAACTTTTTCACTGCTAATTCTTTAATACAATCTCTTTCCTCTGCCATGCCTCAGAATTTGTAGTGGCGACTTGCTAATTACCCCTAAGATGAACAGAGGTCCTCATTAATGTTTTTCAGATGCTATTCTCATGCATATTAAGCTGCACTCCACCCATCCTTCCCAGTCATGTGAATGAGGCAGCACCCCTGGGAAATGGCATTTAAGACACTCTGTGCCTTTATGCCCACAGTTCATTGTGGTTCTGCTCATGGTGGCGGCTGTGATTGGGCCAAAGCCTTAGTGACACTGATCTTTTATCTGGGGAAAAAAAGAGACTCTTCTTAAAAGGACCTCAGGTTATTGTAACATCATGGCATTTCCAAAAGTTATTTTTTGTTAGGGCTGCGTGCTGCAAATAATATTTCTTGTAAAATCTCTGTAATTATAAATGCGTTTATTTGTATTTGAGTTTTCCCTTCCAGTATTCTGTATGTGCCACTGGGATGAGCCCTGCAAAGAATCCCAACTAAATTTGCTAGACATCTGCCTTTACAATGCAGACATTTAATGCACAGATTCTCATGAAGTGTCTGGTTCTTGTCATAGATAGATGGACCCTGAAACCCATCTGCAGTGTGAGACAGCGTCAGCTGGACCTGCAGAATTTACCACTCCAGTTCAAGAACGTGGTTAACACCTAGCCGTTAACAGTACAGGGAACACAAATAGATGTTCAGGTGTTCCCCTCTAATGGTTTGCGTTTTGATCTCCCTGTGATTGAAAGGCAGACCTGTTGAGTCCTTGATTCTGCTGTACATTAGAGTGTAATATACTACATCAGAGTAAGGTCCTGTAATGAATAAAACATGCTGGTTTTCACCAGGAAACCTTATGTGTCACAGGTGTGCCATTCTCTGTCCTGGGCTTTACAAAGTCTTACATGGGTTGTTGATTTGAGTTAGCATTTAATGAATGCTTTAAAATGTTTTGTGGGTGTTGCTAATTGTCTGGATTGATGTATTTTGTTGTTATGTTTGTTGTGGTAGTATCGTAGTAGTATTTCTGTTATTTCTGGGCTAGAATTAGCTCATTACAGTAACCATTTTGTATGGGAATTCACTGCGGCCCAAATATCATCAGCTCGCATTTACATGCTGAGGTCCGTCTTATATGCTCAGTAATAATGCACAGGGAGGGCAGCGCAAACAAGAGCTTGTGGGAAGCTACTTGGTACCATCATTCCGCAAGGGCACTGGGGGCCCAGCCGCAGTCACGGCCACACCGGCACCCCCCCCCCCCCCCCCCCCCCCCCCCCCCCCCCCCCCCCCCCCCCCCCGGAGCCCTGGCAGGAAGGCGGTTCTTAAAAGGCACTTGGTGGAGCCTCGGGGGCAAGGCTGTGCAGTGGATCCACCCGGCCGTTGCTGAGAAACCACAGCGGGTGAGTCACATGACCGCCTGGATGGCGGCAATAGGTCGGACATCCGATATCAGAGACGGAGACTATATGTCTGTGATCCATGAAGGCTGCTGCAAGTGGTTCAGAGGCTCCTGGTGAACAAATAGACTCTGGAATGCATCTCTTACAAGATTAGTTAGGCAAAAAGAGCAGGGAAAGTGGAAGGTTTTAATTGAATATTCTGTTCTTTGCCTAATATTATTTCAACAATAATGTGTTTATCTTGTCTGCCTCATTTCCTGGACTGTGTCCAACAACAACAAAAAACAATTGCAATAACTTTTAAGGTCATGAGGAGTTAAGGACTTGTTTTCAAATCCTTAATATAATTAAGGATTATGGGTAATTTGGTTTTTCTATCCAAGTTGCAGTGTTTCGTTTTATATTGTGTTTCTTGAGCTGACATTGGCTTATTAAGGAAACATTACATTCTGGGTCTAAGCTAGAGAAGGCTAGTTTTTACTGCCTAGAATTAGGGCTGTGCGATATGACCAAAATCTCATATCCCAACATAAGTCATCTCATATCCTGATAATGATATATATCACGACTGCACCTCATATTTATGGATTTTTTTCTACAGATCAGCTGCGGTAGGAACTGGAGAAAAATCCGGAAATAAAAAGGAGCAAGGTCACAAATGTGACGCGGTCCACAAATAGATCGGAAGTGATCCACAAATGTGCAAAACCCTTTTCACGGGCACAAATCGCTCTGTATATCTGGATATGATTTTACACAACGCAAATTTAAAAATACGTGTTTGTGGATAGTGATGTTTTTGTGATTTTTTTTTTCCTGCAGATCAGATGTGGTAAACAGCCCCTAAGAGGTCTGGGTCGGAAAATATTTCTTACAGTGTAGTTATACTATTTTTGCATTCCCTCGCAATACATTTCTGTAGCTAATAGTAGCTGTACTGTGTTTGTTTAAAGTACAAAAGACCGAATTAATGGACTGATAAGTATAAACCCAAGTGATACAGACATATCCAGTTAAGTGCACTTTAAGCATTAAACTATGGGGGACAGTGCACACCAGGTAACTTTCATATATGTGTTTTTATATGTATTTATTTAATAATTGCACTCTGTCCATTCACCATCAGTGACTGTAAACAAGATTGCTGGGCTATTGAACGTGAATTTCACACACAAACATGTATAATTAAATTTTAATATTAATAAAAATTTGCCCGTAAAGAAATCTGGAAAACCAAGGGGTGTTGCTTGCTTTTGTTGAACAATATTACAGCCAGAATATACAGTTTTCCAGCTGTAATATCTGCCGAAATTTGTGATATGTTTCAGGTCTTTCAGGTATTATATTTGTTTGTATATACACACTTCACATTCAATAGTCCAGCAGTCTTGCTAAAGTCACTGGTGGTGAATAGACACAGTGCAATTATTAATAAATATGTATAAAGACACATAATGTGTTACATGGTATACGTTGTCCCCCATGGTTTAATGCTTAAAGCACATTTTATGGAACGTGTCTGTATTATTTAGGTTTATGGAACCATACCATCATGTTGTGGCGAGTTAACATATAACTATTTCAAACTATTTCCACCCAGACCTCATACGGGTTCCGGAGTAGTATGAACTGGACAAAAATCTGCAAATAAATAGGAGGGAATCTTGAATGTAATACAGTACAAAAATAGATTTGACACAACTCAAAAATATGTGTTTGTGGATCGTTAAGTATTTGTGGATCACGGTGAATATTTGTGGATTGTCTTTTGGTGGGTTACAAATAATAAAGTCCAATCAAAACTTCCATACTAGTGCCACATCCCAGGTGGTGACGTGTAACCCTGCAAACTGTCATCCAGATGATGAAAAAATGTTGCCATAAACAGCGTATTTTTGCGACACCACAAAATAAACGATGGAGCATAATATGAAACGATAAACGTTTTTATTTTGTGATCCGCTACAAATCGTCATATCGCACAGCCCTATCTAGGATAGAGATTTGCTGCAGTTAACAGGAAAAGGTGCAGCAGCTTTAGTGTCTGGGAAAGTCGTATCGCAGTTGTGTCCATTTAGTAGATTTTTATTTATTATTTTTTTATTGCTGTGTCTCCCCTGTACCTCCTAGTACATTTCCTCCTAAGCATTGTAGATCCTTTTCACCTCAGAGGTTGGACTGGACGTTCCCTTCATGTCCCATGCAAGCTGACTGGCCACACTTCTGAGAACCATCACTGGACCAGGCTCGAGCCCAGTGCAGTAAATGTATCTGTAACAACCTTGTTTTTCATCAAGCGGATTGGGCCGGTTGACAGATGAATTAGCTTCTGCTGGGAGCACCGCATTAGCAAGTGTTCTGTTTACCCTAAGTATCGGTATTTGCCGTATCCATGGACACCGTCGAGGGATGTCGCTGCGGACGTTTTAATGAAGAGTGATGAGTGATGCTCGCGCTTAATGTGCGTTTGATAAAATCATTGATTATAAGGAGGGTGTAATGACGGGGAGGGGAGTATGAAACAGGATGAGCTGGGCCGCACTGGTCGCCAGTTCACAGGAACGAGAGAAAAATGTTTAGGTGGTGGTGGGGGGGGGTCGTCTGTTAAGCTTCTTTTCTTGACAGTCGGTCAGGGTTTAAGAAGGGTCTCTCATTTAAAGAGGTGACTCCTCCAGACGCCACAGCATAGGAAGCACTTAAGCGGCTGTGATATCAGTTACACTCGTCTCCGTCATCCCTGTGTGTATATGGCGGTGGGGGGCCCATCAGAAATCTGGCTCAGTCTGCGGTTTTGTTCCCACCGTTAACGTTGAGTGATTCACGTGCCATGCAGGCAGTGTAGAGGTGCAACAGAGTAGTGCAAAGCCCTACCCCCCCCCCACCCAAGCCTCACGTGCGGCCGTGTGGAAACGCGGAGGTTTAAAATGCTGCCAGACGTGGGAGGGAGTTTCGACTTTCCAGGATTGAGTTAAGCGTTCAGTTGGACTGGACTAAATGCACGGCAATTTCTTCGACTCCACGCTAAACATGTGCTTTTGCATTACATCTTAAGATGGCTGAGATTTACAAAGAATCTAATAAAAATTAGATGGTAAGCATCTGTCATACACAAAATAGTGGTAACAAAGAGACAGTGGAGAAAAAATAACCCCCACATTATTGGTGGAATAGTCTGTGTAACTAAGTGATGTTCTTTGTTTTGGGTTTAAAACGGCATTGAATCCAATTATCTTGGGTCACTTGTTGGGTCAAACTACTTTTTTGTTTAGTGTAGTTTGATCTTATTTTTTAATGTGTTTTTTGTTATTTGTGTGAAATCTAGCAGTTTTCCGGTAGTCAGGCTGTCGCTGTCTGCCATGGGTCCTGCCTTGTTGAACAAGCAGGTTGTATGAATTCACCTGGCCCTTGGCAAGCTCTCGTCCTGGTGCTGCCAGTCTAACTGCTGGGCGCACCCAAGAGCTGGGGTTTCTGGGTTTGGTGTTCCAGTCGTTAACAGTAACGGAACCCGTAACCACTGGTCTTGTTAACAGAGTTCGACCTAGTTTCTTGCACGTCTTGCATTCAGACATTTTCTAGAATAGTGCGACTTTGCCACATATTTTAACCTTCATAAACTCATTTATCAGTTTTTATAATTCACGTCCCATCTGGCCATATGCACTTTGTCGATTTCATTGCACAGTTCTTTAGTGTTTATTGATTAGCTTCTTTTTCTTTTTTACACTGGTAACAGTATTTGGAAGTAATAAAGAGGCCTGGATCGTGGTGGGAGCAGTCGAGACTGTTACTGGTGGGTGTCGGGGAGCCGGTGGGTGGGTGGAGCCGTCCGTGAATGGGATTAGCCTGCTCTATTAATCTGTGATTACTGGGGACTGTCTATCCATGGAGCACCGCTATGTGGGTCGCGCCATATTGTCACGGAAGCTGGGGGAATCGCGCAACGTTGAAGAAATTCCTCAGCTTCTTGACACAGATGAGGATCCCGTAGAAACTACAGTGCTCGTTCCATCACCCTTCCTCCCTGCTCTCTAGTAGAGATTTCCCCTGGCTTGGATCATTGGTATAGTCTAGCACGGTAGTTTGAAGCGAGTGTTTAATCGTTTGTTCTCCCCATGTGGGTCAGAGTGGCACATTCCAAATTGCTTGTGCTCCAACAAGCACAAGGAATTCCTTAGTTCTAACCTGTAAAAGAAAGCATTCATTTAAAAAAGGGGGTAGATGTCAAACTTCGGAATAAACTTTCCATTTGGCTATGATTTCTGTGGAGTTATTTGCATATTCTTACATAGCTTTCTTTTCAGTTTTATCAATTTCACTTATTTTTTTTTTCTGTTTTTTTGGTTTACTGTTTAAATATTTTTTATTTAAATTTACACCATTATTAAACATCTAAAAGCTTTTTAACTATGGCGTGATTAATATCCCTTGGATTCCTTTGATGAGAATGAAAAGATCTTTTCTTCAATTATAATAATTATTATTATTACAGTGTATTAGTAAATATCACTAAGCACGTTCAAATGATCTTAAGTGTACTAAACAGCTCACACATAGTTCAGTGACATCTCTTTAGGCCTGAGAGCAGATATATTGCCCTTGAAGCCTGCGTGTGGGCCAGCGCTTGTGAAACATGCTCGCGGCATTCTGGGGGGAAGAGAGGGGCAGGGACGGTGATTTTTCACCCAATCACTTACGATGATGACACCTCTTTGATCATTCTGCATTCTGCCGTGTCTTTCTTAGGGTCTGCCATGCCTTTAAGAGGGGAAATGGAACTCTGGGAGCTCACTGGGAGCGCAGAGGGTGGGGTGTACTGGTGTGGCAGATCTCCGGTTGACTAGCTAAGCTTTTCTGTTCTAAAAATTTTCATTGAAAACATACCGCGTGACTCAAAGTGTCTCTGTTCCTTCTCCAGGGAAGATGCTTTTGTCAGTTTTGTTACAAATACGTAGGGCACAGTCATGACTGAAATGTGACGGATATCTGACTGGATTACAGACATTAATGTCAAAGGCGGACTGTAACTTCAGGTTTTGTCCGGTAACACAACAGATGCTTGGCATCTGGTCTCCACAGAAATGAATGGTCCTGTTCTGGGAACCTCAAAGATAGTGTTTCAGCTGCTAATGAATTAGAGAGGATGAATTAGTAGTACTGTTTAATGAGTCTTAAATTGAGCAGAAGCGTTACCAGTTAAGACATCATCTTTCTGCCAACTTAACAGCTTGACCATCTTCCTAGTACTTCTTGACTTCATATTTACGTCTCCAAAGTGGTGGTCGTTCCAGTCTCGCCGTCATAAATGAAATATGAATTCTCAGAAAACTATTTTACTTGATGTCAAGTGCCTCTAAGCTAAAATAAACTGGAAACGGGAGATCCCGTTAGTGGTACAGAAATCCGAATTCGATTCCGGATCCATCAGAGAGCGCAGCACATCTGTCTGCCTGCCATTAATCTGAACTGGGGTTTTATTTTTTATAGAACAATTTGTCCGCTGTTTTCCATGTTACTGAATTCCACAGCTCGATTCTTTTATTGGCTTTTAGAAGTTGGTTAGAAGGATGTGCTTATCAGTAAAGTGAAAACTCAAATTATCTTTACAGTGGTTTGGTACGTAGAAGGTTTAAGCTGTAATTTTTTTTTTAACCAAATATCTTATGCTCTAGGCTGAGTTCACAGGTTTGGTTTGTAGACAGTAACTTATATTTTTACTGTGGGTTTTCCTAAATAGAAAATGACATGTGTTTCTTAAAACATTGCTGGTGGTCAGACCCATGTCTGAGTGCCTGAAACGCTGGGTGAAGTTTAGCCGTCTGTCGGTGAAGCAAACAGGTCTTAGGGACAGAAGCGGTTTGACGGCACCCAGCGGGATGCCGTTTTGGGGGAAACGTGCCCCAATAAGAGCACATCTCTGCGTCAAAGTCGCCTGAATCTGAAGTCTAGCGGACACTCTTAAACTCCTGTGGGTTTATGGGAAAATTCTTGTGGCAATGGGGCAGCAAGGTGGTTTGGTGGGAAATGTTGCCTCACACTTTGACGGGGCGGGTGGTTTTGAATAACACCTCTGCTCTGTGTGTGGAGTTTCCCCCTGCTGTGCAAAGACAGACTAACCAGTGTCTCTAGCTTGTGGGCAGTGTGTCATTGTACCTGAGTATGTGTGACTGTGTGCTCTGCAGTGGACTGGCATCCCAACCAGGGTGTCCTGCAGCCTTGTGTGCTGTGCAAACTGGGATGGGTTCCAGTCCCCCCGCAACCCTGACCAGAACAACCAGTTGGAAGATGGATGGATGATATAGCAGTGTCATAGAACAGATCTGCACACTTTTTATACAAATATTAGGTATGCCCACTGCATTAGTTTTAGTTTGTTTCTAACAAGTATCAAGGGTAATTTTTCTCTAATTTTTAACAGCTAGGAAATGTGTGGAAAATTCCTTCCTGACATTTTATCTCAGCCCTGTGGCATGTTGACGACTTCTCGGCCAATTTCCTGTCGCCTCATTGTGTCATAACGAGCGCAGCTTAAACAGGAAGCGGGAGTGATGGGCGGGAGTCCGTAGGTGCCGAGGTGCCCCTGTCCCCCCCGCTTTGCATAGGAATGCTGTCAGCGGGGTAAGATTCCGACTGGATCCAGGCCGGACGGTCTCGATGCTCAACATGTGAACGTAACGATCTGTCATCCGTGACGAGTGACTTCCTGCACCCGGCCCAAGGGCAAGGAATAACATGTGCCGTAACTGACACGGGGGCCAATTCCGAGGAATCCTGAATGAGGCTCTGCCTGTCACGTTGCTCCTGTGTCCCCTCGCTAGCTTCCGCGTGCGGGCCGAGCGCCATGCTGTTCCTACACGCCGTGGTATTTCTATGTGCCCACATGATGTCCTGTCAGTTTGCAGGGAAAGAGAAATCCCTGTTATTATGCTGGCAGCCCCTCTTACAGTTCACTCACGGGATTATTAATAATAACTACCCAGTAAAGCACCCCAGTGGTTCATTAGTTAGCCTTAAATGTGAATCATTTCAGACCGATTCGGAACTACATTTCAGTGCGTTCTTATCTAACTGTATTCTGCTCTGTTAATTAGCGTTAATTATCGTTGTTTTTGTTATTGATACATTTTTCTGAGTAGTTATGTGGTTAGGTTATTGCTTTTCCCCTTATTTGAAAGCATCTTCTGTAACCCCCTGTCTGGAAGCCTATCAAATATGCGTAGCTGAGAGCTGGCCCACAATTCCTCCATGTTTCCCAAACGCTTAGTTTATATCAGACCTTCACATCCTCAGCATAATTACTGACCATACAGACTCGAAGTCCTGTATCTGGTCGCTTTGCATAATTATTACAACACAGTCTTATTCGCTTTTGATGGAATGCCGAGTAATGGAAGTAAACAGTTCTTCTGGAATGGGGAAGTGACTGACCGATTGAGAAAAATCAGAAAAATCTGCGTGTGCTAGGTACTTACTCTGTCTCACTTGCGGTCACCGGGAGCAAGAAGTAGGGCTCACCCCTTAGGACTGCAGTAAGAGATCGCTGACATGCGGCGTTACTCTACAGAGAGTGTCACACGCTGGAGCTCTGTGTCTCCTTGACGACGAGTAGGCCGTTTTGCCGTGAGGCTTGGGACGCCGCCCTTACTTCTGCTGACCCTGATCAACTCTTTCTGTTTCTCTCTGTTCCACCTTGATTCCCTCCTTCATTTTTCACTGTTTCTTCTGTGCCCATCAGCTAGACGTATTGTATGTTTACCTGTTTATGTGACAGTGTATATATATTATTTGTAGTTGATTATTGTAAAATAGCTACTTCTTTTAGTTTTTCTTTTTATTTCGGTAGATTCATTTTGCACTCTTCGGCGAGTGTTCTCGAGCGCTGCTGGTTCTCTATTTTGTCAACGGTCATCAATTTTAAATGCGCGCGCCCTTAATCTACCCCAGAATTAACACATTATGTTGTCAGTCTAGACTAGCTGCTGTTTTCACAGTTTGTGCTTTGTCCGCGTATAATTACACGTCAGCCCAAACTCCTTGACAGGCGTTGTCCTCTAACCACCCCACCCCCCGACAAAGACACCGGTTCCAGCCCCATTCGCCCCCGACATCAACCAGCCTCCTATCGAGCCCTTAATTAGCAGAACCCATCTGACGAATTTAGTCCCCGGAAAAAGGCGTCCGGTGGCCACTATGCGGATGCACCCGCAGGGGCGACCTCCAGGGCCACTTGTGGCATCTTCTTGTGACAAATGTAGCCTTAAATTAATTGTTGGAGCCCTCCCCCCCCCCCACCTCAGCTATACCACCACCCCCGCTCCACACCCCACAACTCTGGAGGAAAGCCAAGATACAGTGTGTCTGGCAGTCTAAGCACCACCCCCTTCGCAAGTTTGAAATGTGAGCTGCCTGTGTCTCTGTACCCTCCCGGCAAAGTGGCCGGGACCGTGGTGTGAGCCGTGCGTGTCGGGGGAAGGAGCGATGGAGAGCTAGACAGGAAAGGGAGGAAACGTCAATAACAGCTGCCTGTATCCCAGGTGAGGCCGGGACCATGTGCTTCTCTCTCCCCTTCTCTCTTCCTCTCTTCCGCTCTCTCGTTTTTAACCCTTAAACTGTACGGGAAACGCCGCTTCCTGTCCCGTTGCGGGCCGCCGCCGCTCCGAAAGCTGCTCCCCTCGCCGTCTGCCGCGCCTCTGCCTGCACGTGAGGTTTTCCCAAAAAAAAGCTTAACCTCACCCCGCCTCGGCCCATTGTCTCTGGAGCCCTCGCCGTCGTAATCTGAGTGCAAAGGAGCCGCCAGGAGCCCATTAGTGGCGACTCCATCTGTGATTGCTTTTGCCTGTGAAACCGGGAGACTGGCAATGAATAATTGATGCGTATTGTGCAGCTGCTGGACAGGCAGGCAGGGAGAGAGAGAGAGAGAGAGAGAGAGAGAGAGAGAGAGGGGGACTGAGCGAGTGCTCTGAGAGTGAGGGAAGAGGGAGGCAGGGAGAGAGAGAAACAGAAAGCTTGAAAATAGCTACTGGCTCCATAGTGCCGAGATTAAGGCCGGCCTGTATGCCTTTGTTCAGCTGTGGCAGATCGTAGCTAAGAAGTGTTTCCAGACACATGAGCCCTTTTCTGTGCGATGAAGAGAGGAGAATAAGACAGGCCGAGGCGTCGCCGGGCTGCTCGCGGGTAAGTCTGGCGGAGGTGCGTACAAGCAGGCACGCCAGCGCGCGTGTGTGCGGGTCTCTGCGTGCGTGCGTGCGTGAGCAAGCGCGTGTGACAGAGGCGGGGGGGGTCTCCGCGCCGCAGTGAGGAGACGCATCTAAGGGGGGTAGTCAGCATCTGAGAACAGGGATGAAGGGAAATCCGCGTTCGGGGGGGTTGTGAGTATGCTGCCTGGGGGTTTGGAGTTTGGGTGGAGCGGCCCGCATCCCCCATTTAGCTCTTAACTACAAGGAGTGGCAAAGTTTGGGCCGGAACCTCTCCAGTAGGCCCATAACCGCTGACGCCTGACCCAGTTGCTGCCCGTCGGGGAAGGGTCACGCCGCCTCCCATCATCTCCCGCAGATGGGCTGACCTACTTGAAGTTGTATCTCCTGCAAGGCTTTCGGTAGTTTGATGGCGGAGCGGGGCGAGGTGGGGTGGGGTGGTCCCAAACTCCCGGCCAGGCGATCCTGCAGACAGACCTCATCGGTGGTGGGGGGTGAGGAGTGGGTGAGGTGTAGATCCAGTGGGAGAAATCCACTAGATCCCCATGACTTGTTTCATTTCTGGATATAGAACCATGTTCTCCACTTTTCTGATGTGTCTGATGTGAGGTCAGATTTGTTTAAGCACGACCGAATGTTTCTTTAAAAGCACGTAGCGGTGATTTGCTGGCGCCGATCCGCTTCTGGTGCTTGGCCTCTGCACTGGGTGTGCGCCGATCATCGGCACACTCACCAGTCCATTGCAGCGGGTTCAGGCCCGGCCGTCTTGGTGCCGCTCGGCCGCGTACGGCCTCCAGAACCACAGGAGCCCTGACGATTGCCCTTTGTCCGAAGGAAGTGTAGAAATAAGACGTGTTGGTTGAGCTTGTCATCGCTAGCCCTCATTTCCCAGAATTCCCTTGGACCTTGCGCTCTCCCTCAGTCCGGCCAGCTCCTCCGAACCCCCTTGCCATGACCTCGTTTGCGCCCCCCCCCCCCCCATGGTATAATTTTCTCTGTGTGTGACTCTCTGAAAGGCGGATGCTTTTCAGGGATATTCCTAGCAAACGCTCATCTCCCGCACCCTGACGGTTTGCATCTCGCTGCCACCGCCATTTCTGTATGCCTTTGCGCCCTCCTCATTCTCGCTCCCCCGTTGTTTTGTACGGACTGTCATCGACACGCCAAGGCATTCATTCCTCCCCTTATTTATTTATTTCGCCCTCCAGTCAGTCGCCTTAGTGTAGCAGTGCCGTCTTGTACCACCCATTCGTTCCTCCGGTGCCGGAACAGAACAGACTCTGTACTTGTTTCCAGCATCCCGGCGAGTCGTGAACCAGCCTGGAAAGAGGCACAGCTGGTGTCTCCACGGAGCCTCAGAGGGCTTTTGGGTATATTAATGAGGGAATACGAGTCGATTTAATGTGGGTCGTTACCGCGATGCTCACAGTCTTCCCCAGACAGGAATTAGGCGAGAAAGCAACTGGGTTCCATGCCGCATCTTCCCCTTGCCTGAATCGTTTGCTACTTTTTTTTTCCCTCTCTCTCCACCTCGTTCTTGTTTTCGGTTGTTCATCTCTGTTGAGCATGGCAAGATGTCGGTGAGGTCTATTAACGAAGGCCGCGGCCTCACGGATGGCCGGCGTGCAGTCAAACGTCAATCGATGGGTCTCTTTCGTGCTGCGAATTCCCCCACTGGCCATTTGCCGATGTTAGAAACACCAGTGTTCCTTGAAATGCTGACCTGAAATATTCATGTGGCCACCTTCCAAGGCTGGTTAACTGGTATTGTGATGCATTAAGCAGTGAGGTGTAGTCTTTAAGGACTTTTACACATGCCTTTGCAGGTGGTGGCTTTGAATCCCAATTGGGATCTTGTCACATTGCGGAATTATGAGACTTATAATGCCTTAATGCACATCCAGATACAAGAGTTGACCAGGGAGCATTTACTTTGGTGCAGTTTGGCTTTGTGCTTAATAAGGGCTTGTCTGTGTTGCGTACGGTCTGTTGTCAGTAATCGCATGTCAGTGCGTGTCTGTCACTGTCACTGTTGTGTTCCTGTCCATTCCTGTCCTGCATAGTCTGGCTTGAGTTACAAGGCCATGCACAAGCGCACAAATGGCCTACTCGCAGTCCTAATGACATGTTTGTTTTGAGGCGATTGCGGTTCAGTGAAGACAGTAAAGTACAGTACTGTGCACAGATCTTAAGCAGCCAAAGAAAATGATGCTTCATCTTCTTGTTGGTGTAAAACTATGATATGTCTGTCAAAATGTGTCAGCTTAGTTATTTCAAGTCCTTCACCACAATATTTGCGGTTACCATTTCAATACACGTGTATTTTTTGACTAAATACTAAACCACCTTATTAGACTAATCAGTACCTCATTGAATGATTTAATTTATTAGTTGAGCTGGTGGTAAAATTTAAGGAACACATGGAATGGCTGAGGTGCCCTTGAGAAGAAGTTTGTCTAGCTGTCCAAGAAGAAGTCGGTAACTTTTTTGGAGAACTGAAGAAATTCCTTAGTTTTTATTGTGTTACTGTTAATTTGCATATGTTCTAATTTTAAACTCAGCTTTTCTTCTGAGTAAATGTACACTTGCTGGCCAGGTAAATAGCCTTAAACATTTTCTCTTCCTGTATAAGACTTTTGCACAGCACTGTATATTGTGTGTTGAGGATTGTTCATAGATGAGCTGGGGGAGGGGAAGTGAGATCCGGCCCTTGATCCGAGTTTGCCTGCGAACTGGTTTCCTAAGGGACGTAGATGCCGGGATGGTATGTGTGGGCAGTGAGGGACGTCAGCGCCCTCTCTGGCACCCCCTCTCAGGGACACTGCTGTCCTTGACTTTACTTACATGCCTCCTGTCTCCTCTAGGTCTCTGCCATTCGCTGTTCCATCACACTGCCAACTGGTCATTTAGTCTGTACGAAGCCTCGTTCCGGCACGAATATCCCGTTGCCACATTGCTAACAGGTTGGGCATATCACTAGAGGAATTTGAATAACTGCTGCTTCCCAAACGGGCTTCCCAACAAATCTGTGGCTTCGTTATTGGAAGTCATATCAGTGTGGGTGTCTTTTAGCTGGGTCATGCCTGTATGTGGTATGGCAGCCCACAAGTGAAGCACCTCAATGCCAGATGAAATCAAATCCATCAAAGAGGAAGCATCGGAACTTCGTTGTTTTACCCTGGAAATCGCCGAGGTTCACGTGAAGGTCTGACGAATATTCCAGTTAACGGGGGTTTGTTAGAGGCTCGCTTGGCCTGCCCCCCACCTCCCCAGGCGGAGTGCCTGCCGCCCCCAGTCTATCACGTCCCTCCCCCGCTCCCGCCCCCGCCCTAAAGCTCTCCCATTCCCTCTGTGGTGTACAGACTGATCTCCAGCATGCTGTTTCTGCCCCAGTAAAATGTTGAATTTGAACCCTACAGAAACCATCAGCTGCAGGAGGTGTCAGAGTGACTCAGGTACTCCTTAAACGTTCTGCTGTCGTGCAGCTTGTGAAGTACAGCGGCGAAGCACTGCTTCCTCCACCTCCATCCTCACTCCCCCCCCCCCATCGCCTGTGTCCGCCCTGTGGGCTGCACAGTCGAGCTGCTTTGACTGTGCCTGCTTATTTCTTTCTCTCCCAGTTCATCCATTCCTTTATCTGGCTGTTTATTTGTTGTATTTGGGTTTGGATTGGCATGAGGGCGGGGCCACAGGTGTATCCCATTGGCTGCTGACTGGTTGTCTGTTGCCGTCTCGTAGACGCATGCTTGTTGAGATGTACAGCCTTTTTCCCTTGTTATCATAGCCAAACATTGCCATTATATTGTCACACTTTTAATGAGGTGCAATAGAATAGTGGTACTTTATTAATCCCCATGGGGAAATTCTTTTTTCACATACCCCATCTTACTCTCCATCTTACTCAGACACATTTAAAGGTGAGAGCAAGCATGGGGGTCACAGCACAGGGTAGGCCAGCACGCAGCACCCCCGGGGCGGGGAGTTATGGGTCTTACTCAGGGGCCCAAAGGTGGCATCAGTCTGTCGGCCCTAGGATTGAACCGACAACCTTCCGATCATGGACACAGAGTTCTGACCTGCTGAGGCACGCACAAGTCATGTATGGAAAATAATACATTTTATTCTGTATACATGAGATCTTTGCATATTGGTGGGTGAGTCGAGAGGCCACAATTCTCCTCTGCACATCATACATGTCTGTCTGGGTCCATTATGACTGAATGGTCGGCAGAGCTCCAGCCCGTAAGCAGCCATATGAAATTACCGTCCAGCAGAATAGTGTGTCGTGGGGTGCCATAGGGGTAATGAATACCCTGGCAGATTCGAGGGTGGGGGGGCAGCACTTTACAAGGGCCCTTGAATTAAAAAACTATATAATGGCAAGGAGCCCATGGTGACATTTTGTCAGAAGGCCCAGAATTCCTCACTACATCACTGGTTATCCGCATCGTATAAACTCTGCATGACTTCGGTAACTGTTTCCACCGACTCTCTGCACACCTTACGGAGCGTGCTCCGCCAAGGGCCTCCCCCCACGCCAGCGCCGCCTGGCTCTCGGGTCGCTTGGGTCCTGGCGCCGTCTGTGCGGCCCGAATGCCCTCATTGTGTCCGGCTTGCCCTTAATTAGTCACCGTCGTTACAGGCATGGACCTGCGCCGCTCCCTTTGTTGGCGCCAGCCTGTTGCTCGGGGAAACAATCGGGGGGGGAGGGGGAGGCAGGGGGGCCGCTTTCCTGCGCACGGTGACTTGGATAATCTGCCGTCAGCAGCGTACATGCAGGCCCCCGGGGGATGTTCGAGATGCCACTTCCAAAAATAATGCGGGAAGCTCAACTGAACTCTGCTTCTGAGCATTGTTGAAAAAAATTATCGTATGATGAGCCTGCCCCCCCACTCCATGGACCACTAGATCATCGCATAATTATACGGGGGAGATAGTTTTAAGATGCTCTTACCTTTAGAGTATTTTAATGCGCCCCCTTCAGGCCGGGTTGCGGTAGGATGCAGCTGTTGTTGCGAGACGAGTCCTGCAGACAGCCCGTCTTGTCGGGGCTCTGTGACTGTGACTCTCAAGGAGTAGTAGCTGTACCATCTGGACCTAAAGCACGCCCTGCTGAGTTAAGATGTGGGATTCTGGTTGGGTCGGTCACTAAATCAGCTTTACTCTTTACAAGGAAGCACACACATTACCAGATTGAAGATTAAATGTAGGTTAGGGGGGATTTTTTGACTGATTTCTAAGGAATTAATTGGTGCAGGGACAAGGGAGAGGCAATGCATTGGATTTGTACGTGTGTGTTCTCCAAGAATGGAGTGCGGACTTTTGTACTGTTTACGCGCCTGGTGCGATCATTGGTCACTGCCCTGGCCGCCTTCTTTTGATTGGCTGTTTGTATGGCGATGGCTCCATAGAAAGGCTCAGAATGCTGATCTTCTTTTGTGTTTCCATCCACCACATTTTTTGTACAATTGCAGTTTTGTGTTTGATCAATGACCAGTTTGCAGATATATTGCATTATTAGTTTATCGTCCTAAGTAGGGACACATTATTTTAATCTGTTTTCATGTAATTTATTGCAAGCTTCTTGCATCTTATTTTAAGAACCACCATATCATGTTTGAACCAAATACGGAATCACTTGTGTTTATTTGAAAAGAGAATGCCGGTTTTTGCTCAGAAACGCAGGAAAATGCAGTCTCCAGAATCCCTTTTTGCGTGAAGCGGATTGTGCTTAATAATCCAGCGCCCTGCCCTCTAAACTAAGTGCGGTTAATCACGAGTACTGTGGTGAACTGGTTGTTGTGAGTTACCTCCCTGGGCCTGGCAGATGCCAGCCGTTATGTCAGATTTTCGAGAGAAACACCGAAGCTCGCTCCGTCTCTGCCACTCAGACGACGACAAAAGGACATTGTCTGCCGGATCAGCGGCCCAGAAAGTCCGATCCCCGCGTCGGGCACCTCCCGGCCCGCGTCCCCGAGTCACATATGCTCGTGGCTGCGCTGGTACCTCATTGGCAGGGATCGGACGTCGCGGGACGGGGGGGGGAGAAAAAATGGCAAAGCTCCGTGGCCATGTGGCCGGGGGAGGGAGGCGTTTAAGCCGGGCCAGTTAGGGAATGGCCCGTGAAAGCCAGCCAGCGAGTCTGTGTGCCTCTCTGTGCGTCGACGAGTTTAAGTACTCATTGACACGGTTCCAGTGCCAGTCGCGGCTTTCTGGAGGGACGGAGGGAATGGGTGGGGGGGGGGGGTGGAGACTTTATCAGGGCTGGACAGGGAGGCTCTGCTCACTGTATCAGTGAATTTGCTCTCAGTGGAAGGGCCCTTAAACAAACAACGCGTCACATGACTCCTGGAGGTAGTAAAGCGATCAGGGCCTCGGCCGCGCTCTGCGAGCTGCCGTGTCACCCCCCTTCCTGGCAGACACACCCTCGTTTACCTAGCTCCTAAAGGGGGGGGTGGCGCCTGCGGTCAGCAGCGTAAAGCTGCTCACCTGCCAGAGTACAGGCTAGCCTCCATTTACCGCAATTTTTAATAATAACTATGTGCTCGATGCACAGCACTCGCTTTAAGCAGGCGGCCATGTCCGCTGGCCGCGGGAGGCTTCTGTGTGATAGGGTTATGGGCATGTGCTTCTAATTGCCATTACAGCATATGTTGCGTAACATCACGTAATAGGATATAAGGCTGTAATTACATCAGGCCATTACACAAGAACACGCTGCTACTTGTTTTTGGTTTTTATTGTTTTCAGCACGGTGTTTTTGTGCAGCACTTTCAACGGCGAGTACTAGTCAGTCTGGTCGCTAGTTTCGACGGATGAACCAAACCATGTGGGAAGATGAGATCTTTTTGAACTCTCTGGTTGTCTCAGGTCTATCAGATTTCCGGTCTGGTGCTGTTTTCTTAGAGGGCCTTTTTGTGTTTTTTTTTTTTTTTCTTTCTGGAAGGGATGGAGGGAATGCGGCTACTCGTTTTTGGCATGGACTCCACTGCCCAGCTTGGCAAGCGCTCTTTATTTGTTGTTACGGTCTCACGCTGCCGGAGTGGAGAGCGCCCGGCCTGTCACGTGACAAATGTAGGCACTCATGTGACTGGAACACAAAGTGAGGCTCTGATCCACGGCAGAAACACGTGCAGGCTCCTCTCTGATTTAAGCGAGTAAGTCATGTACGTCAACGTGACGAATAAAGCTGCTCTGTTCAGCTACTGCAGTCAGAGGCCGCTTGTCAGAGCAGGGATGTTCTTAGCCAGGCTTTACCCTGGGTGCAGACAGTGTAAGTGGTGCATTTCTAAACAATGGGTGTATTTCGTTTTCCTTCTAATATGGATCGTTCGATGGAAAAGGTTGATGGATTATCGCAAAGTTGTCAAGCGCCGCGAAACGGGAAGCTCCTCGACGTCCCAAACCGCGGTAATGTCCGTTCCATCGGGGACACACTCCGGTAGATCCTGCATCTCAGGTACATGGCGAGACCCAAGAGTCGGACGTTTATGTCCTGAGTCGACGTTGAGGGGTCACTGGGGCCACACAAGCAGTGCTGGGGTGAGCATTTCGTCCCAAAAGTAGCCATGAGGGTGGGGGAGGCCGCCGAAAGCGAGGCGGGCCGAGGAGTCAGGCCAGCTTGGCGTGGGGAGTCCGCTAAGGGGATCGGACGGGAATACTTTGTACGGCTTTTAAGGTGATTCCGGTAACCAGGGCGATGGGGCTCCCCCCGGCCCTTTCTTTGGGAATTTACTTCCACCAGCAGGAGGGCCACACATTCACAGGCCACACAAAAAAAAAACAACAAAAAAAGGCGGCTGCTGAGGGCCCCAGCTGGCAGCGCAGTGAAGAGGCTCCCTTAGAAACACGAGTGAGGGGGGGGAGGAGGGAGGAGGAGGAGGGGAGCTGGGGGTCACCGGGATCCCCAAACGGCTGCCAGCTCCACCAGACGTTCCCCCGCTCATCCCCCCACCCCACCCTTTGTGTCCCACTCATCCCATAGCTGGCTCCACCTCTATGCTAGGCTAACTTAGCTTATGTAGAATAGCCTGCCCCCTACTGGGCTTTTGCAGAAAACGCACGCACACTCAGATTTATTTCATTAACTGCTTGTCTAGGTGTTTGAATAAAGGCTTTTGTTTTTCTGACTTAAGGACCAGTAATCAGTTGTATTTTATTGATCTGCTTGTCGCTTGGCTGCAAGCATCGGGTCCGTGGATCCTGGGCTCGTCGGCGTGGTGCGGTCTGGACCGCCAGCAGCGCCCGCCCCCCTTCTGGCGCCTGGCAGCTCCTCGTCTGGCGGCGGGCGGCATGTGGGTGCCTTGCCAGGCTGCTCCGGCTCCGACATGACGAGCCACAGTTGGCCGCGGTAGAGAGTGCCAGGCGGCAGGCCGGTGCCCCCCGGTGGATGGAGGAGCAGGTGTCTGCTGGGTTGGGAGGGGGGGGCTGCACACTGGAGGCCTTGGCGTTGGCTTTACCTGCCCTGCCGGCTTCCTTGGACTCCCCCCGCGCCCTGTGCCAAGGCCAGGACACAGCTGGGCCCGCACACCCGGTGGACGTGGGATCAGGGGGTGGCCTTGGAGGATTTGTACCCAAAAAAACGAGGGATCGGCTACAGAAGAATAGCTTTCATTTACTAGTTAGTCTTTGCTCTTTCTGGGTCTGAAGCAGGAGCTGTGTGGCTGTCTGTACGTGCCTGTCTGTGCCCGTGTGTGGTGTGTGCCAGTGCCTTTTGAGTGCCTGTGTGCGTGCTTGTGTGTGCAATTGTCTGTCTGTGTATGTCTGTGTGCGTGCTTGTGTGTGCCAGTGCCTTTTGACTGCCTATGTGTGTGCCTGCTTGTGTGTGTGTGTGTGGTTTGGGGTGGTAACGCTGGGATGAAACTGTTCCTGTGTGTCTCCTTAGAAGGGCGAAAGACTTCAGCGAAAGGAAAATTGGATAACTGTCAAGAAGCAAGCAGGCCTAATTTATCATGTGTCCCAAGGGTATTATGATAGGAGGAAAAACCCAGGGCCAGAAAAGGGCCATCGAGCCACCCACTCTACCCCAGCATCTCGCTGCTCTCTGCAGCTCACCACCAAGGCACCGGCCCCGGACTGAGCCCGGCTGCATGTGGGCCGGGCCCTCGTGCGCCATGAAGCTCAGATCGGGCCCCCAGGTTCTGCTTTGCTCTCAGGTTTCAGTGTCCGACTCGAAGCAGAAACAGATGAGTTTATGGGGTCCTGGCTGTGTCTGTGGGGGGTGCCTTAAATCCTTTTGTGTTCCCCTGGCTGTCCTAGTGGGGAGGTGTGGGGTGGGGGAGCTGCAGTGAGGGTGACTGGGGGGGTGGGGTCCCTGGCCCTCCCTGGGCCTCCCTGCTCTTTAACGTGACTCTCCTCAGCTAGAGTGAATTTTGTGGGGCGGGGACTGAGCTGCTGCTAATGGCAGGGTGGAATGACTCCCATTTAAGTAATGATACCCTGCCCCCCCCCCGTGCCGGCTCGCCGTTTGGCACAGGAGCCAGTCACCACTTTGCTTGCGTTTAGCAACTTCGGCTATTTGCAGCTGCTTAATTACCCCAATTAGCCTGGTTGCGTAAGTCCACGGGTCGGGCGCGGCGCGATGCATGAGGTCCTTACTCTCGTCCCGCACTGCATTACGCATACCCCGACACCGAATTGCCCGCAGTCCGCCGTTTCGGTTTACCGCCGTTTATCGCCATGACGATGGGTCTCTCAGACCCTGGGCCTGTGCTGGAATGCTGCCGACACGTGAGTCCGGGCTGCACGGAACTGAATCCGCGCAGACGAGGGCCGCTATTGAGTGCGGATTACAGACAGGCCAGCCCCATCGCTTTGTACTCACGCGGGCCGCTTCCCGCTTGTTCTGAGTTGCGCCGTGTCCCCCTGTGAGACAGAGAGCTGGACGCGTGACTCTGTCGTTCCTTAGAGCCCGTGCCCGGTGACCCCTCGGTCCACGCCGGGAGCTGAGCTGATCGATACCCGGGCAGTCGGTAGTGTGACCGTCTTCTGACACCTGCCTAGAAGGAGCGGAGCGACCCAGCTGCTCATTGTGGTGATCCGAGTCGGGGAGGAGGGGGCCGGGAGGTGCAGAGGGATTGCTGGCACCATCTGTACGCGTCTTTTGTATTCCCCTCCTAATCTTTACACATAGACTCCGGCTCATGTGCTTGGCGTTCAAATGGATGGGCTGGGGGGGCTCTGGAGGGGGGGGGGGGGGGGGGGGG
>JAODLC010000045.1:8444065-8480706 GCA_026781145.1 Hippopotamyrus pictus | reverse complement strand
GACGGGCTGGGGGGGGCTCTGGGGGGGGCGTGGTTTGCACCACACACGTTTGTCTCTGGGTGGGTATTATCTCCTGGCTGATGAATAGTGCACAGCTACTCTTGCTGTTTTTCTGTCTCTAATACCCCCTAAATGTGGGCGTTAAAGGGCTTGCTGTGGGAGGGGGGGGACACTTTGAATGATCCACTCATTCCGTTTTTAATTCCCTCTCTGGTTGGTGCTTAGATATGTGCTCTGAGGGGCTGTCATGGCATCCAACCCTTTGCCACGGGGTCTAGCCTGGAGAATGTGGGCGGAGCTATGCGTTATTGTTCGATATGTCCCTTTTGCCTGTGCCCCCCCCCCCCCCAAATCAGGTAATTTTTTGCTCCAAGCTCCAAAGTACCTGGCCGGCCCACGTCCATGAGCGAAGCTGCGCTGGTGAGCTCCCATTTCTCACACCAAATGTTTTCTGCCAACTGTGATTTTGGCCGGTGGTGGGTTGCTGAGAGAGAGAGAGAGAGAGAGAGCAAAGAGAGAGAGAGAGAGAGAGAGAGAGAGCAAAGAGAGAGAGAGAGAGAGAGAGCAAAGAGAGAGAGAGAGAGAGCAAAGAGAGAGAGAGAGAGAGAGAGCAAAGCGCTGTTTCGGTGCATGGTTCGCTTCACCCGTCACATTTCCCGTGTCGACGTTCCCCTCCCCACCTTAGAGAAGAGGAAATGCAGTCTTTTGTATCTGGCAAGATGCTAAGGATGCACTGCAGATGAGAAGCGTATGATTTGATCTTATGCTTCCTGGCAGGCGCCTAATCTAGCCGCACACTAAGGAGATGATCAGGATGAGAGCGCCCCCGTGTGGCCAGGATAAAAATGACATGTGCACTGTTTCGTGCTGCTTACTGTGTGCCTACGGTATTATGCATAGTGTTCATATTATCTGCATTATATGCGGACAAAGAGTATATAAAAGTAAATCAGAGTCGTAAGAGAATGAAATGAAATAAACGATTGTGAGATAGGAAAAATTAAGATATCTTTTACCACTTCTCGTTTTATGGGTTTAGGGTTGGTTTTCCATGTTAATAATTTTTTCCCTAGTTTTTTCATTAACAAGTGGAAACACGGAGCACAGCGTCTTTGCTCTTTGTAAACAGTGTCTCTAAAGATGGATTCGATAGGCCCCGGGGTGTGGTGCTGTGGGAGGCCTGCTCTGGTGCAGTGGGAGGCCTGCTCTGGTGCAGTGGGAGGCCTGCTCTGACCTCAAGCTAGCTTTCGTTTATCCGTGTCCCTGGTCAGCGCAGCTCACCGGCATGTCTCTTTCTCTCTCTCTCTCTCTCTCCTTCTCTCTCTTCCTCCCCCTTCCCCCTCTCTCTTCTCCCTCCTTGCCTTCCTCTCCCTCTCCCTCTCTCCCTCCATTTCCCCCTCCCTCCTTTTCTCCGCCTCTCTCTCTCTCTGCCTGTGCCCCCTAGCCCTCCTGTCGTCCTGGTGTGAGGAGCTGGGTCGCCTCCTCCTACTGCGTCACCAGAAGAACCGGCCCAGCGACCCCCCAGGGAAGTTGCCCATGCAGCCACCCATGACCTCCATGAAGCCCGGGCTCTCACACAGGTCAGTGCCACCCCCCAGCCCCCCCCGAACAGAGCACGCCTCCGTACACGCCTCAGAGTGCCACGTATGTCTTGCAAAATACCGCAGAAGGGTTATGGACACGAAACCTGCACGGTTCACATTCTCTCATTTTACCGTCTGACGTACAGGCCCTCAATGGCCATGCAGGTACATTAATTAGACTAAAAAGATATTAGCCAGTAAATGACAAGAATCAACAGGCTGCAGGAAATATACAGTGCTGTGAAATGTAGGTGTTGGAGCCCTTTTTTCTTTTATATAAAATATATTAAAATGAGCATTTAAAAACTGTGTTTACTCGGGTTGTCTTTTGTATTAAAGATCAGAAATAAGTGTTTTGAATAAGCAAAAATAAAGGAAATCAGGAAAATGCTCTTTCATGGCACTGTATTTTAGTAAGTAAAACACGATGCAGTAAAGGACTGCTGTCCTTCCTGGGATTAGTAAGCACAGAACTGATGATGAATAGAGTGAGCGTGGACCCAGCTTTTCAGACACCCTCTGTTAGCAGCGGAACATTTAGCCACGTGCAGCTCACCCGCGACCCAAAAGTGTGAAGAGCTGGAGCAGGACGGCTGCGAGGTGCCCTTTTGTCGCGCCTGTCTGTAGCAGCCCCCTCGGGGGTGACGGACTGCGAGACCCAGGCCGGAACAGAGACGCACGTGCAGCATCTCGATGTTAGGTGCACACGGTCTGAGCAGAAACGCCTGGGGCCCGGGTGACAGACGGCTGGCTAGCAGGCATCCTGGTGATACGGCGTGTGCATAAGAGCAGCTCAGACATTGGCTCGCTGAAGCAGTGCTTCATTCTCATCCCACAGCGATGGCTCCTTCCCTTATGATTCCGTTCCTTGGCAACAAAACAGCAACCAGCCGCCCGGCTCGTTATCGGTGGTGACTACGGTTTGGGGCGTGACCAACACGTCGCAGAGCCAGGTGAGACGGACACCGCCGCCCTCGTCGGCACCAGATATAACGCGGTTGTCTTGGTGGGACGCTGAGCGGACAGCCGTGCGCCGCGGATCATTAAATGCCTCACGCTGCGATCGCCCGGAACCCGAAACAGGTACTGGGCAACCCGATGGCGAACGCCAGCAACCCCATGAATCCCGGAGGCAACCCCATGGCGTCCAGCATGTCCGGGAACAACCCAGGCATCAACTCGCCCCAGTTCGCTGGCCAGCAGCAGCAATTCCCGGCCAAAGGGGGCCCCAGCCAGCCGTACATGCAGCAAGGCGTGTACGGGCGTCCCGGCTACCCCGGCAGCGGTGGGGGGTTTGGTGGCAGGTGAGAGGGCGTGCACTCCCGCCCCCGCAGGCTAATGGGCCTTGTGGACCGTGGCTTTAGCGGAGGCTCTGGAGTAACTGCAGAGAGCTTATTGTGAAGGGAACACCACTCATTATAATTAGTTTATTTAAGGATTGTATTTAATCCCTTTAAGCATAATAGAGGGTTTGTAAATGTACCTCTCGGGTAGGGTGATGCCAGACCTCAGAGTGCGACCTTGGTTTAATTTTAAAAACACAAATTTCAGTATTGTTTACTGTAGAATAAACATTTAAAATGCACTAAAAGACTTAGAAAAGACTCTTGTTTTTTTAAAGTTCCATGTTGCTGTTGCTTAATCCCTTAAAACGTCAGGTAATCGAGCGGCCGTATTCGCCTCGTGTTTTACAGTTACCCAGGAGGTCCAAACCCCCCCGGGGGGATGGGCATAACCCCTCACTCCCGGACGCCTGCCGACTTCACCCAGCCCGCCGCCGCCGCCGCTGCCGCTGCTGTGGCCGCCGCCGCCGCCACGGCAACAGCTACCGCCACGGCCACTGTGGCTGCTCTGCAGGAGACCCAGAACAAGGACATGAACCAGTATGGACCGGTAAGATCCGGTTGTTTTCTCAGCTGGTCTCCTGGTGCTTGATTTTTGTAGTTTAATTACCAAGGCCAAATCAGCTAAATGTATGTTGTTATTATCATGTCCAACATACTTTAGTTGAAAATTCTCTTCCTTAGTATTTCAGTAATACATATTCTAAGCTACTCATTAGGCTGCGAAACTCGTAACCTTTTGAACCGGAGGCGATTCTAGGTTAAGGGGCTGTAATTCATACAGAAGGATCAAACCTTATCATTAGCCAATGATAGGTTGCCAATCGGTGAGTGACAGCAGAGGGGGCACTCCAAGAGCCAATCTGCATTCAGCTGGCACCAACATGTGTGTGGTTCCGCCCCTGGTTCAGACACATTCAGACATATGTTGGCTACTTTAACTTACAGAATGACCTACTGTGGCGTACCATAATAACAGTAATAAACGGTGTCCTGTAGCTACTTTTTCATCACAGACACATGTTCTAATTGGGCTCGCTCCTTCTCTCTTACAGATGTGCTCCTCTTTCCAGATGGGACCCACTCAAGCCTACAACAATCAGTTCATGAACCAGCCGGGTCCACGTGGGCCACCCTCCATGCCCGGGAACATGAACCCGGCCGGCATGGGAGCGAGCATGAGCGGCGCCCCCATGAGCATGAACCAGCCGCGGGGGGCCTCGGGCATGAGCCCCTTCGGGAGCCACGGTCAGCGCATGCCGCAACAGAGCTACCCGGGCCCCCGGCCACAGTCCATGCCCATGCAGAGCGTGAAGAGGTCCTATACTGGGGAGGTCAGTACGCTGACTGCGGTGAGGAAGGCGGTCGGCAGGCCGGCTATGCCTGGGTCCTAATGAGCAGGGTTACTGGGTACTGCCAACCACTGCGTGTTTCTCAACATGTGTACTTGACCGTACTTGTGCTCTCGCGTACCCGTTTCACGTCATCTTCCATTACCGAAGGAACAGAAGTACAGAGAACGGTAAAATGTTGTTCTTGCCCCGCCCCACATATCAAGGATGTGTCGGTTGCATCCCCGCTGAACGCGACCAATCCCATGATTCATTGCACCTCAATTTCGTTCTTGGAAGGCAAGTTAGCAAGACCAATCTTGCCAAGACCACAAGTATGATGTTTGTGTTCTTGGTATTGAGAAACACCCACTGATCGGTTTAACCTACCCTTTTTTTTTTTTGGTTCCCAGTAGTTGAACAGCCCGCACAAATAGTTGGTACCCAAGTGCTGATCCGTGGTTTAATGGGCTTTGGTTTTGTTTGTGTCTGTATTACATTTACATTGCCTTTTCTTCTGCGTGTTAGCGGAATGGGTTTTTATTAGACGATTGCAGATGAAATTGCATAATGGGTGCTCAGTTATGTGTTTGCGTACGAGAGAGCGCTGAGCTGTCCCACCTCTTTCCATTAGCCTAATTATGGGGGACAGCAGTACGGACCAAACAGCCAGTTCCCCAACCAGCAAGGCCAGTACCCTGCTCCCAACGCCCCCAGGCCGCTGCCGTCGCCCAACTACCCCGGGCAGAGAATGCAAGGGCAGCAGAGCTCGGGACAGTACCCTCCGAGCGTGGGCATGAACCAGTATTATAAGGCAAGCACAACCAACACCATCCATTGTCAATTATCGGGAATAAAAAATCAGTAAGATGTTTTACGACCATTAACAGCAGTGATGTCCTATGCAATACTAACATAACGCTAGCATAAAGCTAACGTAACGTTTATTATGGTGTTTTTCTTTTCCAGCAAGAGCCATTCAATGGTCAGAGCAACAACTTCTCTGGAAGTGGGTATCCCTACAACCAGGGCAACCTGAACGGGGTACGTGCTTCTCCAGTCGCTCCTCATTCCCGTGCTTCTCCAGTCGCTCCTCATTCCCGTGCTTCTCCAGTCGCTCCTCATTCCCGTGCTTCTTTCGCGCACGTCGGCCACAGCAGCTAACCCGCACTGTCACTCGCTTGCAGCCGCCACGACCAGTGGGAAACTACCCCCACTCGCCAGTGCCGGGGAACCCGACACCCCCCATGACGCCCGGCAGCAGCATCCCTCCGTACCTGTCGCCCAGCCAGGACGCCAAGCCGCCGTTCCCGCCGGAAATCAAGCCGAACATCACGGCCCTGCCCCCACCGAGTGAGTGCTCTCACACCAGTGTGCAAGTCCTCCTTCACCCTAACCCTAGACTACTGACGTCTTCTCACAAGGGGCATAATAGCTTCATTGTGGGTAGAGAATCTACTTCCTTGCACTGCAGATGCCAAAGGGGGCGCTCACGCTCTCTCTGTCCCTCCCGTCCCAGCCAACCCCAACGAGGAGCTGCGGTTGACGTTCCCGGTGAGAGATGGGGTGGTGCTGGAGCCCTTCCGACTAGAGCACAACTTGGCTGTGAGCAACCACGTGTTTCACCTACGTCCTTCGGTGCATCAGACGCTCATGTGGAGGTTAGTCCTGCTTTCTTACACGGCCTGGCTCTTTTACGAGCTGTAGCATGTTCTAACTCCTGCGTGAACCCCAGCGTGTCCGGATTCCTAGTGAGCCGCAAGCATGCTTTGCCTCATAGGTAAGCCATAGAGTGCTCTGATTCTTATGCAACTTAGAGTGCCTTGACTCCGACATGAGCCCCAGAGTACTCTGACTCCCGCACGAACCACAATGTGCGCTGACCCCTTCATGGGCCAGTAGTGCACGTCCACAAAACATCATCTTTGAATATTTTTGTCTTCACACATTCAGGCAGGGGTGCAAAATATTTAGTCATCGGTACATGTGGACCGATCCAGAGGCTCATCAAGGTACACTGCTGTTCCGGCACCATTTGGAGTTAAGGCCTGACTAGCCCAGGTCTCGAAGCCCTGTACTGAGAATCCTTCAGCCTGCTGCTCCTTTTCCTTAGCGAGGACAAGTATAGATGTACTTGCTAAGTACTTAGTCACAGGTAGAGTAACGTGACAGAATAGGCAACAGATGGAAGATGGCTGCACGCGTTGACATTAGATGGAAAGCTCTTTTGTAATGACTGTCAGATCTGAGGTGTCATCCCTCCTGATAAGCATTTACATATTAATAGGATGGCTTAGTCTGCTAGGTACCTTAGTCATTAGAGATTTGAGTGGATGAGATGTCATGACAAGAATCACCGATGGTATCTGCAGCATTGTCCCATCCATAACGCCGGATATTCTCCAGGGAACAGAACAGTCGGGATGGGGCAAGGTAAGAGCCCGGCCTGACTGACTCTCTGGGGTGCACCCTAGGTCAGACCTGGAGCTTCAGTTCAAGTGCTACCACCACGAAGACCGGCAGATGAACACCAACTGGCCAGCATCCGTGCAGGTCAGCGTCAACGCCACGCCACTCACCATCGAGAGGGGTGACAACAAGACCTCCCACAAGCCCTTGCACCTGAAGCACGTGTGCCAGCCAGGGAGGAACACCATCCAGATCACGGTCACGGCCTGTTGCTGCGTGAGTATGACGCCTCCTGCAGGCTGTGTGCAGAGCTCCTGTATCTGTACTGTAGGGTGACTGAAGCATCTCTGTGCTCCCCCTCCGCACAGTCGCACCTCTTCGTCCTTCAGCTGGTCCATAGGCCGTCCGTACGCTCCGTCCTCCAGGGTCTGCTGAAGAAGAGGCTCTTGCCCGCAGAGCACTGTATCACCAAAGGTAATGCCTTCCCCACTCCTCCTCCTCACCTCTTCCTCCCTGCCCCGCCCACTCCTACCCTGAACCCTACCTGCTCTCTCCTTTCCTCCAGTCAAGAGGAACTTCAGCAGTGTGGCAGCCTCCACTGGGAACGCTACGCTTAACGGGGAAGACGGTGTGGAGCAGACTGCCATCAAAGTGTCCCTCAAATGCCCCATTACCTTCCGGCGGATCCAGCTCCCAGCGCGGGGCCATGATTGTAAACATGTACAGGTAAGTCCTCCCCACCACAAGAGGGCGCCATTGCTTGGGTCTCTTTGGGCACATTACCTTTTGCATTAATTTATGCCATGCTGTGTTGTTAACAGTGTTTTGATCTGGAGTCGTATCTGCAGTTGAACTGTGAACGGGGAACATGGCGGTGTCCTGTATGCAAGTAAGTATGTGCCGTTAACAGAGTGTAGCTAAGCTCAGCTAGTGCATGAACGAAGCTTCCCATATCGTCAGAAAATCTCTGTTTCTCCATCGTCTCATATGCATTTTTGCTCCGCCCTAGTAAAACAGCGTTGTTGGAGGGTCTGGAAGTCGATCAGTACATGTGGGGCATCCTGAACGCCATCCAAAAGTGAGTCTCCTCCTGAGAAGGTCTCGCTTCCAGCTAACCGCGATTTTTAATGAATGCTTACAGCTTGCTCAAATCGCCATGTGCAGTAATACTTCACCATATGAATACCATATGCTCTTTCCCTGCATCGATCAGCTCGGAGTTCGAGGAAGTCACCATTGACCCCACGTGTAGCTGGAGGCCGGTGGCGATCAAGTCGGACATGCACATCAAGGAAGACCCCGACGGCCCACTGGCCAAGAGATTTAAGACCATGAGTCCCAGCCAGATGATCCTGCCAAACGTAATGGAGATGATAGCCCAGCTTGGTCCGGGCCCCTCCCCATACCCATCGTTACCCCCTCCACCTGGGGGGCACAACAGTGATTATGGAAACCAAGGTAACTGCCGGTGACCGACTGGGCTTATTAATGGCACTAAAGATGACCATTAAGGTGCCACGCTCTGATTTTGTTTAACCTTTTCATTTTCCCTCACTTCTGGAGGCCTGAGTCGTAGTTTATTTCTAATTTATGCCATTTTAAACTACTAAGTTCAATGGTTTGTTTCAAACTGAATTTCGTTGTATGTTTATAAGCAATAAGAAAAAAAGGATGTCTGTCTGTCTATACTGCAGGATGATGAATTTTGATCGTCTTTCTCGGTGTGTGTTCATCACGGTCGTTTTCAATTTATTTTATTGTTTGTTGGTTTTTTTTGTTTGCACCGGTAGGAAACAGTTACCAGGGACACGGTAATTTTGACTTCCCCCACGGGAACCCCGGGGGCACCTCCATGAACGACTTCATGCACGGGCCCCAGCTTTCCCACCCGCCCGACATGCCCGGCGGCCTTATGAACCCGGACAAGCCCCTCAGCCACGGCATGCCTGACGCAGTGAGTAACCCCCAATTCCCCCACCCACAATGGGCTACTCGTCAGCCATACTAAATGTTTCCAGGTTGGCAGGTCTCTTGTACCATGTTATATTCGTGAAGACCATTTAGGGAGGATGAACAATCATAACACCCCACCCCAGAATCTGGCTCTTGGAGAAGCCTCCCAGCTTCTCCTGCACCAGTCACATCTCTCGTCCTAAGCCTTATTTGTAGAGATCTTCTTTGGGCAACCAAAACAAGCCGCCTATTGCCCGTTAAAATTCGGCTCCTAAGCAGACTCATTTGTGTGTGATCCTTGGAGTGGATCGTGGGATGAATGGAGCCTCTTTGTGCCTCGTAGGGTACCGAGGCTGATGGCAGCTGATGGGTGCCACTTAGCACCCATGTGCTGCCAGTCAGGTTTTTGGGAGGGGGCTTTGATAGGAGGCGGCTATGCCGGGGCTACGCCGGGGCTACATCAGCAAGGTCACCTTGGGTCTTGTTTTGGTGGCTCGTTTTCATTTTGTTGTTTCGTTGTTTTTTTTCACGGTACCTCTTGACCTGCCTTCTGGGAATCCCCCACCCCCCCGCTGGGCCCTCACTCTCTCTCTTCTCCCGCTTCTCCTCCTCCGCAGATGCCTCATCCTGTCAGCACTGATCAGTCCCATAGCTCCATGCAGCAGGGCTTGCACGCGCCTCCTCACCCCAGCAGCCAATCAGGGCAGCCATTACATCACAGTGGCGCTCCCCAGCCCCCGCGCCAGCCCCCGCCACCGCAGCCCGGTGCTAACAGCCATCCGCACGGCGACCTGACCTTTACCCCTTCCTCTGCCTTAGAGGGTCAGGCAGGAGGCTCAGTAGCGCCTGATATGCCGGAGCCCTCCCTGGATGTAAGTGTGCGCTGTGCCCCCGCTAGGCCTGCGATAGACAGGAGCCTCTAGTCCAGCACGCTGTACCGCTTTTGTCATTGCAGTCAGGCCGTCTGCACAGAGTCACGCACGAGCACTAGCTGCAAGCCGTGAGCTTCTAGCCACCCAAGACGCGCTCGTCTGCTGCGTCATGACTCTCTATCTTGCCTTTCTAACGGTAGCCATGCAGACGTCCGGGCTCAGGGTAGCGAATCACGGTGGCGCCGTTTTGCATGCGACTGCTGGCACAGGCCAGATGCCCAGATGCCAGGACTCCAGCTTTAAACATACTTGGCCCTAACAGCTTCTCTTCTCTCTTTCATTCCTCGATCTGAGTCAAGAGAAAAAAATTTTTAAAATAAGACACCGTCTCATCTTCTCGCCGCTGACCGTGTCCCTCTCCTGTCCCACAGCTCCTCCCAGAGCTTGCGAACCCGGACGAGTTGCTGTCCTATCTGGATCCACCAGACCTCCCGAGCAATAGCAACGACGACCTTCTGTCCCTCTTCGAAAACAACTGAGGCCGCCCCGCATCCGCTCTATCTAGACTGGCCCGAGTCGGCACGCCAGCCCTCCAGGGCTGCTCAGTACTTGACAGACACAAAGATGCACTCCTTTACTCTTCTTCCTCTTGTAAACAACCGCATCTCCCGCCCAGATTGACTGAGAGTTGTTCTTGTAAACGCGCAGATGTGACTGTCCTGTCGTCTGCCTTGAAGTCATACCCTCGAACATTACAGACTCTGCAGCTATATTATGTTCATTTTTACCTCACACAGCGTTCTGTGTGAATAGAAAAAAAAATGTTGTAGCATTTTTTATTATTTTATTTCCATTTAAAAAGAAATGAAAAAGAAAAAAAAACTGCCCATATCGGCCAGTGTCCGTATCCCCTTTGAACGCTGATATTCCTACGACTTTGAATCCGTGGCTTCCTGTTGTTTTATATTTAATTATATTTTATTTCGTTTTCCTCTCCTAAACAGATAATAGCACTGATGTCCACTAACCACCAGTTCAAAGCACAAAATATCCTAGCAAACTGTAACGTTGAAAAAAAGAGACAAAAAAAAGAAAAGGAGGAAAAAAAAAACATCTCAAAAGGGAAGAACACTTCCGATACGATCCGCAGGGTGCGGTTTGCCCCCTACAGTCTGCTTACATCTTTTTCTGGGTTCCCAACGTAAAGCAAACGTCGTCCGTCTTTGGAAGTTTCAATAAGCTTGAAAACGCATTTTCATCTTGATGCAGATAAGGGGGGGGGGTATTCTTTTTGAGGATTTT
The DNA here is from genome assembly GCA_026781145.1 of Hippopotamyrus pictus. Lineage (NCBI taxonomy): Eukaryota > Metazoa > Chordata > Actinopteri > Osteoglossiformes > Mormyridae > Hippopotamyrus > Hippopotamyrus pictus. Next base: position 8,469,913 of record JAODLC010000045.1, on the reverse strand, counting down.
TATGTGTGTTGTTTTTTTTATTATTTGTTTCCTATTTTGTATCGTGCGACACCATCTTCACCACACTAAATGGGAAAAGAGTACCTACAGCCCAGGGGTCAGGCTAGGCTGTTAGGGAGAGCGGAGTGGGACGTGTTTAATCTCCAGCGGTGGGGAGAGGCTTGAGGGTGGAGGAGGAGTTAGGGTGGAGGGCTGCTCTCACACATAGAAACGGGCATTTATATTCGGAGTAAATTCGGAGTTTTTGTACAAGACTGTTACATAGCAAACAAACCCCCTATCTTACCTGCCAGGAGAGCTTACTGCACATTAAGGAGGAAGAATGATGAAGAGACGGTAGCTGTAGAGGGGTTATTACTGCGCTGCTAGCTCTCTGTGCCAGTCACTGTCGCTCACCCCGCCTTCCGGCGTCTCCGTGCTTCCCCGTCCCGCATGGCTCCGCATGGCCCCGCGTCGCTCGCCTAACCCACTGTATGACGTCCGTTTCAACCCTTGATGAATTATGTACAGTAAGTGATATAAGAAGTGCATGCGTGCCAATTTGCCCTAGTTTCGTGATATCCCAAGCTAAGAGTGCGTTTTTATCGACGAAGTTTTAACTGCGGCTTTCGTCTTGTTTTTTTATTTCTTAATTTGTTTTCATGTAACACTAATTTCCCTCTGAAAGGGATTACCTTCGTCATATTCACAATGTATCTTCCAGTTTATTTTATTGTTATTTTTTATTTTATTTTATTTTATCGCTCTTGTTTTGCAGTGCTGCAAATATGTAACGGTTAATAATCATTGGGAAATCGCTTTATATCACCAAAGTTTGGGAGGAGCGGGAGGGCGGGGGGACTGCTCTCCTTGCTCCGAAGCCCTAGAAAAAGAAATAATTTATCACTGCTGTCGAGGCATGAGTATACGGTAGCCCCTGATATTTCTGTGTAGATATATATATATATATTTTTTACTGTCTTGACTTCTGGAAGCAGCGTCAGAAACGTGACATTCTCCCCATCTTTTTTCATTTTTATTTTAACAGAAAACCGCTGTTTAGTATGCAAATGTATTATTTTTTAAAAAAAGCTATTGTAAATATCTTTGTGAATATTTTAGTATTGTCCTAGATGATATTAATCCTTTTCACAATCGGTTGTCCATTGTTTGTCATTATTAGTCAACTCCCCCCCACCCCCGCTTCATCACCGCCACTCCCGCCCTGAATACGAGGTTTCTTCTATAAATGACAGAACCAATGAAAAAAATGTCTTTCACATTTTGTAGGTCTTCTCATTCTTTTCATCTTGTCCGCATATTTAATTTCTCAGTACAGTTCATAGAATGACCTGGAATATGCAGGTGGAAGTTGCTCTGTCATGATTTCTGAGTACTTACCCACTCGGCTGGTCTGACCGTTCTGAACAACAAACAAAAGAGAAAAGAAGAGGGTACCTTTTTTATTTTACATTTTTATATAGCAGTATTCACTTTAATTCTATCTCGGTTTCAAAGGCTGTGTGGACAAACCGGTTCATTCTGTCTCCGATTGCGGCCGCGTTCGCATTCGGATGAGGATTGAAACGGTGGCCTGACTTGAACAGAATAATCGCCATTCGCCGACGGATATCAGAAAAATGAAGGGAGCCGTGAGAACTGCGCGATTTGCTGTTAGTTGTTGAGATGCACAAGTGGCATTTTGAAAAATGTATCACGGCCTTACGTTAAATAAATCTATATATTGTTTTTATTTTTGTTACAGAATATACAGCTTTTGTAAAAGCTAAAGATCATTTGAAATTTGTATCCCATTTCGAATATGGTTTTTGTTTTTTTTTGTAAATTATTTTTATATATTTTCTTTTGTAATAAGAAGTAAGGCTAATAATCTTTTTTTGTTTGTTTCGCTTAACCCAGTATAGCATTGTATTTAAAAATGAAGAGGTGATGATCTTATAAATTCTAAGGCCTTAGGAACGTTTGTTGTTCCGGATAGGGGAATACAGCTAGATTAGCTTATTGGTACTGGGTAGTAGCGTTTAAAAAAACAATGACTGTGTGTCCAAGGAAGGTAAAAATGAACGGTCTTTTTAACCATGCACTGCCACACTGTTTCCTTTCTCTGTGTCTAAGTAAGCACATTTACATCAGCTCACATTTTACGTAAGGGTCGGTTCCGTGTGTTGGGCACCCCTGCACACTACAGTTGTGCGGTCACCTACAAGGAACGTTTCTCTGGGGGAATCAAAGCGAGTTTTAAAAATAAATAAAAAAACACAATGGAATAAAAACAGTGAATGGAGGAATTGTCTGCTCACTAAGGCCCAGGACTGAGCCACAGGATAAGACCACACCGTAGAGGGAGGATCTAAGGGATGCTTGTATATATGTATGTAAATGAGTATATAGAGACATGTTAACAGAACTGTATTCATTTTCCCCGGGAATGTGCATTGTTTATTCAGAATTTTTAAAAAGTCTGCATCCCCATCAGAAGTGACTCAGTATGGAAAATGAATCTTGTTTGTTAGTGTCTGTGGATTCTCTGCATTTGTCCCCTTATGTAACATATTCTGACCTCTCTTACGAGCTTCATTGGCCGTGCTGGGGAGGGAAAAAATAATTTTGTTATACCAACATAATAATTAGCCTATGTGTATTAGTCTATCACCTATGTATTTTTAAGGTGCTACAAAATATTAATGAAGAAAATACTGGGAAATGGAGGGGAAGGAAGCAAAGTGGGAGGGGGGGACCTGGGGGGGGGGTCCAGAAGATTGTAACCAAATCCATAGTTTGTACAATTTTTGATATCATGATCCGATGAAAAAGGACAAAAAAATAATAATAAAAGGTACAATCTAAGGTGATTCATGCAAAAGTGACCATTGTCTTTATGTTTGTACATTGTATGTACAATCATTTCATATTCTAAACTGGTCAGAAGAAAATGAACTAATTGTGATTTTTAGTCTTGCAGAACTGTATGTAGTTAGATGATGTGACAACCTAATATTTATCTAATAAATATGTATTCAGAAGATACCTGTACATCACGGCCTTCATGTTGTTTTTTAGAAATATTTTCCATTTCATGTTTGATATGATTGGTCTTATCAGGTGGCGTATGTGTGAATTACCAAAGCATTTATTTAAAGGGTAGTTAAATATGTAGGTAGGCCTGAGAAGCCACTGTAGCATTGAAAAACTAAAGCAAATTTTCTGTTTAAAATTTTAGAGCACCAAAGGTGAACCCACTGTATTTTGGTTTCATTCAGAACCGGCATTGTTACTGCATGCTGTTTTAATTTGCTGTTCAGAGGTGGCTGGTCGACAGTGGTCTTGTCATTAAATTATGAAACAGGTAACTTTGAAATAACTCATAAAAATGTCATTTAAAAACACTTTCTCTGTACTTTGGAAAAATTCACTATTGTAATACTGTAAAATCTATTTTCTTACCTCCTTTTTTAGCCACCAGCCACCACTGACGATGTTCCCGTTTTCACAATGTGAGAGAACCGGTTAAAAGACCATTGGTACATGAATATAAATTCTGTCAGAACCGGAGATCTGAAAATCCATAAACGACTGCTAGGTGATCTGCCATTTTATCCAGGTAAATTATCTTTTGTCTGAAACTGATGGGACCTACTGATATCAAACCCTGTTACTTCTCTTTGGAAGGTTTTTAGTTCCATATTCTTCCCAAAAGCAACTAATGTGTATTGTAGCTTCAGCTGGTATGGCCAGGACAGATTCCAGCTACCCGTCACCCCCACTGGAAATAATTGCTGCTGTCTAGATGCTTACTGCAGTCAGCTTGGGTAAAACAGAGCACTACTGAATAACAGCGATGAGATCAATCATAATCCCCAGCATGCTCTGGTTGGAGTCTAGCTTTTGGTGTGCGGGACTGCTTCCTTCACTGTAATTTATTGTGGTTATAAATACCAGCCCTAGCAGCGTACTATACAGTTGCGTTCTTCTAACCTGATTTCAACTATTTGTGAAATTTTTTGACTGCTCGGTTCTATTTGTAATTAACACGGCTGGCTGAGCAGCACAGTTACGCAAGCAGTCACCGTGGTGTTAAAGTGGGTTACAAACGGGGTGCCTGGCGGTACCACAGGTGTACAGGATGTCTCCTGCCAAATGTGCACCTTACTAGATTCGACAGGTGACTTTGACTTCCATAGGTAGCTATGCATTCTGCAATTGCCTTGTGTGCTCTGGATTCACCCTTCTTCAGAAATCGTGAAATTTTTTCCTATAGCTAGGGGGAATAGCCAGCACAAATATGTGTATGTAATAATATTATTACCCTAGTCAGCAGATCCTCGACGCTTAAACTTAAATGCGCTTGCGTATTTAGATTCCCGTGCGTATATTATACATACATGTTGGTGCGTATGTAATACGTGCAATACGGTAAGCATAGCAGCTACCGCCGTTTGAGTGTTTTCTGCGTTTATCTAATCGCAAGTGCGACAAGCTGCATAAAAAGCGCACATTGGGACGACGGTCTGGTTTTTGCGCGCTTCCTGGTCCTGCGCCCATGAGCGAGGCCGCCGTAGCCGCTGGAAGCTCTGCACTCACTTCCGGCACCGGTACGATTCAAAGTGGCGGCTGCGAGAAAAAAAATGCTGCACATTAAGAATCGGTTGAAAGTGTGTTCGGTGGCGCTGGCCGCTACCCGGCTCTTAGCATCGGGTCCTCCGGTTAATCCGGTTGTGTATTTTGACATCGCGGCCGATAACCAGCCCCTTGGCAGAGTGACCTTTCAGGTAGGACACCTTAGTAAACTTGCACTGGCGTGATAAGTGACTGTTTGGAGCGCTGGGTAACCTTGCACCGTCCTTCCATGTGCATTCATTTCGAACGCCGGTGATCTCGGAAGCATGTGGGTCCGACATTTCAGTCACAAGCAGTGATTGCGATCAGCGGACCGTAAAAACATGCCCTTGGGATTTTATATGGACCGGGGCATTTTGCAGCACATCTAAACACCATCTCCATGCGTGACACTGCCCATTTCAGACACAATATTCAGCATCGTGAGAACACTGAGAATCTTCACAGACATCGTGAGAACACCGTCCATAAAATAAAACTCCATACGAAGCACCCTGTCTTTTTTCGTCAGTGCTGGTTCACTGTAATTCACAGTAGTTGCTTAATGCGATTTCCTTATATCGCCATTTAGCGAGCTCTGTATTTACTTCCGCCGCTGCCTGTCCTCGTCTTTTATTACGAATCGTTTTTCTCTTCTGTTAATCGCATTTCATATTCACTAATATATTACTGTATGTTATAGCTGAATGCGGATGTCGTACCCAGAACAGCAGGTAAGCGCAATTTCCCTACGAGTACATTATTACACACGTCTTGATGTGATCAGTGTTCAGCTTGTAATCTCATAACCAGTTAAACGGCTGTTTTGTTTTCTGTCTTTTTATTAGAGAACTTCCGTGCCCTGTGCACAGGAGAGCATGGATTTGGGTACAAAGGATCCACGTTTCATAGAATTATCCCTAGGTTTATGTGCCAGGTATGTGTGTGTGTCGGTTATAAAGGCAAGTCCGGACAGGTCTTGATTTTATGAAACACAGACCAAGCGCCTCGGGAACTGGGATCTAACGCAGCTAAATAACATTTTTTTGCCATTTCCCTTGGTTGTAGGGGGGAGATTTCACCAATCATAATGGAACGGGAGGAAAATCCATATATGGATCTAGATTTCCGGATGAAAACTTTAAACTGAAGCACTTAGGACCAGGTGATTTTTATTTTTTATTTTTTATTTTTTTAAAGAAACACGAGATATAAAATGTATATCAATAACATGGTGTGAGCTTTTTCCCATAGGTAACTCAAATCTACAGTCTAGGAATGGTTTGGTTTACAAATCATCCACAAAATGAATGTCTTAAAAGGGGAAATCTATTTGAATGTCCTTTGCATCTGGCCCCTCGCCCTCTGAACTTAAGACCTTCCAAACTTAGGAAGGAAAAACCGAACACTAGATGGCGACATTTCCCCCCCCATATTAGTCCGTGTTGAACTTTCTGTTCCGATGGAAGATGACCTACTTTCTTAAATCACCAGGAATCAATTAACCGATTACTTTTTTCATATATTTCCCTACGTTGTGTGCTTCTTAACGGAGAGTTAAGCTCTTCCCTCAGGATACATAGAATATGTAATGTTGCAAGGCATCTTTGTGAAAATATAAATGTAAGAGTTTGCTTTCTTAGAAAGAATAAATCCCTAAATTGCTGGCATGGGGATGAGCAACAGACTTTTATTTTGTTAAACCTCTTTGTGTCTTAGGTGTGCTGTCCATGGCAAATGCGGGGCCAAACACCAATGGATCACAGTTCTTCATCTGCACTGCAAAGACAGAATGGTATGATAGCAGAACCTGTTTCTCACCTCACCTTATCATTTTATGCAGTCACATAACAGAATTTAAATTTTTTTGTTTTTTTGTTTTTTTTTTGTTCCCCCTCCAGGTTAGATGGGAAGCATGTTGTGTTTGGCCATGTTAAGGACGGAATGGATGTAGTGATGAAAATGGAGTCCTATGGCTCTCAGTCTGGGAGTCCCTCCAAAAGGATCATGATTTCAAACTGCGGCGAGCTTAAGTAATCCCTTCATCACTTCCTCAGAAATCTTACACTTAAAATGTGAATTCAAAATAAATACATTGCTAAATACTCTTGTTTTACCGTGTTGCTGTAATTTATCCTGTAAGTCCTTTCGACCTGCTGGAGTTTCTTCCAGACAAACAGAAAATCATGTAATTTATCTCAGCAACGGTGACCTAAGTACAAATCCCAGTACGTATTTGGAGTGAATTATGCACACTTGTGCATCCAAGAAATACACTCTCCTTGCGTGTGAGAAAATTTAGTATGACACACAGAAAATGCAAGATCTGTAATCTATGCAAGACATTTGATACGATGGTGGATCGAATTTTGTTTTTTTTTTTCTTCTTGGTATTTTATTAATAAAGGTGTGGTCTTGGCAGGTGCGTTGATTCAGTGGCACCGCTGCGATACACCTTTAGTTCTTGGCTTTGCATGCGCTGAGTTTGCTAATGCGATACATCGCAGTGTATTACCAATGATATGACATGCATCACGTAACTATTAATGTATTACTATATGATTCTCCCCTTTTGCGATGCAGTGCAATTCGACACAATGTCAGTCAACGCGATACATTACAATGCAAAAGAATTCAGTGTGGTACAGAGTTTGATTATTGTTCTTTGGGTTAGGAGTTTGAATCGCTCCTCTGCTTGTTCTTCCCGTGTTACATTGGTTTCCTCTGAGTGCTGCCGTTCCTAAAGACATGTAGTCGTGCTAATTGTCATCTCTAAGTTGCCTCTCAAGTATGATTTGCTGGAATTATTTTATGAGTTTTGGTTAATTCTTAAAACCAAATCAAAACAAAAACATGTTACAAAAAGAAAACAAAGTTTACTATTACGTAATGAAGCTTAGCTAGGAGATTATGGAGTCCCCTATTGTACCCTACTGTTAGCTGTAATCGTATAAAATTAATGCAGCTATTAGTTGGCTGAGTATTGGTACGCGAGTCTGACTCGGTCTTGAGTCCACATGTGAATGGACTCAGCCTTGTCACGTATTTCGGTGAATTTTTACTCTGTTTTCCGTTGGACTGGAACTCAAAGCATCTTCAGAATCCATAGCATGTCTGGGCCTTGTATGCAGTTAAAGCTGTGCTATATCAACAAGGCCAGGAGCGAGACTGGGCCTCGTACAAGAGTCCCCACTGAAATCATTTAGTCCCGGGCTCTGGAGTGATGCAGTCCAGCCCTGCCCCCACTTACACGCCTCATCATGTCTGCCTAGTCAGCAATTATCCAGTTTCTGTGCAAGTTGTCCAGTTAAAATAAGCACACTGTGGAATGCAAATATTGCAAAATGTCGATAACTGAGGTGGCTGGCATGACTTTGAGTTTCTGTAGACATTTGGAAAGTTAAAATAAACACGGACATGTAGGCTAATGCTAGAGAACTGTTTGTCGAGAGGCAATGACTGGTCAGGTGTCCAGCCAAAATTTAAAATAATTATCGTTGTATATTATTAATCCCCTTGTCCAAAATTATCACTCTTACACATGACAGACTTTGGTCTCCTGAGAGACAGTCGGTTAATGTTCGGCTTCCCTGGATTAATATTGTTTAAAGGGGAGACTGGGGAAATAATTATAATAGCGTGGTATACCGTATTACCTTAATACCACCTAACTCTATGTCGGTTTTAAAACATTTAAACACCAAAAAAATGTGCCTTTAAATGTGACAGGGTGTTAAAAAGTCTATTCAAATTATGCTCAACAACTGTCCTTGCTCACCCTGTCAAGGGCCAGATGGATCTGTTGGGAATGGAATCAAGCCAGAAAATATCAGACACAGGAGTCTTAACCTGCTGAGTCACGTTCCATCTTCTGACTAATCGTATTAAACGTTAGGTACTAGGTAGTTGATACCTACGTGCTTAATTGAACTTGTTGGTGAAAGTTTTCAAATCAATTATGTTATTCTTGCTGATGGTCCCTACTAGCTAGGGAGCTGTAAAAAATAATGACATCATCATAATGTGACCTGATCATGCGCAAACATTTGACAAATGGTGGGGGGGGGGTGCGGGGGATTAGGATTAAAGAATAAACCAACACCTGTATGATATATTAAAGCAGAAATTCTCCTCTAGTCACACATTTCCATTCCTCTTGTAAAGCATGTCTGTAGCTGCTAGAGTTACTAAAAGAACTAAGAGGAAAGACTCAGTAATCAGGACAAAGACATTGTGCTTTTCTTTGAGTTCTTTGCGAAAATAAAAGATCCTTTACCATGTACAATTAATTTTAGAAGCACAAAACACACAAAGACAAAATTAGTAAAGGTAAACACTCCCACAAACCGACCTGGTTTGAGTTCACGTCTGTTTACAGAGTCAATCCTGCAATACCCAAATCCAGCAATACACTCCCGAACAACATCCAAAGACCCGAAATAGAATGGTAGGGAGGAAATGGTAAGTGTAATTCAGAAGTTTTAGTCAAAAGGCTGATCTTTGGCAAAAAAATAAAACGGCTCCAGTCCTTGTTACTGGGTGGATCCTCCCAGAAAAGTAAGTATTCCAACAGTCCAGTGTCTGCAATAATCCCAAACAGCAAAGATTAGCTCTCCAGACCTTTAACTACTGAAGAACACAACCTAGCAGTTCCTTTTGCCGACTCCTTTTTTTGTTTGTTCCTCTTCTTGTGCCTATCTTCTTGCCTCTGTATTCCCTCCAAAACTTGGAACTTCTCCCATTCCTCTACCTGTAGTCTTGGCTGGTGTGGAACCTGTTGGTTCCTGCCAAGCGGAGTTTACGCAGGATCAAAATTCTGCGAGCCGCCCGTCGCACTGATCCGCTACAATGGAAAAATAAAGGCAGGGCAAGAAGCACATAAAGGAGGGAACGAACTAAAATGCATTAAAGGAACTCGAAGGTGTCACTTACTGCCCTGACTGTCCCACTTAATGCTGGCCGCAGATCAGACCACAGTCCTATTTCATTATTCCTAGCTGAGGCACTCAGGTGATGTTCCTGACCTTTTCAGATTGAATGTTTCAGGTCCTATGGGGACATTCACTTAAGAGCATCTGAGAGGCGCTGATCAGCACGGGTTGAGCCGGCAGTAGCCCGATCCCAAGATCCAGTTATGAGCTTTTTATCAGTAAGATCTTTAATATACACTGAAATTACCATGACTTCTGGCAGCAGAGAAGCCCTCCGATAGATCATCGTTAGAAGGATTTAAAGCATACTCGCTCTCGTTACAGTGCTCCGAAAGAATCACAACCTCCATGTGTCAGTGGTGGGTAATTTGCATGCCTGTTGTCTTACTTCTGTGTGGAAGCCATTCCTCAGACACTCTCTTTGGAATGGAACCCTGATTCCCAATGAAACATGGTCAATGTGGTAGGCAGTTATAGTTCCGCTAAACTTGCTCAGTGTAATCTTTGGGACAAGCATATTCTACTGGCAGGATCAAACAGGTCTCGCGGTATCTGCACTGGGAACAGATACAGTATGGAGTTCTCGACAAGGCAGAGACGTAACAAAGCAAAACTTCCTAACATGCATCATACATTTAGAAACAAATGTTACAATCCGAAATGAATATAAATAATTCATAATAACATGGATCATTGACTTACAATTTAGGGTTGCAGTTGAGCTAACCAAGAAATAATAGCTAACAAATGGAATTGATGGCTTTATTTGTTTATATAACGAATAAAATTGATATTAATGTTGTGTGTTTTTGTATATGCACTATGCATGGCTTTCAATAATCTTTGTCAAAAAATTGTATCAATCGTAAATTTCAGTGTAGACATGACTTCTAGTATATTTGGTGGACTTATTCTGAGGATTTCTAAGCCTTAGGCTAAGGGGGGGACTAGGGTGACCATACATCCTCTTTTTCCTGGACATGTCCTCATTTTTTTGAAACCTAAAAATTTTGACACGTTGACATTGGCTTTCACCACTCGGAATACTTTCTGTGTGCATATTTGCGTTGCTTTAACGCCTCTCTTTGCGTCCTGCTCCCAGTCTCCTCTTATTTGCAAAGCAAAATATGGTCATCCAAGGGAAAACCGTTGCTCTGCTTCCTGTTTATCGCTCTTTTACCCAAGTGGCATGGTGGCTCGGACAGAAGCAATAGGTTCTTCCTACCCAGGGACTGCCTCAGATTGTGTGTGCAGATTATACGTCTTTGCTATGTTTCACGAGGTACACCATGGTTTAGTAAAGGATGGTTGGGATGAAAACCCCAACGCCAACCTTACCCTTAGTCTGTAAAGTAATCTGTAGTCATAAAGCTATGACGTGCATTTGTTTAGTCAAGTTCAACTCTTCCGTACCTCATGGACCTTAACACAACAAGCTAGTGTAGCAGTAACTATTTCTCCAGGCTCCTTGTCTTTATTGTTTTTGTTATGCTGTCTAAACATCTTAGCTTTTCCCGGCCCCTGTCTCCTTTTACCTTCAGTCTTTCCCATCGTCTCCTCAAGTGCACCTCATCCACGCATTATTTGACACATTTGTTTGACTTTCAGTTTTATTGTAACAGTCTTTCCAGTGAACAGTCTTCATTTGTTTCCTTGAGTATTTTGCATCGTTGTGAAGTCCAAGGAACTCCGAGGAACATTTTCTCCATCTTCACACATCATGGTTGTTAATTTTCCATCTCTCAGCTTATTGAAAATATCATGGATAGAAAGTTTTGATTATATGGACATCTGTTGGAAATGCAATGTCTTTACTCTTTAATGTCTTGTCCAGAAGTGCCATAGCTTTCGTTGCAAGAAGCAGGCATCTGTCATCATTCCACTAGACCCACTAGAGGGAGACCAAGGGTATACCCAGATACTTCTGGAAGATTCATCACTCATCAGGACTAATCTTTTTTTTTTTTTTTTTTTTTTTAAATGAATTTCAACTGTCCCTAATTAGGTCTCCTATAAAAGCCTCCCTTGTTTGTTACATAGTACTCTGTCTTTATTGATCTTTATTCAGTGTTAGTTGGTCTGTCCCAACAGACTAAGACAAAACGATGTGTTGTACTACTTCAGATCCATAGAGCACAACACAAACACTCCTTGGAAGATCCTCAAAGACCACAGAGCAATGCTTCAGAAAACAGATTGTATTGTAGTGGATACAGAACAGAGCCAGCAAACCTATAAGACACTATTCTAGGTAAGTATAAGCTGTTTTGATATGCATCAACTTTTAGTTGACAACACGCCCTAACAGTCAGTTGAACCCTGCAATTGTCTTTACACTACATATAGTGACACACATCCGAGCGCAATGGCCTTTTCTGAAATCATCAAAATCATGTCGATAATCCAGTTGATCCACCACTCAAAGAATTTAGGAGGAACAGGACAAACCAGTAAGCCACCATGAACCCTGTATATGAAAATGCAAGAAGTCACCAGACTGGTAAGTCCAACCTGCCCACCGCACGGTACCATGGAGAAACTGCCTCAGAATGGCTTGGACTATCTCAAAACTTGCACGAAGGTTCTAGAAGATCATTATGCAGACAAGCTGAAAATGTAATCCTAACCATTGCCTCAATCCTAAGTATAATCTTAACCCTACCTGTAAACATAACTCTAATCTTAAACCTAGCCATATTTTAAGCCTTTACCATTACCATAACCCAAAACCTAATCTTTATCCTAACTATAGCCTTAACCTTAACCCTTAGGTTTGCAGTTTATGCTCATCCAAGCTCTAACCTGAGTCGTAATCTGTACACCTCCCCAATTCTTATCCTATCCATAAGGTCTTTTTCTAACCCTAATCCTGTCCTCAGCCTTAACCCTAACCCTAACCCTACCCCCTTCCTTTAGCCCTACCCCTAATTCCAAACCTACTCATAATTGTACCACTCAAGCCAATTCTAACAATGACCCTAATTTAACTTGTAATATAATAACAACCATAACCATAACCATAGACCAAACCCTGCTGCTAGCCCTCAACCTAACCCTAACCCTAACCATTATGCCAACCCTAAACCTAATTCTAACATCATCCTAACCCTAATGGCAATAGAAATCCCAATGCTATTGATAGCCCTAACCCCCAAAAAAGTATTGATGTGAATGCAACCAGACGTTTTAAACCAAAATCTTTCTGGCTAAAGTTGGTTGAAAAAGGAGGGTTGGTCGTTTAACCTAATTGACATGAATTAGGACATTAATTTGCAAGAAAAAAGTTCAGAAAATAATTTTAGTCTTATATCAGAAAGAAAGCCCAACTTTGAAATTCAGTACATATTGCGTATAGGAAGTTGGACAGATCTTATGAATGCAATGTCGTGTTGCGGAGCATAAATTGTGTGCCTCTGAAAAGGCAATGGTGTGCCTTCTTTAAATGAAGCCATATGGAGCCCAGGAGTGTTTTCCAATCCATTCGAGTTTGCTTGAGATATCTGATTTCATTGTCACCATGGAAGCAATGTTTTCATTTTAGGTCCACTTAATAGTGTAATGTTAAAACAACTTGATTTGTTCCTCGTGTTTTTCTGTTTCCTCATTGTCTGAGATGACCAAAGGTGCAGTCATAAGACATTAGTTGACCAGAAATTCCAGTTGAATTCCAGAAATGAGTTTACGGTGTATTTTTTTTAACTGTATGCTGCAGATTAGGCCTGTTCATAGTATGCTTTCAAGTTACGTGCGTAATCTGAGAACTGCATTTTACACTGGAGGAATTGGAGGAAAGTGTTTTTGCACTGGCACATTTGGATTATGATCGGTTTGGACAAATCATAATAACTATGGAGATGCACTTTTTTGACTTCAGCGTATTTTCCCTTTGACTTAAATGCAGGGTTTAAGTGTTTTTTTACTTAGGCAATTTAGACAATGAAGAAATCCTGATTTCTGAGACAGGCCCCAGTTCTATCCATTATCATTAGCCATTATCATTAGCCATTATCATTATCCATTATCATTATCCATTATCATTAGCCATTATCATTAGCCATTACTACCAATATCAGTCGATAACAACACATTATGCGGCATTGTGTGCATAAAAACACTGTACCGACATGTCCACAGATAGTGGTTGGACGGTACAGTGTGTATGACCAATTTCATGGGCCACAGATAAGACATAAGTGTTAATAAACAGTATAAAAGAACAACTTTCACTTCTGTTGATGAAAGGCGCAGCCATCTTGGATTCTGAGGTCAGGGCTGTAGAGGGTCCTCCAACTTTCTGAGTAGGAATTCCAACTTCAAGGGGCGTTCCAGTTGAAATTTCTGACTAGGAAGTCTGAATCCGCATATTATGGTCATTACATCTACACATGTAGCCACACCCCTTGTGTTAGCCCCGCCTCATTCGCCAGTCTGCAGCTGGCATCTTCACCCTTTTCTTGAGGAATTCTCGCTTTCTTTTCCAGGTTAAGTGCGGTGGGCCTGTCTGTGCTGATGAGCGGAGGACAAGCTTAACTCAAAAGCATGTCATTTTTTTACAGCTTTTTTTTTGACATAAGTGCTTGATGGGAGAATTGACCCCTATCTGAATTATTCCAAATTTACTGAACAAGTCTGAGGGTGTATTTGTAAATAATATATGTATGTATATATGTGTGTGTGTGTGTGTGTGTGTGTGTGTGTGTGTGTGTGTATGTGTGTGTGTGTGCACGTGTGTGTGTGTGTGTGTGTGTGTGTGTGTGTCTCACAGGTTTATAGTTTACTTGACCAGCTTGTGTTTGTGCTGGAGGGAGGAGTTTTGCAGATCGACCCACTCAAGCAGAGCAATGACCTGAGTCAGGTCAGCCATCTTGGAACTATGAGCTCCTCGTAAGCCAATAAGCTGTCAACGAGTCATTAAAGGTATTACGCTAAATACTAATGGATTTTCATGAGAATATTTGACCCTTTTAAATTACATCTTAATCTTGTGAATAGACTAACTGTTTGGTTTCAAAACACTTATAGTACAATATCTGTATCAGTTTTCACATAAGTAGGTATACTTTACAGTTTTTATTTTACAAAGCAAAGGTTCTGTTTTGCAAAGTAACATTTTTATTTACATTGCAAAGTTATTTTTAAAAGTAAGTATATAGATTTTATATTACGGTACTGATTGGATCATGTTCAGTCTCTTAGGTGTTCGAAATGCCCCCCCTTGATGATCTGCCACATCATTTGACATCCACAGATTAGCAGACCTTTTGAACCCAATTTGAAAAAGGTATTTTGAATAAGAGAAAGACAAAAACAGAACTTTGTCACAGAAATGGTCAAAAAAGATTCATATATTTGACTGATATGGAAAAAAACACCACATATGTACAAAATGGTTTCCCACCTCTTATAGAGACATTGCTAGTCTATTTTAATGGTTCTGTATAAAACATTTCATGCTCCTGTATTTAAATAAACTCATAAATAATTATATTTCTCCTTATACTAATGGACTGGGCAAACACATTTGTTTGTGTTCATGTCCTCCTGGGATGAGTGGCCTCTTGCTTTGTATAGGATGGATACATTACTTAGTAATGAAGTATAACAGGACTGAAAACACAACTTTAGCAATTAAACCCAAATGCATCTGTTCTTCTTGTTTGTGCAATATTTTAATAGAATTTTACATGACGTTAAACATCAAGTATAAATCAGTTTTCCAGTTTTAATGCATTTTAGTATGACTGGCTTTTCTGTTGCCCGACTTGTGTCCAACAATTAAAGTAAAAAGGCAAATAAAACGGAACGAAATGGCACTGATTCAATATTTTAATTCAGCAATAAAACTCTTTGAAGCACTAAAGCAAGCTTTTTCCCTATTAAGCAAATAAGGCACATTTCGGAATGCCATTTTATGGACATTTAACAGAAGAGTTGTACATTCTTTGCACATTCCCAGCGAAAACATCATCCTTGCCTGCCACTCTGTGCTCTGCCAATTTCCATTGTAGCATTAGTCTTTATACAAAAAAGTTACAAAAAATTAATGAGTAAACATTGATATCTAATTTATAATAAAGAAGTGTATGTCAGAGTGTGTTATTCCATTTCCCCGTGGTTTTCTTCGGGACTCCACAAAAACAGTATACTAATACGTTAGTTGTTATACATACACAATATCTGAAATACAGCAATAGAGTTAGTATTTTGGTGTAGGCTAGGATACAATAAAACTAATGCACTAAAAGTTACACAAAAACTTTTTTCTTCCAAGCAATATGAAAGATATGCACATGCAATCACAATCAAACATCATCACCCCTTGCACAGCGGACCAACTATGCTTTCCTAGCTATACAATTAAAAATCTACATTCGCTCCTTCACGATAATGCTTTAGTAGATAATGCATACTAGAAGGCACACTTTCTTGTGCTTTGATATATTGGTGAGCGCTAAACTACAAAACAGTGATACAGAGATTCAGTGTTCTGTATCTCTGAAAACAGCCTGATTACTGCTGACTGATTACTTCTGCATAGCATTATTTTGCATTAGCATGCTCTATTGCTTTCTGCTGTTAATGTTAGAATTGTAACACTGCCCTTTAAAAAGGCAGCATAAGTGTTTCAAAATACACATATATGAACTCTGATAGGCATATAAAACACATACACATTAAACACTTGAATAATATTGTTAATACTGATCATATATTCATCCATACACATTAAACAAGAGAAAATGGCTTTAAGAGAGCAAGGGTATTTAAGAATTATGTACCAACCTTCATATAATAATCTATGTAGACAACAATATTTTCTTCTTAGTGTAGTTTTGTTGCATATTTTATACAGAAAAAATATTGTAGAAAAAAGAAACCTTCCATAAATATTTTCTGTAGGATATACCCTCAGATTGTGAAACAAAAAAAAAAAACTCCCAATCTTGTTTATACTTCAACAATAGGCCCTTTTAAGGAAAAGCTTTGATATTGCAATACAACATTTTAAAACAACTAATATTCTATTTTGTAAATGATGGCCTCCAAATATATACATATAACAATCATTGCAAAGGTCTGTCCGGGGAAGAACTGTATTTTTTGCAATTGTTCCAAAAATGTTAACATCTCGAGAGGTTTCGAAAATACATACATTGTTCATAGAAAATGCAAAGAACAGTAAAAGTCAAGTACAAGTCTCTCAAGGCAAATACGTCTGCAAGCAATTATGCCGTCAAAAAAAACAAGAACCTTTTCCTCGCTCTTAACATATTTTCAAAAGCACTCTACCTACTCAAAAATGTCTCTCCTAGATAGCATCAATGGCCAGAGAAAGGAGTTCTGAAACCACAAATCACATAATTGTTTTTTTTTATAGGTTTCCAACGATTCTGAGCTAATTTCGAGGAGTTCAAGGCCTCTTCTGGTTATTGTGCTAGCTCCTTTGGCTCAGCTTGATGTTTTTGTTTCCATTATACAAATCAGGCTAGAGCATAGTATAGAAAAAGCCATTATAGTGCCGACACGTTGTTTGCAGATTTCAGTGGAAGAAGTAAATAACCACAGTTTCAAATGAGTTCGTCAAACGATACCTATGTCTAATCCACACTAAAACCGAAACAGGCCACTAGACGTTCCCTCAGAAATGCAAACAAACAACAAACGCACAATCAGAAACACAAGGTAGGTGGTGCAACTTCATAATATGATACTTTTACATTATTTGTAAATAAAGCCATTGAATTGACATTGAGTTGATCCCAACAATAAATGGGTAACATGACCTGCTTTTGTTTTAACTGTCAGCATTAAAGGAAGTGGTTTTGTACCTCAACGATTCCTTCTGCGACTGTAAACTTAGATTTTCAACTTTTCCTGTCCATAGTGATTTTGTGACTGTAGAAAGCATGTTTGACTGATCAGCCTCCCCAAATACACACACAAATAACACCAACATAGCCTCTCACTCAGCCCATTTGACGCCATCCACTGTTGTTAATAACATTCATGTACAATGTTCTGTTTAAGAATCATTTTAGCAATTACTGTTTCACATTCCGAAAAGTTCACATTACAGTCCTGCTCAAATCTACTAAGCTACCTGAACTGTTTATTTCGCACCTTGTAAATTATCAGCTGTAAAAACAGGTCAGATGTATTAGGCCACATACCAAAAATGTAGTCAACCACGGAAATGTTGTCAATTTATATTAAAAAGAAAGATGCCTGTAATACAAACCAAATGTGTTTAAACACATTTCCGCTGATTTTTTTTTTTTAGTTAATTTAATAATTCTGCACTACTTGTATTGTGGTTAGCAGAAAGGGTTAGGGGTGAGTTTCCCAAAGTCTTCTTAATGCTACGTCATTCGTAAGTTCTATGTTAAAAGATCGAACTTACGAACAACGTAGAGTTAAAAAGGCTTTGGGAAACTCACCCCTGTTCATTATTGATGATGGGACAAATGAAAGCGATTGCTTGGCCTGTAAAGAATAAGTGCCTTTCAACTTGGCTTTGAATAAATCAAATGATATCTGTATTTATAACAGCAGTGCTATAATTGTTTTTGCCTGTTGGAAATATCTGTTCATATCTTTAAGTCAACTAGGGGAATCAAGGAAAATATTAGCTAACCTGGCATGCCAAGAATGACTTCTGAATAGTTTTTTTTTTTTTTTTAAGTAATTTTATGGGAAACGTTATCATCATGTCATTTCCTAGTTTCCACATTTGTGATCTGGATGTTTACATTTTGCCACGGAATTAAAACAATATTTATTTTTTAAATATTAAGCAACTTAAATTGTTTAAATTGATTGATTGCTGTATCTAAAATGCCTGTATTCATGTAGGCTGCATTTTGAAGGTACCTCAGTTAGCAATGGAAGAAATTGCTTTGAGGATTAAAAACTAGGCTCTTGGTTAAAGGATTTAAACCTGTCACAAAGCCCTTCAAATACTTTTCTGATGACATGTTTTTTCCAATGCCACACAATATCCGACTTTCTGAGTTTTCCTGCCTTATTAGAACAGTAAACAAAATCCCTTTTAGTAACTTTAAATTTCCATTTTCACATTTCTACTCGGTGCTCTCTGCTCTGAGATACGTCAGGGTACGCAGTGAACCCATCAGTGAATTACATTCTCTGCGTTCATCTAAATCAGGAGTGCCGCTAGAGATTTCGGGCCCCGTGAAAGCATATCATATAGGGCCCCCAACCCAGACAAATCCAATTACGCTCCAAATTTCTAGGAATCGTCCTATCTCCACTCCCCCCACCCCCCCTTACGGCACCCCTGCTCTAAACACCTGAAATGGAGATTATCATCTCTCTCACCCCACCCCTTGGCCCCCGGTTCGCTTAATTACACGTCTTCACTTAACACGTCTATTAAACAGTGGCATTTAATTGTAAAATAAATTTAAAAAATTCAATCTTCTGACTGTTCTGCAGGGTGGACTGGAGCCTATCCTAGAATGCATAGGGCACAATGCAGGGGAACACCCTGGATGGGATACCAGCACGATAAAAATCACTATCAGCAATTTAAAGGCTCCAATTTGCCCAACTTTATGCCTTTGAACTGTAGGATAAGGCATACCCAGCAGAAAGCAAGACAGCCGAGGGGGAACGTGCAAAGTCCCAACACTCATTCAGAGATGGGATTCGAACCCTCAACCATAAATATTTGAGACAACAGTGCTACCGATTCAGCCGGTTTGAAGATGGACGAATGTTTGATAACAGCATATCATATAACATCTGCTAACCATGCATGTGCAACCGAAAGTAATTAATTGCAGCTTAATAAGTCTATTAGGTTTATTTGTTAAACCCCAAAATGCTGCTTTGTCCTTTGCTTCAGGAGGCCTAGACCTCTCTAAATTAGGGACATGTTCACACCTGTAAAATAATTACAGACAATGTGCAGTTCAATTGCTTTCCCATGTGTTTCAGATCAGTTACCACCCACTTCAGGCATAAAGTTGCTTTTTATTCTCCGACATTTAATGGCAGATGAAAAGCATTGCGCTTTAAATGCCTCTATGTGGTAACTGTTGGCTTCCCATTTGGAAATTTTTAACAATTGTTATTTTCCTTGAAATTCTACCTTGATATATTTTTTTCCCCTGTGTCAGACATTTTATGACACAATGACCAAACAAAAAGGAACTGCAGACTTGTTTGACCTCTTTGCCACCGGACCTGCCATTACTGAATCTCTGCAATATGATTGCAATATCCTCTGTGGCAGACTGTATAAGCTGCTTGCAGACCAATTCAAAGGTGCCGGGAGTGGATTCAATTAGAACACTTCCTAATGCTCATACTGTATAAAAGACTGACCAAGTGTCACGGTGTAGATTCTTGAAATTGTTTTTGGTTTACTGGTAAATGGTGACATAATTAGACCTAGTGAGTTTGGCCAAGCCAATTCAGATGTGCATTTGGCAACTTACTGGTTACATACACTGTTCAAGGTACGTGAAAACAAAACCATCTTGGTATTTTTTTCTGTTAGAAGCGATTGATTTCATTTTGGTTGTTTCCTACACTGTTAGCTATTATTTCAGATTTACATCTGACTCAACACAAGTGTTTTTCATCTATTGATTCCTCAGACTTTTGAAAAACAAAAAGGCCATCAAACATATTTTAAGGAATATCCATTAGGCATCCATACCTGACAACTTCCTATTTGAACAGTAAAATTGTCCTGAGTTTAAACAGACTTCTGAAAAGCACTGCTTCAAATCATCTCGAATTAAGTCTTCCTATCTGAATGTGGGAATCTGAGACAATCAATTTGTTTAATGAGGCCAAACTGCTCTCAAAATTAATTGTCTGAAATTAAAATCAGGCATACGGAATTTTTCAAAGTTGGGTAGAATCTATAGTGTTTTATGTTTGACAAGTTCTTTGTTTAAGGGCATTTGTTTCAATTTATTACGATTGCTATTTACTCATTGCAAGTCAAAATCAAACAGGATTTTCAGTTTTCATATCGAATAATACTGTGCGTTTTAATTATAAAACAACAGTACACTATATCAACTGATATTTTCATATATAAATTATGTATGCATATATCTCGGGGTTCAACAAATTAACAGAAATATACAATAGCATATCTACTTCAAAAATACTGAATTATTTGCCAAGCAGACTAACGCTTATTTAAAAATTCATAGCATTACAACTGAATCTACAGTAGTTTCTAATGATGTATGGAAATCGTTACAATAGCTATATATGTCCCAGTTAAAATAGTCAAATTGCACAACACAAACACTAATTCTAGTCTACAACGAAGACACGGTAAACTCCAGTAATAAATACAACACACAAGCCAGGGATAAACTTTTTCATAATCCCTCAGTTAATTCACAGTTGATAAGATGCGCTGCCCACCCACTGAATACGAGTAAGAATGGCGTCGAGAGCCGTATTAAATTATTAGCAAAAATAAAAACTCATGAATATTCAGCATATCTATAAATTTCACTTGGAAGGGAAAAATGGAAACAAAAACAGAATTATGTAAACAAAGTCAATAGACCCCACAGTGAGGTAATCCATTGCGACTGATATGGGCAGCAATACTGTCAGTGATATTGTAGTGTTAAAACAATCTCTCAGTTATACACATACACAGATAAACTTGTTACATAATACTGATTATTTAAGGCCTATGAGCAAATAAAATATATACATATCAAATTTGGCAAGTTTCACTTCTTAAAGAGCACTTTGTGGGTGACCTGTGGATTGTTCCGGAGAGGGCAGGGTGGACTGGGGAGACCTTCGTTCGGAGATTATTGCACACGGCGGCAGTAGTAGCCAAGGACTTTGCATTTTTCGCACAAATGCTGAGGGTGCTCTTTGCTCTGGTCCGAAACGTCCAGGCCGTCAGGTTTCTCCAAAGGACGCTGGGCAGGAACACAAACAAACAAACAAACATGCAAACGAAAACAACATGAACGCCTGGAAATGACTAAGAATGTTCTTTAAAACATATTACTATGTTCAGGGGCGTCGCTAAAGATTTTGGGCCCCATGAAAGCATATCATATTGGCCCGCAGTCCAGACCAATATAGTTATTTTCCAAATGTTTTAGGGCCCCTGTCACTTCAGTCCCCCCCCCCATGGCCACCTGACTATGTCTATTAATAAATACAGAGAGTCCCTAGGTGATAACCAAGATCCATTTCCTAAGTCAGTTTTAAGCAGAATTTGAACATAAATCGGGAAAGTAGTACATAATAATAATAATAATAATTATTATTATTATCCAATAATAATAACGTAACAATATACAGTATTACAATGTCTTCACGGGCATCACAAAGAAGTGCGAGCATTCGTTATTACGAACTATTGTATTTTACTAGAGTTTTTAATATAGTAGGTTTTGTAGCAGTCTATTCGATCGTACGACCTGTCCAGAAGTCGGATGTTCTTAACCCAGGGACTGTCTATAAACCTGAAAACTAAATCTACATAAATAACTTTTTGTAAGGGCTAGGGTGTCTTTGGTGTAAATTTAGTTATTCATAATTATCAATATCCATATATTAAAAGTATTTGTGTTTCATTTCTGTTCAACACAATAAGAAAATGTCCATGATTATTTAACACTCTTCCTGTGTCTACATTCCGTTAAAGAACTTCTGATAGAGTTAACGGTTATCCTATGCTCACAATTCTGGCACGGCTGGAAAAAAAAAGGTTCCCAGACCTTAATTTACATGCACTGCAGTCTGAGTAATCAATTTTATACTATGGAGGCACTGATTTAGTTTATCTATTGTGATTAAAGTAAAAGTGAACGCTGCCCTGCGTGTTTATGCAAACCCGTCGAGACAGGGGAGACTGCACTGGAGATTACTTTCTTGGAACCGACTGCAGAAGTGCCTTTCAAAGCCAAGAAGGTTTCAGACCATTGTCATAAACTGTTAGACACAAATAAAATGTGACGCTATAAACATCCACACAGCGAAAGTGAGCTTCAGCACAAAGAATGATGCAATGTATGTGTGATGCGTACGTTGCCTTGGTAACTGGCAAAGCACTGCATACAGTACACTTAAACAACAACAAGAGAGCCCAGTCGGTGGGTGGAGAAGGGTTCACTGGTTCTTGAATAATGTTTTTAACATTGATCCCATTTGTGCAATATGCTCTCAATCTTCGACAGACCACTAGCGATTCTATTTAACAGACTTAAACAGCTGCGTATATACTGTGCATTAAGGTCACCGTTCACATACATGATTAACGTGCATGCATTAGCTGCCGCGGCCTTCCCATGTAGCGAGGCACCTTTAAAAATTTTACTTTTTCTTCTAAAACACACTGTTTACTCGCAACAGCAGAAGAGAAGTATCACATTCATTATTTATACTTTGAGGTTTACCTTGGCATCAAGCCTGAACATATCTAGAGAATGAAGGCAGAGTTTTAATTATTGGTAAAATCTGGCAGACCATTTAATCCCTAATGGATGTGAAACGCTAACATGGATGTGGAATCCAAAATCCCACGGAAACACTAACCCAGGGATGTGTAACAGTTTGGCCGGTACTTCGCCAGTGAGCTGTGCTTTGGTGTATATTTTCCTCTGTTGGCCACAAAGCGTTGTTTGCTATTCATCCCAATTTCATATATCGTTTACATCACGAACGCCGGGCCGTGATTTTTGAAATACTAGTGGGAAAAAAATGCACAGCGTTTGCCGAATCGCGTGGCTGTTAAATGCTTTTCAGAGAATATTTCTCAGGAATCTCCTAACGCACTGCAGGAGTGGAGGGGGGGGGCTACTTGGAACAGAACTGGGGATAAATCTTACTCAGTGACAGAATTTCCTCCCCATTAAACTGCTCTAACGTTCTATCCTAGGAAAAAGAAAAAAAGTCCTCAAAGGACAGACAATATGGTCTCCGCAGAGTCCGAGCTTCTTAGCTGGCAACTTTCAGGCTTTATTCTCGGTTTAGCACCCCCCTTGGCATGGCGGACGATGCCGTCTTCCTGGGGACAGGCAGTGTTTTAGCGAAAGGTGCGTACCAAGCTAGTGAAAAACAGACTGAGGAAATGAATGAATGCATTCTCTCATTTTTATACATGGAAAGTGAGATACTGTCCAGATATAATTTGGCAGAATGCAGACATCTCCTCGATGCGATGGCTACACAGCTATATGATAAGCATTCTCCACAATAGGGACTGTCAGTGGAAATACAGTTGTCAAAGTTTATTTATTCAGTACATACAGCATGTACACCGGCTAACGGGAGCTAGACTGGTTAAACGCACAGACATGTAAACTTGAAGGTTTAAGCTGTAGTTGCACTTCTGGGAGAAACACTTAAGCTGAATTGCTTTGGCTAAAATATCCAGCTATATAAATGTATTAAATTTTAAGTTGCTTTGGCTAAAAGAACTGGCTAAGCTGCTAAAGAAACAGTAAAACTTAACAATCGATTTGAAGTCTTGATATAATAGAAGTCTGAACAGTAATTAAGCAGATTTGGAAACTTAGTATTATAAGGTCACAGAATTGGACGTCTCAGATTTGCTGGAAATACTAAAGCCTGTTGAAACAGGGTGATATTAATAGGCTTTTTATTAGACAGTTGGTAAATGTTCTGCTTATTAGAATCAATGGTATAAATCCTTGAGAATATTATCAGTAAATATATTATATATAACAGTGACTTTCTTTTGAAGATTAAACTGTTGTGCGGCCTATCTATACATCCATCCACCCATCCATTTTCTGCAACTGCTTGTCTAATTCAGGGTCGCAGGGGGTCTGGAGCCTATCCTGGAGGGCTACAGGCGCAAGGCAGGGAACAAGCCAGGGCGGGGTGCCAACCCATCGTAGGCCTATGTGTACAATATAATGTATATCATGCATGTTGGCATCAATATGAGTAAAATACTAAAATGAACCGTGAATCTGGTAGTTGTGAATGAGGCTTTAGCCAAAACTAATGTAACAGAAGCACTTCAAAAAGTCGTGCTTTCACTGTTCACCTCCACCATCATAGAGATTCAAGCTTGGGGCTTTTTTTCTGTACAAAAGGGGCTGACGACCAAGACTGCACTGCTGTGGTGTGTTCAGTTGCTACACACGGCTTCAGCAACTGAGCAAAGAAACATTTTTAAATTGCAGTCACTGTAACAATGTTATCTGAAATCTTTCTAAATACAGGATGTTATGGATTATGATTATACTCTTTTCAACTCCTTGAGATGGTCACAGTCCTGTTTTGGAGTGTCTTATTGTTCTGCTATAACTGTGACTATTTTTATAGTTACAGGAGAAAATAAGAAGGCTCCAACATAAAGCAGCATAATTCCTAGTGTAATGTATTTATGTAACATTTCATTATCCAGACAAACAAATTAGCGTTATTTCAGCTAGGTTTCCCAACTCAGTAATCTGTTTACCTTTAGCAACTTATGTATGTTTGAGTGGTTCCTTAAATAATTTTTTAACTAATTAGTTGAAACAAAAACTTGGTCTGGTTTTTTTACTTTCCGGACCTGAACTATCCACCTCTGCTGTCTTTAAAACGCAAATGAAAGAAATGGTAAACTGTTTGCTGTGTGTTAAAGGAAAAGGTTGATGAGTGTGATTTCAGAGATTTGAATTTGGGTCAGAAGCTCTAAAGATCTATACCTAGCAGCCTAAAAAATGGTATAATATGGCACTGTGATGCAAGCTATTACTAGATATCAACTTGGAGCGAAAGATTTTCTTTTTTCATCAAAAATGAACAAAACCTGCAGTGCCACGTTTCAAAACTCGTTCAAAAACACTAAATGCACAATGTAAAGGCTTTGAAGTTCTGTTTTCATTTGATATGAGGTCAAAGGCCATGGCAAAATCTTATCATTCAGGAAGCAAATCTCATACTGCAACGTAAGTGGATCATCTTAAATTTTGTAGATATTGTGACAATTACACTACCTGTGTGACAGTAACTATGGAAAGCTTGTGAATAAAACAAAGTATGGAGTAATATTTGTTTAAATGTTAAAATATCTAAATCTGCCCCCAAAATCCTAAGCATGGAGAAAGCCGCAAGTAAAGAAATATGACACCAGCACCCACAAACACCCAATGGCAGTGTTCCCAAACCTGGTCTACGGGGACTCGGCGAGCTGGGAAGGAGCAAAATTTGTACTGTCTGGCAGGGAACTGGGAGGGAGCAAGAATGTGGACTGTCTGTGGGTCCCTGAGGACCGGGTTGAGAAACACTGCTCTTTAGCAAAAGGGTGCAATTATATATATGCAGAGAACACACAACT
>JAODLC010000045.1:8405856-8440155 GCA_026781145.1 Hippopotamyrus pictus | reverse complement strand
TGAGCCCTCTAACTGCCTGGGTTAAATACTGCAGCGCCCCCCCTTCCTGCTCAGTGCCACACACACACACACACACAGCCCCACTCCCTCTTTTGATCAATTCGTGATTGCATTGAAATTATGGTGGCATCCGCCCTGCAGAGCTCTGCTTGTCTTTTTTAGATTGGAAATTGAGCGAAGGCCCTAATTCAAAAGCACATTCAATCGCTCTGATCTGAACCATCAGGAGGTACGGTGGTATTTAATCCGGACACATTCCTCTGACGATCCCAGAGCCTGATTTAGTGGCTTTTGGGTTGAACCCCCCCCCCCACCCTCCCACACACACACCCACACACACACACACACACATACAGGCATGGCCAAAGAGCCCTGGAATCCACAGTGTATATGTGTCCCCTCGGTCCAGTGGGCAGAGCCACCATCTCCCCCCTTCCCCGTGATACTCCGCCCGCCTGGATCACATGCCTTTCCATTCGCTGCTTCTCTGGAATGCAGACAGCTGATTAGACTCCTCATTGGTTCTGAGGCGTCTCCCTGTGATGGTGGACAGTGTAATGCCTATTTTTATATTGATGGTTATTACTGTATAGACATGTTTGTCTCCAAGTTTGTTACAGTCTCCATGTCTCACTCTCTCTGCCCATATATGTAGCCATTTAATATTTTATATATAAAAGGTTTGTATGTTAGTATACAGTGTATATATATAAATACACACATGCAAATACCCTGTGTGTGTATATATAGTGCATTCCCTGAAGTTCTGTGACATATTTGATCTTGTTCTGGTCACCATCAAGTTCAAACAGTAATTAAATATAGCCTCATGTCACAAGTAACAGACAGTTAATTTGCTGTGTAATTGTTCATTCGTTGTGTTACAGTGAGCTGTGATTCAGTACTATGAGGACCCACCTTTGACTGGAGTAGCCTTGAGTTTCTTGTGGGATCGTTTTAGTCTCTTGCTTCACCCCAAACCCACCTATTTTGTTTTCCAGGGTTTCACTCTTACGTTGTTGTTTGTCCCTCGTACCTGCAGGGCGGCGCCTGACATCCATCCCAGCCCTGCACGGGTGCATGTTTTCCATGCTTATTTCTCCCAGGTACCCCACTGACTTCCCTCGGCCCAATGCCAAACAGTCCAGGTGTACTGGCGCCTCCCAGTCTGGGTGATCCTTTGGTGTCCGGGGTGGACTAGCTGTGTGACAGGGCTGACACCGAACAGGCAGAGTCCCCTGCCCAGGCCCTGTCCCTTCCTGCACAGGCGCCGGATCTCCTGGACGCTAATTGGATCAGCAGTTATTGATGACCTCCGATTGCACTGAATACAAAAGTAGTAATATCTTTGCAGTTATGCAATTATGTCTGAAATAATTAGGACAGCACAGTACACAATTGACGGTGATAGTTCGACGCGGTCCACCTGTACATGAAAAGTGCAAAGTATAGTATGAAGTAAAACAAAATTAAAGATTTTTTGCATGTCCTTGAAAAGATGACACTGCGGAGAATTGCCTCTCTTAGTTTAGACATCAGCTTGTTTCCTGTCCAGACGAGGCGCCCGGTAATTACGCTCTTTGTGGGATGGCTCCGGCTTATCGGCAGTTCATTGTTTCCGGAGCGAGTGAGCTGCTAATTCACCTTATAATTGTCATCAAAGGGAGGCCCCTTATCACGCCTCCGCAGCCGGCGGACAGGGCCGTGCGCCGGGTCAGCGGGGGAGTGTCTGCTTGCGTCTGGGAGTTCGGGCCTTTGTCTCCAACGACAGGGGTGCTTAGAACCCACCTCCAGTTTGCTCAGAAGGCTGCTCCCTTCAGTCTCACAAACACTTTGTTCCCTGTTCTCACATGATACGTGATCATTAAAGCCTGGGTTGTACCATTATTATGAGAATCACGGCAGTATTTCATTTCATGTTTATCCAGCATTAGCTCTTGTGAGGTTTTTTGGATTTTCGACCAGCTTCATCTTCATCGGAATAGCGTCTAATTCTAATTCTGATAATGTAGGAGCGACGTTGTAGAAGCTGAACTGAGCAAACAGTTGGTTTGCTTCTAAGACTGACGATCAGAGCCGACGACACTCCTCAGCCCAGTCTGATTCTCTGTCGGAGAATCATGCCTCCTTAACGTCCAGGCTGCGCTCCCAGGGCTGGAACGGGCCAGCGTGTCAGCGGGCAAAGCTCAGACCGTGTGACAACCAAGTGGAGCAGCAGCCAGATGTAAAAATAAATGAATACATAAAAATCCAGCCGGAGGGCTTTTTACTCCTGTTACCTGTCGGATCAAACGCTCGGTGAATTTCGCAGCTTGGCACCTGTCGGAGAGCATTTTGCTAACTGATTATGTTGTCTTTGTCACGGAGGGAGGGGAGGAGTGGGGTGATGCGAGAAAAGGAAAGAATGGATGAGCAAATGGATGGATTGTGACTGTCTGTGTAGGATCGCATACCTGTGGCTCCCTGGACGGAACAGTGCTGATCACAGGAGCATGGCCTTATTTTTCAAACATCCTGTTGCACATTGGTTTCAACACACTGCGATGGATCTTCCCTGGACCCCCCTGGCATCCAAACCAATTATTAATCCATTGCTGCGCATGTTAAAGTAGTTTAAAGTGATTTTCATCAATAATTCAGATCCTCAATCTGTTCTCTCGGATGAAAGATTAAGTGTTTTAAAAATGCGTTCTGCCCTGTGTTAGTTTGTAATTCGGGGATTCAGACATCGATACCCGATTTCAGATGGTCATAGCAGGACAGAACTATCCACAGCCTGAACCGTGGTAGATTGGTGCTTCTCATCAATAGACTTGTCAATAGTTCGGCAGATGGAGACAATAGGAGCTGATAGTTGGTTAGACACAAGAGATCCGGATGCACACTGTCCTGGAAAATCAGGAATTAACAGCTGAAGCACTAATGGACCTCTTACATGCAGAGAAGGCAGGTAAGGTGAGTGAGGCTGAAACGATTCAGCGTGTTGCCTGGATACAGCGCCAGCCCTCATTGTACAGCTGGCCTTGAGAATGACTGACGTGCTAAGTGCTCTGCGGATGCATCTGGCTGCCCCGCCTCGCCGCAGTTCTCCGTGTAAACGACGCTCCTCGGTGTTCACTAACGGGGCTGATTAACCTCCCAGATGGGCCGGCTACTGGGCACACACACATGGCCCTGACCTTGTTTAAAAAGCCCGCTCAAGCACATATTTGTTAGCGTAGTGAAAATTGCAGCATCTAATGGACTTTCATGTGATACCATGTTTGTAATTTCGAGGTAGCTCAGCGGGATGATGTCGTGGTCACCGCGGCTGAGCCCTTGGCATAGTAAACACAGGCTGCCAGCGTCCCAGACCGTCGTCGGGAACAGCAGCTCCCTTTGCAAACAAATTAGCGGGTCGTAATTTTGAATTCCGCAGAGGCTGAACTAAATCGTTTCTGCCTTTCTGGCTTCATTCCGGCACTCCGTTTCACTCGATTGATTTCAGACTGTGAAGGATCTAAAGACAGAAACTCAAGGGGGCGGTAGGCAAAGTCCCAGCGACAGGTGACGTTTCCCCGTGTGAGTGGTTGTGATTGGCCTTCATGAGTCGAGACCAGAGTCCCACGTGGGCTATGCTGGCTCTGCTGCCTTGATCCGAGCAGCCTGGCCCTGCAGCCAGTGACATTCCCCTCTGGATATAGGAGCGACGGCTTCTTCGGAGTGGGGTGTGGGCCATCCCGACCGAAGCCGTTGGGCGGTGACCAAGTGCCAGCCTTCATATTGTCCTCCAACGGAATCTCCGACTCTGCCCTTAGCTCATCCCGCCAAATCCTCTCACCCTCACTACCGTGCCAGGTGCATCACTCAGTCCATAGGGGCATCACATTAAACCACACGCTCCGCTTTCGGTCGACAGCTAGCCGGACACCCTACAGCCACTCTGTAAGATCTCTTAGCCCTCACTCTTTTGTGCCCGCCTGCCCCATCTTTCCTCATCTTCCTAGCTGGCAAGGCAAGGGGAAAACAATGGAAGCGTGTCTCCCGTAAGGGGTCTGGCGGCTCCTGACTGAAGATCAGTCACTAATCTCACTCTTATGGGCTGGTACTTTCTAAACAGCCAGCAGGATCCCTGAACAGCCTGATCTTTGTTTGACCCAAGACAGACAGCATGTTGTCTTCAAGCTGCTGGCTCACCTGACTGCCGCAGCCAGATTACCAGTGCTCTAGTTGTCTTATTTTATTAAGAACTTACCGCTTAATTAATTAAATTATTCTCCAGATCCGCCTGTTGAGTTATTTTCACTGGGTGCATAATTACTGATGTCATTAAAGCTGAAAGTTTCGCTCATTACAGGGCATTGCCCTGCCCCGGTGCTGCTCTCTCACAGTATTATCTAGCCTCTCTCCATCCTCCCTCCATCTCTCTCTCATTCCTCTCCTCATGCCCAAGGTCTCTGACACGTTGTGTTGGGGACCCTTTGTCGCGGTCGCCATGGCAACGGGCCGACAAAACACCGCCCAATTTACATCCTATAAAGTGGTGATAAGTGGCGTAATTATGCTAATGTCTGCCAGCCTAAGTGTTTTTTTTTTTCCGAAAATTGCCCGATCAGCATGTCCACAGTACTCATCGGATTGTTCAGTGCTCTGCCTTGTCTGTTTCTGGGCTCCTGGTTGACATCGTGCCCTTCGACGCTTTCAGCACCTGTTCCAAAACTCGATATACATCAAGTGACTTTTTCTTATGCATATATATGTTCACATGTCCATAAATATATAAAAGTCCCCTGGCTTGCCAAAGAAAGTGCAAAAACATCAGATTTACTAGATGTTTATGGCTGGTCCTTCCTACTCGTATATTACCTGTGCTGCTGCTTGGGCAGCCCTGTAGCAGTGATTGGGTCTGGTCCACCTTCAGCTGCAGCCATTTCTCAGAAGCATTAGGAACATGGATTTGCTTTGGCTCTTTAGATTATCTGCTGCTACATGTTGACAAGATGTCAGTTTATATCGTCCCGTATCATTCCACCCATTTTCCTGGAATTGCTTATGCAGCCTAGAGTCACAGAGGGCATGGAGTGTATTTCAGAAACACCCAGGACCATCACAGGATGCACAAAACAAGCACACAGAAGAGGACTCCAACGCATGTAAACCACATGTCTTTGGGAAGAAATCCAGGAACCAACAGGAACCCCATGGGAACATGGGGAGAACATGCAAACGGCATACACACAGAGCCTGTGAAAGAACCACAGCGCAATGCTACGGGTGCCAGGTCTTAGTGCCACCCGCTGAAGCTTTCGTGGTCTTCTGTCCATTGTGTGTTATTCCTTCCCAGTGTGATTTTGACCTCCTCTATCCTCTGGCACTGCCTCGATAGTCCCGGCAGATGCTGACCTTTTAAAACATGATGAAACGTGACACTTCTCAGCTGCACATTTCAATATGCATGTATTTAAATCAGTTCTTTCATGTCCAGGCACAACTCGCCTGCGGTACAATCCTGTTCGGCTTAATTTAGTCACGGATACATGTTTATGTCCCCGGTTGAATGCTTACAACCTCATACCCAAAATATGAGGCAAATTCGGAGCCAGATCTCTGGGAACACGGTGTGCCACCCCCCTCCTCAAGTTCAGGGGACGCTCTTTGGGGGAGGGGGACAACAGGGAAGGTCACAGCAAGGTAGCTGCCATTAAGTGTGTGAGGTATCTAGAAAGTTCTTTAGCCTCTTTTGTGTTGCCAAGACGACAGGACAAGTCCCAAGAAATACAACCATAAAAGTTGCACTGGGAGAAACTCACTACAAGGACCCACAATGGGAAACATGTTGACAATGAACCTGTAAAAAACTTTTGAAGATCCACAGGAAAAGGGGTCATCTCTGGGTGGTTTTACTGGGGCCTTCAAGATATATAATGAGTTAGTGAACCAAAATAGCAGTTTTCTCTTCAAAAACAAGCTAAATGTAAACCCCCTAAAGCCTGACCACTCTTCCCTGACTCTCATACAGCACAAACCTTTGTATAGTCATCATTTCATTACGGACTACAGTCCTCCCCAAAACATCTACACTGTGTCTCACAAGTCAATTAAAACTTAATTTCTGTCTAGGGAAGGTGACAGTGATGCCAGTGATGAACGTCTCTGGTTCTGTCCAGTTTGTTGTCGGATTTGCTGTGGGCCATGGTGACCTGCGATGTAGGAGCGATGAATCTGGGTACTCTGGAGACTGCGCTCACATTCCCATACAGAGCGAGATGGAGTGCTCTGCTTTGCTGACTGCCTTTGCCGCTCAGAGCACAGCCCACACGTCCTTCGGGCGCCTTGGACTGCACGCTCTTACAGCCCCTATCAACGCATTTCATTGGATGCACTGTTGCTATGTTATTCAAGAATCGATTTCCTCCCCGCCAGTCTGGGGCTCCTATTTTGTCTGGCTGGGGGAGGCTGGCTTGCCGGACTCGGTTGCCCGTCTCCTCCTTGCAGAAGTGTTCACTCCGAGGCTCCAGTTAGTCCCTGTAGTGGAATGAGACTCCTCTCTTGTGTTGTATAGAGATGGATTCCAAAACCTGCATTCCTTGTTTTGAGTAGTAAGACTTATATAAGGCTCAGCATCCATTGCAGTGTCTAGACTGATGAGGTACTGGCTGAGTGAGGGGGGGTATCGATGGGGAGACAGGTGGGGGGAGAAAGGGAAGGGGAGGGAGGAGAGAGACTCTCATTAGTAGCTCTGAAGAACATGCAATGCATCTAATCGCCACTAATCATGGACCCAGGGTATGTGGGAGGGGGAAAACGGTGCCTTTGGGGACATGCACACCAGTGCCCCCTGCTGGTCTTTCCTACAGAACGTTTATCTCCTGCTTTGCCTGGGAGTCAGGAGGACTGACTCCATGTTGGCTAAGCCAGACTGGATTCCATACCACATGAGTGTATGCTTTGGACCAATGGGCCGACAGATCTTATGATTTGGGGGGGGGTGATGTATTCCTACTACTGATGGGGTGCTCATTGATGTGGAGTTGAAAGAGGTTCTTTGAACTCCCGAGCTGGACTACTCTTTGGTGTCACTTTATGTCTGCATATCCTGGGCACACTTTCATCTTCTGTGTGTGTGAGTGACACCCTTCCCTGGCCCCTCCCCTTCACTATGACGGCTTCATTATAGGGGTCACGGGGGTTGCTGTTATTTAATGGGCACATGCCCATCCCCCGCCCTGAGTATTCATTCAGGGTTGTGAAAGGATAAGCGGTTTAGCATGCAGTGATGTGCGCAGGAGCGACTCATTGAAATCGTAATACATGTTTAAGGCGCCAAGCAAAGCTTGCAGCGATATACAGCGCAGGGAAGACGGTTATCATAAGCTACTGCCCATGGGATCGCCGTTGCCATGGATGCTATATCTTCTGAGCAGATTATTGGTTTATAACGTGGAGTCTGAACGCGGGACATGATGGAGCTGTTATTCACGAAGACTAGGGTAATGAGCGTAGAAGGGAAGAGGCGCTTGTGCGAGAGTAAAGTGGCGCGGTGAAGCAGTGCTGCGGGGCACGCAGAGTAAGCACGCTGTGGACGCGCGGCTCCTTTTCACTACTGGCCTGTAATGAAGTAGAAACGTAAAGCAGAGTGAGTCAGAGCGAGCGCCAGCGATCTCGACTACGGCAGCCCTTAGAAGCGCCATTGTGAGTGGCAGCCGGGGTGATGCGGGGTAATAAACTGCCGAGGAGACTGAGAATACTCAGCTGCCCCCCCAAGCCTGATTCCATCACTACCCCTCGGTTCTGAAAACATGGGACTAATTTTGAGACCCGGCCCGGTCCCGCCGGCCACTCCTGTTTCAGCGCTGCCTTGTAGCGAGGACAAGGGGTCACCTGGAATCGCTCAGGAGGTCAAGATTTTTAATTAGGGGGTGGTGGGGGGAGTAGACTAGATCGATAATCAGGGGTCCGGTGATTGGAATGACGGCAGTAGCCATGGCGACGGGGAGGACGTATTCAATGTGTATTTTAAGGTGGCAGACAGAAGTCCCACAAGCCAGTGGGGTTTTTCACGAGGACCCCAGGGAAATTATGCCGCAGTCACAGGGTAGGTTTTAACACAAGCAGGACGGAACCAAGTTGGAACGAGTAGTCAGGCACACTGCTGGTGCCTCTGCACTCAGAGTCCTTGTGGGAGGCAGGGGGCGCCAGTGAGAGATGGGGGCAGTCTGGTGGGGAGGGAGAGGAGAGACGGGGCTGGTGGACGTCAGTAGGATTAATGGCGGCTGGTGACACCACACAGGGGCTCAAAGGCACTTCGAGCGTTTATCCCTTTGCCTATCCCTCCCTCCACTCTCCCTCTCCCCCTCTCCTTCTCTCTCTCCTTCTCTCCCTCTGTCTCTCCCTCCTTCTCTCTCCCCCTCTCTCATAAACCCACAGAAATTCAGCCCGTGCAGCAGAACCGCTCTAATCAAAAAGGGCTTCACCGCAAGGGCGTACCGTAATGGATGACGCCGTAAATCGTAACGGCCGCGAGCCGCACAAAACGCCAGGTCAGCCTTCCACTTCCGGCACATTCTCAGCCGTGCCAGGGGCCCCCCCTCTCTGCTATCGCTGGGCGCGCACACTCCAGCTCCCTCCTGCCATCCAAAAACATGCTGCTAGATGAACTGGCATCTCTTATTGGCCCAGATAATGTGATTGTATGAGTCCAGCATTGGACTGGCTTCCCATTCAGAGCCTGTCTTCCCTGCACTGGCTCAGCGGTGAAGGCTGCATGGTCTCAGGCTCAGGTTCTGTCCTGATATGTGACCCTAATGCATAATAACCCCGAAATAAATATGGACACAAAAGTATTGCGTTTCAATAATAAGTATACTGATGATTTTTCAGTATGTGTTCAGTATTAATTAACAGCACTTTGGGAAGCGAAACAACAAGCTAACATAATGGATTCTGCATTAGAGGTGAATGTTTCATGTGAAGCCTTTGTGTTTTACTCTGATAATGTGCTTTGCTAATTTAATGTTTGGGTTCGCAGTCTGATATCTCAATGCCTGGACCTTTTTTATTAGCGAGCATTCATAACAGGCTGTGCTCGGGGTGGGGTGTTCACAGCGCCAGTCGCAGTACTGCCATGACCCCGGCAAGTCTGTGTCATAGATCACAGAATTTATAGGGTTTGTACTTCCCTCTGGGGGGCGCTCTGCTGCCTCATCGATTTTTATTTAGAGCTGTGTTTTAGGAGGGGACCTCATCACTGCCCCCCAATTTCTCTCTCTCTCTCTCTCTCTCTCTCTCTCTCTCTCTCATACACACACACTCACACACACACACAAACACGCGCGTGTGCTTACGCTCCAATGAAAAACACCAAGTACAAGTGCCAGGATCCCCTCCCCCAGCCAACCCCCCCACTGGTGTCAGGATGGAGCTTTGTAGGCCCCAGTACTGGTGACAGAGACATCTGTGGCTATCGAGGGCCCATCTGACACTGTAATTATAAGCTGCTGGTTAACATCACTCGTTAGCATCACTCGTTAGCATCACATTGGCCCCATGTGACTCTTATCCAGGGTTTAATGAGACTCTGCTCTGGGTCACATTGGCTGTGTGTAACTCCAAGAGTCTTACCTGCAGTTTAATGACACTTTTCTTGTGATCATATTGACCATGTCTTATTGCGACTTTGATCAGGGACACATTAGCCATATGTGACTCTGAGAGTCATATTTGCAATTCATTGTAACTATTGTCGGGGTCACGTTAATCATGTGAGACTCTGAGATTATTTTTTGCCATTTCATGTGACTCTAAACCGCGTCACGTTGGCCATGTGTGATTTTAATCTACATGTGTGAGTCTAATCTACAGGTTAATGACTCTCAGAGTCCTTTTGGTCATGCATGACTCTGACACATTGGTGGTGTGTGACTCTGCAAGTCTTATCTACAGTTTAGTGGCTCTGTATTCAGGGTCACGTTAGTTGTGTGCGACTCTGAAAGTCTTACCTGTAATCTAACTGGTTAGGGTCACATTGTTTGTACCTGCAGTTTAATGGTACAACCCAGCTAAGAGCACATAGTAAGTAAAAGATAACACCTGTAATTTTTAATTATTCAACTACGATCTATTTTATTATGCATAAATACAGCAAAAATCTTAGGCAGTCAATAATGTTTAAATGATCCTCATTTTGATGTAAATGATATTATGCATGTCAAAGCATGTCGGCTGAGCCCCCCTAAAGTCACCCCAGTATTTGCAGCGACCGTCCAATACATCAGTGGATTTTTTGACTCGACCACTACCCCACCTTGTTTGGTGAATCAATACCTTATTTAACTGTATTATTTATTTTTGTTAGTTAACTAATTACATAAGGGTAATTTATGAATTGAGCTGAAGGAGAATGGTAACGGAACCATAGAATGGCTGAGATGCCCCCGAGGAAAGTTTGGTTAACCAACAAGATATCCGAAACTTTATCAGTTACTGCTGCATTTGCTCATATGGTAAAATCGTTTTTTTTCCCCCTGTAAATATATACACTTACTACCCAGATAAATAGCGTTACACATTTCCTTTGACTGCCTAAGTCATTCTCTAAGCATGATGGGTATCACTAAGGATCATGTATTGTCTTTATGGGTTTATCGTTTGCTGTTCATCACTTTTTCATTTTGGGGTGAAATGTGAAATACCCCAGTTCTGTTCTCGCAGGGGTTCATATTCCCTCTGGGGTTCATATTTTAATTCTCCACAATGGAAGTTTATCGATTTCGGGCTGCATCGCAGGGGTGTCTGTCAATGCGAAATGTCTAATGAAAGCGCCATCGATTGCTTTTTGATGTCCGGGTAACGATTGCGCCTCGGTTTATGGGCTGGGTCGGCCGCTCAGTCATATTCCAGAGAGGCTGCAGGAATACAAATAGGTCTTTTTTTATCAAGGTTCTCTTTTGTGTTGAAGTAGGCATTCCTGTCTTCGCTTTCACAGAGTACGATAACATTTAAATCATGAATTGATACGCAGAACTCCACCAAAACCCCCCCCCCCCACGCACACACACTCACACACACACACATACTCACACACACACACACACACACACACACTCAGACCACAGACACCTGCTCATTCGCATGCATGCGCACACACTCATCCGAAAGCGATTGGCCGCCTCAGAGAGAAATCGCTCGGAGACGGTTGCTAACGGCTACAGGGTCCAGGGGACCGCGGAGCAGGCTGTCCTCGCAGACGGTGCTGCTCTTAGGGGGAAAGCAAAGCGCTTGTTCAGAGGTTCACGTTACCTGTTAAACGGGAAGCGGGGCCTTTGGACGGGCAATTTCAGACGTGCCGGGAAATTGGGAAAACTGGTCGTCCATCAAGGGCATGGTCATGAACGCCTGATGGCACTTGTGGTTTTTGATTTTAATGTGCCTCCTTTCATCTTAAATGTCTACGGCTGACGATGAGATGGAAGAACCTTTGCAACAGTGTGCTTGCTCACCGTTTCCACTCCGCAAGGCGGGGGGTCACGCCTATCAGCCCCCCCTCCCATGCCGCGGTGCCCCTCGCTCTTTCTTGTACCGATAAGAGGGACCTAGCCGCCCTTCCCCGTTCACGATAACTGGTCTGTAGACTGTGCCATTTATTCCCAGCTGCTTTAAGCCTCTTAGACCAGGCAGCTGGCCGCTCGTTTCATCGGAGGCCGTGATTGAAACTTTCCGTAAAGGTGTGAAGAGTTTGTCACTTTCTGGAGTGTTAGCGAGCCCACTTTCATGTCATGGTGTCATACAGACACATTACCCCCCCCCCCCCACACACACACACACAAAATCCCCCCAGGGGTTCCAAACCCTCGTCCAATCAGAATGAAGTGCAAGCTGTTCCAGCTGAACATTTCTTGCTTTAACTGAGCTGCTGAATGAATGAATTCAAATCACTTGTAATCATATTTATAATGCATCTTTCCAGTTAAACTCTTTGGGCCGGTTTCCCGGACAAGTATTAAGACTAGTCTTGGACTAAATTGCCGTTTCAGTGGAGATTCACCATTGTAACTCAAAGCTAGTCTAGGCCTAGGCTTAATCCTTGACTGGGAAACTGGCCATTTACGTCCAGGTATATTTGGCCTGATTAAACTGTAATATATGCAAGAATTGTAACTATTTTTTGATATCCAGCAAAAAATAGGCCAAGTTAAAAAAAAAAAAAAGATATTTTGAAAAAAAGACTCTTGCAGAGATAAAAGCCATCATAACCTGAGTTTGACATCCATCCTATGTGTCACTGTCTTTTAAATTTTTATTTTTTTTTAAAGACTATTGATAATGATGAAAGTGATTAATGTCTCAAGGAATGAACCTATGGCCATAATCATTATAATGACCAAAACCAAGCATAAATGCGGTTTCATAGTTTTAATATCAGAATTGTTTTATGATTTAGATAACTATATCTGTACTTCATTATTCTGAAAGTGTTGCCAAAACAGTGATACTTATAAGTATGCATGAATGGTTCTTAATGGAAACTACAGAACGACACGGAAGGACTCGATCTTCGATTTGTAAAATCCTCCTTTTGTTTGTTTCTGACCCACATTCCCGAGGCCAGCCAAACACCAACACTTGGAAATGTCACACAAACAAGCCTGTTGTTTTGTCAGTTGGAAGCCAGGCTGAAAAACATGACATCAGAATTCCAGGGTTCCACTCTCAGATCCTGACTTGGAGCTGAGAAAATACTGAATACTCTCTCTCTCCTCTCTCTATGATACCTACAGCCAGATGAAGATGGAGCCCACTATCTACCTTTAGTATTTACATTAACCTCTAAGTTGATTTGGACGCAAAGGGCAGACATGCTAAATAAATAAATAATAAATGTACAACTAAACTCACATAACACAAAGGTACTCTGATATGAAGTTCACGGTGGGTTACTACTCTTGGCTTTCAAATATACTATTCCTCAGAAAGTGTTTGAGTCAAAAGATTAATGAATAATTTATATGACCTTCAAGTAACAGCAGAAATCTGCCAGGAGTAGTGAGCCAGCATAGTAAAAGACTACCAGTGTTGCTTTATTGGAGCCTGGAACTGATTATACCATTCCAAGGCCTAAATATGTAGTAAATATTTCATATTACCTCCACGCAGATTCACAAATGCGTTATAAAAACATGATCAACTATATGAAGTGTAATAAACATTTTTTCCTGTATCATTGCTTTATCTCTGTATCTACTTATGTCAGATGTATGGATTTAGAAAGTTTTCTTTTTACACGCTCATAAATTCGGGCCAAACCAACTTGGTTCTTAATGAGAGTTATGAAGGTGAGCCGAAAACATGGGATTTCACAGACTTTAAGATTAGTATAAGATGCATAAGATTTTAGTGTAAGATGATCACTGGTATTGCGTTTATTCACTGATTGTTCAAGGTTTAACTGGGGCAGCGGTGACTGATCAAAAACTTCCCCAATGCATAACCTAAGATCGTCCATCTTTCTGTGGAAACAAAAGCTGTGAGAAAAATGATCTACAAAGGATAAATATGAAATGACGACAGTGATTTCAAGAACAGTTTAAACAACAGCTGCTTGGGGCAAAGGGTGAGTTTTGGTTGTGTTTACACGGCCGCATTGTGCAGTGCTCGGAAACAAAAGGACTACAAACTCAGCACATACAAGATACGTGTAATGGATGCATCTGAGAGGCCAAGTAAGAAGCCAATCAGCAGGGCTGCCATTATACTGACCTGCCGATGTAGTTACAGGTGTGGAATGCTTTAAAATATTTCTGCCTTTATTAACCCCTGTAAAGTTAACAGGTACTTGTTTTGACCCTAGCCTATTTTCAGGTGAGACAATTGTTGACTGCCATAAACTGTTAATAATTAAGTGACTGATGTGATTCTTTTTTTTAGATTCAAAGTATTATGTCCCATTCACATAATTTACAGATTCAATAAAGGCCTTAAAATTCAAGCTTATTCTATCAAGAAAAGGCTGTGCTGGCCATTTACTCAGTGAAGACAAAATCCTTAGAATCTCTCAGTAACATTTAGTGGGTCATTTAAAAAAAAAAAAATGAAAATCATCGGAAGAAATAGTTTCAGATTGAGGTAACTAAAAATTCAGTTAACTGGCTAGGAAGGTATAGCCCTCGACTGTAAATCTTTAACGCACATCAGATTTGAAATGGGGGTCCTCCCTCCAGCTGTGGCCTCCAAGGACATCAACGGGGGCCCAAGCCTGAGAGCTCGACCAATGAGCTGAGGCGCCCTGCTACAGGACAAATACTTCAGCGGCGCAGTCATCACTCCCAGCTGGGGAAGGCTCTCCAATCAAGCCGTAAAGGACCGCGGGGAAAGGAAATCAAAGCCAGATGAAGTGCGCATTCGGATAGCGCAGGAAAACACGAAACCCATCATGAAGCCACACTGAGTGTTTTAAGTTATATGTTAGCTGGAGGTGGTAGACGGTGGCACAAGGAAAACCTACAAATAAATGTAGCATGTGAAAGAAAAGTCTGTTGTTAAAGTCACATGCTTCTGGTCTCTGACTGTTGGCGATTTTTAAACGATTGCAAAATGACTTGAGGTTTTTTTTTTTCACAACTTGTTGAAGTCCAGTCAAGAGCACCGTAGTCACGAGTGAAAAACAATTGCAGAACGACCTAGGAATTACATGCAGTCATTCCCCGCTGTGTGTCACGTAGGGAAGGGGGACTCGTGTACTGGCTGTCCCTACCCCGCAATGACAGGCTGGTGCCAGCAAGCTGCACGTGGCCAGTAAGATGAGCCTCGTCTTCCCGATTGAGGAAGTAGCTTTCGCTCTCTGTCTGTGCAGTAAAACAGAGTCACCGGAGGTCAGAGAGCAACACAAGTGCCACAAATGTTAAAAGGCAGAGGGCAAGAATGGAGGCCCAGTTAGGAATGCCCAGAAATGAGGGTGAAATGTGCATAATATATAGTGTCAACTATAATTAGTATCAAAGAAAAATTTCACCAACACAACAAAAGTCTTCCAATTTTTAAAAATATCTCTGGCATTAAAAATATATCATTAATCAGGTATAAAAACATGCTGTTTATTACAGGTTAGTTACTATCGTGCCGCTATAAAACCAATTAAATAAATCAACAATTTATTTGAACTCACAACCTGAAACACTTTTATCTCCATCTAAGAAATATCTGAAAACAAGGATTCAACACTTGCGTTTAATGCACTTGAACCGATTTCTGCGAGGGCCGCTAGGAAAGTTGTTTAAATCAGGCGTTTGTGGTTCACCACATAACATGTCGAAAAGCAAGTACGCGATGCCTGAGTTTACATGAAACCCCGCGGCAGCGTGTGCTATCCCAAGACGTGCGCAAAATCAAAGGGCTTGTTTTGCCTTCACTTAACCACTGGTAGAATGTAAAGCCAAATGAAGTATGTTTTGGCTCAAGCCGAATGGTGCAGAAGTCAAAGAGAAGCTTTTGCGGCCGTAACCTGCGCTCCATCCATCTGTTTACATCACAGACGTTTCTCAAATTGTACAGCTGCATTCCTCAGCTTACCGATCTTATTTATATAAACCTTACTCCGCTGTGTACTTAACTGCGCACATTCTTGTTGCTGTCATTATATTAGCTTTATTTTTCAGGCGAGGTTTTTCAGATGTTTCCACAGACACGCATAAAGATCCCCCTCCCTTTCATCGCGGGATACAAAGGTGGTTGGGGAAGAGCCAGTTCGATGGCTTCACTTCTTTGAAGAAGCACAGAAATAACACTGTCATCCATCAGCTGCACCCCTGCGGCACTGCTATTTAACTGGCCATTTCCGCAACCCCCGCCTCCCGCCCCCCCCAAAAGGCCGGCCTTTATGTGAGAGCCACAGTCAGGTGCTGCTGCAGGACTGCAACCAGGAAAAGCTAAAAGGGACCAGTGTTTCGGGGTCCTCCGGATCTTCTGCCCCTGCAGCTGTCTCTTTTAGTGCCTGCGCAAAGAAAGAGGGCAGAAGAAGAGAACGGGGAAACAGGTGGACTGTTAAATGACAAATTTGGCCTCTCACAGTGTGCCTGTGTTTTCAAAATAGCCCCTGCCATCAGAGTGGCCAGGCAGACTGAAAAGACCTTCACATATTGAAAAAAACCTATACAAAATAGACAGGCACACCCAGCAAAACTAGCCGCACATAAGAAGACCATAAAAATAAGTTATATATTTTGGGAGTTATACAAATAAAAATTAAAGGATCGTAATTTTTCTCTTCTAAAGAGGGTCCTTAATGATAGATTGCCACCTCATTTTGACATTTCAAGGAATAAGTGGACTTAAGTGAACCCTGAGCAGAGCTCTATGAACAGAGATCAAAATAAATCCATAAGACACCACGAAACGCTTCGACTATCTGTGATTTCAAGATATTTTTTTTATCTCTGGCAGTTTCAGTGCAACATTGTTATTTTTAATCAGTTTTGAAACACAGTGAGGACTTGGCCCCAGATTTTTTTTTTTGACGTTATTACGAAGCACGGACATGTTTTCCAAGTATTCCAGAAAGCCCTGGACCGCTTCCTGGTTCCTGGCAGTGGTCCTGGGATGCTGACTGTTCCCTCTGCCAGCATCTGGAAACCATCAGTGTAAACAATGGAGTTCTCCGGGCTGGATCTCCTTCCCCGACTCCCACGAGACTTCAATCCCAGCAACACGAGAACGCAGGAGCCGCTGGACACTGTGTGGTCAGTTACTCCCGTCTAACAAAGCCAGGCTCTTCCCCGCTCTGTTTAGTTTTAGACCACCGTCCCATTTTTACTGAGAAGCCCAGCTATTGTGATAAGGACAATAAAAGTGTACGTACACACCTACACGCAACAAAATTTAATTATGCAAAATAAACTGATACATGAATGTAGGGGAAGATCAAACTAGATACACACAGATATAATCTCATCGTTCTCATCAGTGCTACATTTGACATTCTAGTTTTATTACTTTCTTAAATGTTTTCTTTTAGTATGCATATCAGCATTTGCCAAAGAG
Source organism: Hippopotamyrus pictus (assembly GCA_026781145.1). Taxonomy (NCBI): domain Eukaryota; kingdom Metazoa; phylum Chordata; class Actinopteri; order Osteoglossiformes; family Mormyridae; genus Hippopotamyrus; species Hippopotamyrus pictus. Next base: position 8,423,145 of record JAODLC010000045.1, on the reverse strand, counting down.
AGGATTTTATTTTTTGTTTTGGCTCCCTGCGTTGAGAAAATGTTTTGTAGGAACATTAATAACGATCGTGCGGATGTAGCGTTGCTATAAACTTGCGCTTTGCATGCATTAATCCTTGCGGCCTTGCCCGCTTGAGCACTCTGTTAGCGATGTCGCACTGAATTAGGATTGATAATTGGGGAACAATGATGCAACTCGGGACACTAAATAGAAAACCAGTACACCACGTTAAGTGCTCCTCAGTCAAATCCTGTGTCATGCGGATAAATAAGGAACGCCGTGTGGAAAACCATATCGTGTACTCTCACCGCTGTGGCGTCCTTGTGCGCGTAGGAGGACAGCGCTGCCATTAATTTATCTACCAGGGATTGGACATACTTTGGACTTTGACAACTGCATACAATCAGCAGAGCTACAGCAAAAAGCCAGATCTGTTGGTGAATATCCAGCATATGCCGTTACTTCCATTACCCTCGCGTTCTGCTACAGAGTCACATAACTCCCCCAGAAGCTTATTAGTGAAAAAATAACAATTTCCCTTCCTGACCACGTTCAGAGGTGCCATAACACATCAGGAAGCACTCTACTTTGTCACAGTAAAAGTCCAGCACTTTCTGTTCTAATTACACATAATTTATTTGTGCAGAATGTATTATTCTTATCTTGAAACATTTATTTTTAGTATCACAATATTCTGTTTTTCAAAATATTTTCTTTGTGTACTGTGTGTGCTGTCATTGCACTTTGTCTGTTTGGCACTATATAAATTTTTTTTTTGCTCATCACCGTCTGTCTGTCTGTCTGTCTGTCTGTCTGTCTATCTATCTATCTATCTATCTATATATATATATATGTTCATCAGTGCACTGCATTCTCTCTACTGTATGCACCAGAATTTTCCCCTTGTAATAATAAAGTCTATCTTAATCTTAATTTTAATCTTACTTGTGTTAGACAAACAAGATGCACCTTTTGTAACTGGCCAAACTATGAAAAAGCTATAATTTGATTTTTTTTTCTCCTGATAAAATGCCTAATGATTTAACAAAAACAAAAAGAGTGTAAGAAATTAATTTTCTACAAAGTTCTGAAGGCAAAACACTGTAATAGTAGATCTGGCAGACACAACACTACCTTTGACCACACCGTGCAGATAACAAATTAATACAATAGTTATTGCTAAATCAATTGCAAAGTTTTCTTTATATAATTGCATTATTATATATTGAATACTTCAGCCATGAGCTCGTATACTGCACAATTTTAAATAAATCACTAATGTATTGTAAAGGCTACATCCACACCGGCCTCACAGAGCCAGAAACACACCCACATGTCATTGTGTATGATAAATCTGTCACACTTATACACATCTCAGTCTTCCTTTGACAGCATGATTGGCCGACATCAGCCAAAATTCAGCAAAAGACCAATCAAACAAGCCTTAGGGAGTCGGGCTATTAACTGGAATAAGGGAGCATGTTAAGAGACACTTTGTAAAGAGTCCAAACATTTTCCTACTTTGCACAGCTGGCTGATTCTACTGCAAACAGTTGTAGGAAGTGTAGCACCTACAAGAGGTGGAGATTCCAGGTCCAGAGAGTACAAATCCAGACCAAGATTTTGTTTCAACCAACCAGCTGAGTATAAAGAGTCACAGTCACAGAGTACTCAACTGGCTGGCTGAAACAAAATCTTGGTCTGGATTTGTACTCTCTGGACCTGAAATCTCCACCTCTGGTCATTTGTGATGGACTGTCCATCTATCATGCGTCATTTAACAGTCAGACACTTTGCTTAAGGGACTGTGCCTGGGAAATATATCACACCCGGATAACCTTAGTATATTTTGGACTTTTCTGGTCAATGCAATTCAGAAGGGATTTCAAGTTTCTCAGCAGTCTTTTAAAAGTGACTTCTGAAGCAAATAAAGATATAGCATTCTCCTCTGACCTCTGACCTCTCTCATTAACAGCTTGTTTCCGGCCAGTGAAATGACATTTCCTGGATATATTTTTAATTTTTTTGCTCATCACGTCATTCTGTATAGACACTGCAGTGAAAATCCCAGGAGGGAGGCTGTTTCTGAGATGCTGGGACCACCACGTGTGACAACGGCAGTGACATCATGTCCGCGACTGGCCGGACAAACAGTGCGTAGACCTGCTGACCCCGTCTGTGGGCTGTATGAATTCATTTGCAGCCACACGATTGGCTGTTTGGAGGCGTGCTTAAAAAACTAACAAATGACTGTCCAAATGTGCTGTAGGTGTTATTAAGAAAAAAAATTCTTCTTGCGGCTCAATGAAATGCTTAAAATTGCAATGTTTTAAATCAGCATCGGTTGCTATAGTACCAGTTGTCTTTACGTCACACCAGAACATATAGACACTGGGATGTCACTGGAACGCGTGAAAGCATATCATATAACGCCTCTGACCCAGACCAATCCAATTATATTACAAATATTTTCGGGCTCCTGCCACTGAGTGGCCCTTGGAAATATCCCAATTCCCCCCCCCCCCTTGGCACCCCTGGTCAGATATAATAATTAGGTGGGTGCACTACAGGGGAATGCAACAGCTGTGCAAAGACACACTCCGATTTTGTCCACCGGTTACTGCTGTTGCTGGGCAGTAAGCTGCTGAGGCGAACGTTTCTTTTGTGTACAGTCGTTACCGAGAACAGACATCAGCACTGCACACTGGAGCAGCACTGCACACTGGAGCAGCACTGCACACTGCCAAATCAGCTGGGGAGCGTTATCTCTCTCCGGAGAACACCAAACATGCCCTTGGTTGCAGTTAGCTGGTCAGAATTTGTAAAACTGCCATCAGTAATTAAGTGCATGATTAAAGATGCAGACGCAGGGGGCTTGTAGCTTAGTGGGGGGGGGCGCAGGCATTCCTCATCTTTGCCAGCAGGGACACATCCTGAACGTTCTACCTCTCACACCCTTTGCCAGTCACTCCAGGGAGTCAGTGTGAATAAAGCTAAGCTCGTTTGACAGGGACAATTGTTCATATTGCTACCATTTAAATTGAAGCACGCTAAAGCGAGCTTGATGGGCCGAATGGCCTCCTCTCGTTTGTATCGTTCTTATGTTCTTATAAAGGGAACCTAATTTCTGGTTTCAGAGAATGAAACTGCAGTGGCTAAACACTGATGCTAATTTCACTGTGTAATTCTTATACAGTGGTACCTCAGAACTCGAACTTAATTTGTTCAGAACTCCGCGTCGAATACTAAAAAGTTTGTGTTCTGATTGAATTTTCCCCATAAGAAAATCAATTAATTGGTTCCTGGCTCCAAAAACTTACACCTAAATATGTTTTTTTTAGCATTTAAACACAAAATGAACCAGATAAAACAAGAAGAGCATATACTGTACTGAACACATCTAAACACATATATCCTTATATATATCCTCCTATATCCTGAGGCATCTATCTTTTCACTGATGTAAGAAAATATATTTATTGCTGTTGTACACTAAAGAGGACATGCTGTGAAATTAAAAATAAAAATAAATTTGAAAAAATCTAAATCGTAAGATGTCTTATTTCCTCCAACGACAAATAACCTAAAACTGTTTTCCTCAGGTCTCAGGAGGTTAAATATAAAGATATATAAAGATATGACTAAGAAGTCATTCAACAAAGTTAAAGAATGTTAGGAATGGAATTATCGTCGTACAGATATTTTTATGCCTACATGTTTCTGTTGGCACAGTGACCTTCTCCGTGATACAGACAAACAGAATGTGACAGTTGTGCTGTGTTTCCACATCCACGACCACTGATGCTGGCAAACACATGGAAAGTGATAAATTCCAGATATGCCGCAAAATCACCACATGAAAAAATATGTATCCAACAAGTTCAGTCAAGACAGCACTCTGTGTTATTTGAGAAGGTGCTCTCTCTCTCTCTCTCTCTCTCTCCCCCCCCTCTCTGGCCGTGTGAAAGCTAGAGACAGCTGTGGTGAATTCAATGAAGGTTAGTAAATTTTAAAGAGTTTTTCCAAGTCGTACGCTCTGTTTACAATAAACCCACCGCAGCCCTCAACTGCAGGGAAATGAGAGGGGATGAGGGTCATCCTAAAACCTATGGAAGCAAATTTGCGTCCGACTGGTTGCGATGACATTCTCTCCTGTCGAGAAATAGAAGTGTGGTTTACAAAGGAAACAAAAGTCTCCACAGATGATGTCGAGCATACAGCGTTTGTGATGACTCGTGGAGAATTACAACATGCGGATATTGATGCGAGTGATTACAACCTTTTCAAATTCTAAAGCCAACAGAAAGGCAAACATCAAAGATAAATTTCATAAACTCACCCTCTCAAAATGAAAAGCAAATTTTATCAAGTAAAGTCAATCCACCACATTAGTTTAAAATCAAAAATCTGGCATCAAATCAAGGGTTTATTTATGAAACTTCTCCAAATATTTGACGTATTACTGAAGAATCCTCCGTAAAACACATTCACAACAGTTGTTTTGCTTAAATGTTAAATTTACAATTTTAAACCTCAGCAAGTAATGCAGAAATGCTTTCAAGGTACTTTTGCAGTGCTTGCCGAGATATGCAGTCACTGTGAACTTAAACGTGTTTTTTTGCCAATGAGGTTCATTTTGTAGAGACATCCCTAGCAAAGATGTCACATCCTACATTGCACATCTCCCCTCTATTTGGGTTCACCTACCCAGATCAGACATGAACCTGTACGACTGTCTAATTACCTCACGCAGCCTCACAACCTATAATATGCTTCAACTTATGGCCACCGCTTTTCTGTGCCATCAGTGCCCGGCCGCCACGATCTCTGAAACCATCTCCCTTTGTGCAATTAAATACTTTAGCAGTTTTGTGACTATTTGACCTCTTTGTAATTCTGTCAGTTGCCCCATGTTGCTTCGAACGCTCGCATATCGTTTACAGCTGACGCGTGCACAGTGCTAACTGGCATCCAGCCTAACATGACTCACCTTTGTATCTGCATTTGCAGTTGGGATTTGGTTACTTCAGAGTTGTTTTTCATGTGGTGTTTCCATTATTTTGCCCATCCACCCCACGTGTTTATCCATCTGTCCATCTTCCAACCAAAACTTGTGCAGGGTGGCTGAAGGGGGCTGGAGCTTATCCCAGATCAAACTGAACACAAAACAAGGGACCACTGACATCATACATCAGGCCGATATAGGGGCTGAACACGATGCCGACATCGCATGGTATCGGCAATTCAAAATCAGTGCACCTAACTAAGTGTTTCTCGACTGTGAGGGGAATCTGGCATATCTGGACTCCGCCCACATAAGACCACACAAGAACATGCAAACTCCACACACCTAGATTGTTGGTGGGATTCGATTCCCTAACACTAGAAGTACCAGGCAAAGGTACTGTCGTACCCAGTTAGAAAAAAGGAACAATTTGGACCTTTGAGGGGACAATTACTTGTCACTGGGGCTGTACCCTCAAGGCTCTGCCAACTGTACCCTAGCTGTAAGTAAATGTACCTTTTGAAGTACATTTTTGTACCATCGGGGACACCTTAATTTTGTTTCTTCCATAAAGAACTAAACTATACCAAGGCTGTGCACTTTTTTCAGACAGTGAATGACACCTGAACTGCTGTTTTTATCTTGACATTATTTCCGGTACCTTTGGCAAAATCCAGACCTGACGCCTTACTTTTAACATATAAACCCAGACTTGATACCGTACTTAATGTATAAACCACATACAGCAGCAAGTTTTTTTTTTTTTACTGGGGCTACATTTAAATATAAATCTTTTCAGAAGACTCGATATGCTGCAGGGAGAAGTAAGAAGAGCACTGACTCATATGCAAAAAGAAACGTAAAACTAATACTGTTCCCATCATAATATGAGAGCCATTCAACAAATTTACCCAAAGAAATTAAGCTGGACAGAAACCACTTTACAATAAAACTAGGCCTACTCTTATAATGGGTTTATGAGTGGTTTATAATCAGACTATTAATTAGGTTGTAGCACTTTGTAAATCATTAATAAACAACGTATAACCATTGTTTCATTTGTTAATCAGAAGGTGACACCATGCAGAACAAATGCAAATGAAACCACAGAGGTAATGAGGCAGGTTGTAGCTCCTAGAATGCATACGAAACATGGCCCTGAAAACATGCCGCATACTGTTAATAATAAATCAGTTAATAAAGGATATGAAGTAGTGTGAAAATTGGCCTGTAAATTAAAATACATAGGCTACTTATTAAATTTCTTTCATGTTATTGTTTTTAATTTTTTTTTTAACCAGAGAGCTGCCAAATCTATGCAAATTCGTGCCAGAATGCGAACAGACAAACAGATAGCGCTTTTCCACCAGCAAAGAACTGATTCCATTCCGGTTCATAAACCATTTCAGTTCAGAACCAGTTCAGTTCAGTTGCCAACTGAACTGACCCGCATTTCCACCAATTTTGTCTCAATAGTCGACAGCATTGTGTCAACAGTGGTGGGTGTAGATGAGTCGGCGGAGTTTACATTTGCCTCAAGGTGTAAAGTAACGAAGTACAAATACTTTATTATATTTAAGTAGCTTTTTTCTGAACTTGTATTTTAGTTAAGAATTTTAAGTTGTTTTACTGTTACTTTGCTACATTTCTAAGCCAAAAACCAACTTTTTACTCCAATACATTCTGCTTGAGACTATTGTTACACACCAAATAAAAGTTATTTTTAAAAAGTATTTACAAAAAGCATGCAGCTCGCTTATGCATAGGGCTGCACAAATTCGGTGTAAATCTTGATGTTTTTTTCCCCACTGAGAATTGAGCTTGCTATTTTGTGTCAATAATATATTTCTGTCTTCTTTATTATTATTATTGTTGTTGTTGTTGTTGTTCTTATTTTGCATTGCGTATTATCTTTATGAAGACTGAACAAATAAACTGTAGAGATGCACAGTATATTGTTTGACATACTGATATTGGCAGCCGATATTTAAAGTTAATCAATATTCAAAGCACCAGAACTAATGACACGTCTGCTGAAATAATGGAGATGTGACACACTGGATGATCAGTCACTTGCCACAGTCGACGACGAGAAATTTTTTTGGGTTAATCCTTACTTATAAGAGAACTCAGAGTACCAGCCCTTGACATGGTTATAATACATTATTAAATATGGCACAATCGATCTTTTGTTCTCCACCGAATAAAAAACAATGTACAGTAATGGCGTTCCATTGATCTTTTACTTGAGTAACATTTTGGCGTGATATCTGTACTTTTACTTAAGTACAAAAGCTGAGTACATTTTCCACCACTGCCTCCATGTTTGTCTCATGCCCGTACGTACAATAGTACACGCCCACTCATGATGTCATCATGGTACTCACTCAGGATCCAACTATTTCTTGGTTCTCAACACGAACCAGTGTTTTGGTTTAAAACCTGTTTTTATTTTGGTGGAAACTCACAGAACCGTTCAAAAACAGGTTTGCGAACTGGAATGGAACCATTTCTCTGGCAGTGGAAAAGCACTAAGAGGAATGCATTCCGACAGGATGCAGCACAAATTACGCACTGGTTATAATGGAGTTTTTCATTAGTAATGAGTTACTATCATTTATAAGTGTCAAAAGGGAGTTTTATTATAAAGTGGTACCACTGGATTTTCTAAAACTGAATTATATAATACAGTACATCTGTACGATACCAATGCCTGACAGAGTTTCTGGCAACTCCCCTTAGTGAAACGGATCGCAGATACGTGTTCCTAACGACCATCAGAAGCACAACACTCAATGAAACTCTACGAAGCCGCGTGCCAGACAGGTCACTTAATCAGTCTACAAAATAAACTGCAGAATGTTTACGTATCTAAGGCAAATTACTCCCTTACAAAGAAATATAAAGCAAAGAAAACATTATTATTATTTTCTGTTTATGTAGATTAATCTTTCAGTCGTTTAATAATTTCAGTGTGCTATGTCTTACTAAGGTATATAGCTATCTTAAATAAAATAGAATATAAAGGAAATTAGTTTTATACCTCCATATTATGACCTATTTCCTGTTTACCATTTTAGTAAAACTATGTATATTCATTAAAGATAAAAAACCTGTCTAAATTATGTTATGATACTGGTTTCTAACAACTAATCAGTGATTTTATTTGTTTTATTTATTAGACACTGACAGTAACCCTAGCACGACACGTAAGTGTAAAGCGGGTCGAGTTCTTTTCTAAACCACCTTCTGCTTTTTAATAACACTGATCTGAACTTGGGACGAGCACAAGAACATGGGTTGCGAAAACTCACATCTGTCTGGGGGTGTTATGTTACTGTAAGCAGACCTCTTGGTTGGCCAAAGCTCTGTGTCCCGGGCTTTTGCTTTTTGTAAGGCGGACATGGAGCTGTCTGTCCGGAGCTGGAAATTTTTCCCTCCCGGAGAAAAAGAGTGCGACACAGAGAGAGAGGGAGAGAGAGAGAGCAATCTCAGCATTAGCCACAGTCCACCATCCCATGCGGCACAGCCCCTGCTCACAGCGACTCTAATGACTTGTACAGTTGTGCCCCAGGATTAAGTTTCTGAGGGACTGAGCGAAGGGAGCAGGTGGGGCTGGATCACTTGAGAAAAATAGAGGAGCAAATATTCCGAGCTTATTTCAGAGCACAGGAGTGAGGGACCCGGGCAGGGAATTTCTCTGTTATCACACATTCCACGGCCAGCTGGGGGGGGGTTCATAGTGTAGAGGAAACTAATACCCCTTGGTAATAAATTGTGCTTCAGCTGCTAGGTCAATTTCCCTAATCCCTCAGTCACTGCGGGGCTGACTTTCTCAACATGTTGCTGTTTACAGAACATCTTCAATTATACAGAACAATGTGTTTTGCTCTGTGAGTTTTCATGCACGTTCTCACAGGAATTCAGAGATGGTGGCACCTCGTTGCTCCACAACAGATAAGCCGTATCCTTCTCGTAATATCATTCACTCTTCCTCTCGCTTTCTCCGCTCCGCTACATTGTTTCCAGCCCCCCACTCCCCCCCCACTCCCGCCGCCTGGGGTCCTCTTTAAGGGCTTTGGGCTCTTTCGTCACCAGGGCTTGATGGGGCTGAGTATGCAGATGTCAGCCGGGGCCTACTTGCAGACTGGAAGGAAGATCTTGGTTCACGCTATAAAAATATTCCAGTGGAGCAGCCCTGCACAGTTTCAGTTCACTCACACTTCCCTCCTAATTGAGTGAAACTGCATTTTTTTATTTATTTTTTTTAACCACCTATTGGGACTGGCCCACAACAGCAGTGAAAGGAAGAGTTGGGACTGCAGTTTTATGTTGAAGACTTAAATTACCTTGTTGGGTGCTACAATGCCGAACCTCCCTACTAATACTAAATTACTGTAATTAGCAAGATCTCAAGTAAGCCTAGTAACCTTAAGCACGAGGAACATTTTCGACATTAAGGGATAACTAGCCAGTGATACTTGCTGTTCAGTGGTTCACTCAACAGGACCACACCACGACTTTAGTTCTTTATGTTAATCTCTTTAATGTCCATTGTCCATTTAGCCAAGAAAACTAACATTTAGTAGAGATGTAACCTGCAGAGGTTAAATTGTTTTTAGAACTGCAATTTAGTAAGTTAGACTTTCCCTATTTCAGGAAATGTACCATGATATTAGTATAGTAACACGATCCTATGATTTATCAAAGATTTCTGTGCCATGATTTCTGCTCCAGTTTCTTTCGATGAAAAAGTCAGTTCATAACCACTGCAAACAGGGTTGTGTCAGTTAATTAACGTAGCCTATCATTACATTAGTTAACTATAGTTTACCCCGATTTTGTAAATAATGTTTGTTTATGATTAAGGTTCATGATTCTTTTTATTTGCTGGGCCTGAAGCCTAATAATTACAGTAATACATTTCCTAATGTAGAATGAAGGCCGCAGTCATGAATAGTTCACAGTAACAACAACAAGAAGACCGACAGCAGTGGAGAAGCATCCTGAGATATCAATAAATACTCTAAAAAGCACCTGAATCATTTACTGACAGTTTTAGAACCGGCTTCCTGATTCCAGCGTCACTTCAAGGGCAGTGTTAAAATGTCACATGTTAAAGATATTATGAATTACAACAAACGTTCCTACAGTATAAAATGTATTTAGCATGACATTCCTTAGTCCGCATGAAGCACGGTATGCATGTATATTATCCTTACAGCGACGTAAAATATTACAGAAACAGCTGAAAATGCAGTAGCCAATGATTTTCTGGTTAAATCATCTTTTTCCACAACACCCAGACATATTGAAAATACACATACACCCATCAAAAACTATCGTGTATGATCAACGATTGTTTTTTTCCCTAAAAAAGGACAATTTCATTTAATAGCTATAACAAATTCCAGAAAATACAGTAGGCGACCAAAATGATCCAACTAGAGTCTAATTTAACGTAGTAATTCTTCATTTTGGCTTCGAAACTACGTAGGAAGGAACAACTGGTTAAAAGCAAATATAAGGAAATTACATTCTCTTCCTCTCTTTAATTTGTGTTCTTAAAAATAGGCCTGTACGTGCAAAGGTGAAAGGTAATTTCATAGGCTTACTATGAGGTCTATAAATGAATATAATAATTAATAAATCATTTTGAAAAAGAAATTTGAAAGTAATTTCTTAAAAGTATCATTTCCTTCCTAGTACACATTTCGTAAAGTTAAATAGGGTATCATTTTTTATTATAACGAGTCTCCCTGGATTTCTGGGTATGATAATGAAATGGATGTAACATGCCCGACGTTGCAGTGAGGGCCAAGCTCTCGATTTGTGTCACGCTGTGAATTCGGCGGAGTCGATGTAGCTGCAGTACTGTTGTACTCGCACTGCACAGCAGATGTCCTGACACAAAGCTTCCCCTGGCTCGAGCAGTGTCAGAGAGGCTAGCTGGCCAGCAGATTGTACACAGCCATATCTTTGTCTGTTTGATATTCAGCCTCCTGTTTTCAATCCAAACTACTTGTCATGCACTGAACATTTCAGCATTACTAAGGCCGCGCACTGCAAATCAAATAACAGCTGACATCTCTCTCTCTCTCTTTTTTTAAACACTGCAGTAGTGGTATTTTTGTGCCTTTTAATCTCACTTTGATTTTATTTTATATATAAAATTAGTCCCAGTCACTAATTTTTTCTGTTGGTTCCTCATTGAGCCTGTACCGTGTAATGTTTTAGATATTTTCGATTCTCATGAATATATTTCTCATTAAATAATCATAATTTTTCCACATGTAAAAGGTCTGCATTTGTTTTTATAGTAGCAAAAAAATCTTATTATGAATGTCATAACAGAACGTAAAGAATGTATAGCGCACACTTAGAAATACCAGCCCCACACATCATATTAAGGAACTTCCCAAAACTCAACACTGAGACTCTTGGTTTTCATTCAATGGTCATAAATGACAAACTATGACGAATCTGTTTGATTTTCATGTTCACTGAACATGGTGTCATAAAGAACTGGTTCTGTCAGTTTAAAACTAAGCAGTAAGACACAGTAAAGCACGGTAAAGTTTTTTCATATATATCAGATATATGTGATGTAATATGATATGATATATATGTCTTCCTGATAAAAAAAAAAAAAGCACATTGACACAATTGCCGATGCAAAGAACTTTTGATTTAATTATTTTTTAAATACATAACAAATAGTTAAATGGAGGACATTAAAAGCTTTAAGTAATGAAGCTGATTTTATCACAATAACGAAAATGGTAACTTGAAATGCTGAAAAACAAATCGGCCTTTATATAAAAACTGATTTCCATCTATCGCCAACCAGGTGCCAGTCTGAATGAGCCTACAACAAACCTTACGTCCAGAAATGCGCGTTATTTCGAGTGCTGGCTGTAATCGGCCCAAACTCTCATCTGAAATGTGGAAAATGCTGTTCGCTGGTCAGTTTCCTTGAAGGCTTATTAAAAAAAAAAAACAAGTTCAACAAAGCAGCAGTCCGACCCCCAGCGAGTGAACAATACCAGCTGACTTCCTGACCTTTCAGCCCTGGGCCCCCAAAGACAAACAGAAAGACCCTTATCTGCATCTAGTCTTTCCCATTGCAATACTGCACAGCTATCATTTACTGTCAGTATATCGTTGATTATCTCAGGATTGTACAGGTCCGTAAGCAACCAGAATGAAATGATTCGGACTTTATCGGATTTCATCCAAATCGTCACGACAATTGTTTTTCACCCTGTGTCCCCCTTTTGATCTATTTTTTATTGGAATTTTAAATAAATATTGGTGTGTGATATAATGCTTTTGCAGTATTATGATTATCCCTGAAAGTACGTAACAGACCGTACGTAACAATGCAGATTAGGCATGCATATTTTTCAACGTATATTTTATGTTTGAGATGCTTATCTAATAATATTCGAAGTAAAAACTAATGATAATTAATGTTTAACTGAAAATTAAAACAAGATCACCAATCTGAAACACCAGTGTATTATATACTTGTATAGCATTTGTTCAGATGTTAATTGCTTCTCTCCTGAAATAAACAACAACAAAAAAATCCATGATACCATCAGTTTTGGCATATGCTGCACTTAAAACCAGCACAGAGGATAAATAACAAATACTGAATTTTATGAGGAGAAAGTCATGCTAAGATTAACACAAAGCAAAACGGTATAAACAAATAAAAAATAAACATGTCACTATTAATTACATAATGGTTTCCTGCTATGTGGAATATGTTATAAATACTTGTTATATTGTTTTGTTCTCCAGACCATCAATAGACAGTGTTTGTCTTCAGGATATATCAGGGTTAATAAAAATGAATAAATACCAGTTCCACAAAGCTTAATACTGCCCTAGGGAGAAGTATTGCCACTTCTTCTCACAAAATCCGAGCTACAAGCTCATGAACAGTGTGTCAGAACAAAAAGCAGTGTGTTCATCTGATGCTCCAGCATTCAAATAGGACATTAAAGCATTTTCTATGACTGTAGCAGTCTTTGTTACAAACAATTATTCCCTATTCTGTTCTGTTCTGTGCACTTTACATTCTGAAACACATTCTGCATTCTATTTGAATACGATGTCATCATCATGCAATAATGCAAAAAAAAAAAAAAAAAAAAAAGCCCCACAATGTAAATACATTCCAGGCCCACATCTACGTGGGCAAGGTACCAAGGACTAAATAATCGCACGATATATAGTGTGGAGGGGAAAATCATGCATCTGATGCCAAACGAGGGACCTGAACAGCAAAAAAATTGATTGTCCAAAGTCCATCAATTCCTTTCGCATTTGCTGAAATGACAGCTTTGCACAAAAGAAGTTTTAGCTTTGTTGTTTTCATTTTCTGTAGCTAAGGGAAGGACAATGAATGTGGTATCAGCGACGGAAAGGAAGATTCCTGTGCAAAAAAAAAGGCCAACCAGCTGGCAGGAAACCTTTTTATTCTTTTGGCTTTGATTTCCTTTTTAAGGAAGTGTCGTCAATTTGCTTTCCCTGTTGTTATCTCTCGCAAAGTCTGATAAAAGTACATCTCTTCACTATTTATGGCCATTTACTCTAACGGGACTTCACTAGAATTGCGGTGAAAGAGCTTGGGCAGAGATAATTATGATCTTGCTCACTTTACAATAACATGCACTCTGACTTTTCATTGCATTTTAAACAAAACTGAAGTGAAATAGGCAAGTTATTTATAATACACACAACTAAAGCACATCAGCACACGAGATCACTATAAAAAAATATCTAAGCTGACAAAATATTTCAACATGCAAACAAGTGAAATGAAGTGGAGAAATGTTATTAAAAACATCCAGGAAGTAGAAGACAAAAAGTCTATTTTAAGGATATATTCTTTTTTCTTTTTTAGCTATATCAGTTAATCTGGGAATATGTGAGTGAAAATCAGACATGAAGCACTGCTAAGGAGGAAATGGGGACCAGTGAAGAAATCTGAAAATGGTTATATTCACTTACTTGCCTTGTACACTGGCCACAGGAAAACTAAAAAAATGCTAGCAAATAACTAAATACCATAGCAACAATCACAACAAGCACCTCAGATCCAGGTGGGCACCTTTCATTTCCATCCATCCATCCATCCATCCATTTTCCATATTCATCCAAAGCAGGTTCGCTGTGAGGCTAGAGCCTATCACAGGAAAACAGCTAATCAGTCCAAAACATTGCTTTATCTCCCTTTATACATGTTTTTCTGCATCATATCGCTCTATAGACATCATCTCCATTCCTATTTGGCAGAAGGTCTAAAGTCAGGATTACACACGCTGCTGTCCATGAGAATCTCCATTCCTGTCTGGCGACATCAGCTATATTTTTCAATGAGGTTCTGGACACCAGAAACTGTCTGAATGCCTTGAAAATGAAATGCTGCGTATGAATGGAAGACATGGATGTTTCTGGAACGCTCCCCACCGAAGGGCGGTGGAGGAGAGGCGAGGCTATGCAGACCGTGCAGCTTCACAGAGGGGTACCTGTGGCTCCTCAGTCCGCATTCCAAGAAAAGAGCGACTACGCACGGTCACATGATTCAGCGACATGTTGAAATGATCCAATGGGTTCCAGTGATTTTACACACATGCTTAAAAAACTGAACATTGTAGGAAACGTCACTGTTTTGTGCAACACGGCGAAGTGCCAGGTCGATCCTTCAATGACCGATAGGGCTAAACGCGCTTTACAGGTGCCCACTTGTCAGATGCTGCCAAATGCAGTGAATTAAATGTCACAGACACACCACCAAAGCCGGAGGTCCACTCGGCCACACAACACCTCCCATGTGGATACGGCCCACTCGCCACCCCCCTTTCCTGCCATATCTCGCGTTTTATTTAGCTCTGACATTCCCGGATTCCTATCCCCTCCGCACCATCAACCGCTCCTCGAAAGACGTTAATGTGACATTCCAGGAATGGTCAACTTTCTTTTCAGTTCCTCTTCTTTTTTTTTTTTTGTCTGACTGACGCTTTCGCTTAATCTCCTAAAAGACAAGTAAAATATGCACCCTGAGAACGCATGTGAAAGCGATCCCCAGCGCTGGACATAGATCACAGTCCTGCAGCAGCCTGTGAAGTTGGACTTCCATATTTATACTTGCTTTGGCCCGCTAGACAGGGCTGTGGGGAATCTTTGAGGCACCAGCTTATGCTGGAATTTATTTCCTTCAGATTCAGAGGGTGTTCTGTTCAGCTTTATTGAATTGCAATGAGATCACCCAGTATGAAAATATACAACAAATACACCCAGATTATTTATTCTCAATGTCTGAGATTTGATATCAGTTGACAATTCCACCCTACAAGATTAAAATAAATGCAAATTAAGAGAGAATCCATTACAGAACACAAGACTGCAGGGCCTGTTTTTTCCAGTATGTTTTTGCTTCATGGTTTGAAAGATGAAAGATCTGTTGGATTTGATCTTTACATAAATTTTGATGATAGACAATAATGTTCATTTTAATGGTGCCATAAAAACACAGAATACAGGACCTAAAAAATGCCACAATCAAAGACAAGCTTTGACGGGCTGTTTAAAAGATTCCATTTCCTCTATTATGTTCCAACAGCAACTGAAGATGTTGTTCATCAGAGTGGCTCTCTCAGGGAGAAGACTGCATTTTGCATATTTGCGCTCAGGGATCAATTAACATACAGTATCTATATAGAACGTGGGTCATCATACTTGCATAACAGCAAAGTTATAACGTTTTAGTCTTAATTTTTTATATCTGAACGCTAGTCCTCTCTACAGAGCCTCTGCATCATGCTGATCACATTAACCACATTTTTGGTTTCTGTAGTAACGATGTTTACTTATTTGTGAAGAGAGACACTTTAGTCTTCATTACAGGCGGGATAACTGGAAATATAGTCATAGATATACCACTGTCAATCACTTCAAACGGATCTTGCAACATCAATTAACAAGTACACTGGGATTTCTCTTATTTGTCTTGCAAATTGTGTGCTGCTATACAGAAAAGCCCATTCTCCTTCATAAAAGGAGGCTTAGAATTTTAATCCAACATCTGGCTTCCATTACCATACCAGGGTACATGGAATTGAATTGGGATGTAGGGTGAGATCACGTACTGCCTTTTGGTGTAAAGCTAAATCTGTCACCACAACTCTGGCCTACAAACATCCACAGCAAATTAGAATTATTATTGAAAAGCAAAATTCAAAGGGCTCCGACTTAAGTCACTTCTTTCAGCCGAACGTGACAAACAAGAAAAGACACAAGAGGAAGTCATGAGAGATGTCACCTCTATTCTTTGCAGCCCTCTCAAGAAATATAATGCTTTAAGATCTTTAATGTTTATGAGTCACTTTGTTCGGCTTGTATGGTGACAGATCTCAGTTAAAATGATCAGTGTCTTTTCCAGCAGTTCACTTTTTAAACTAGGCTGTAACCTGATATGTCTTGTCTACATATTGTTTTTAAATAAAACTTCAAACTACAGACAATAGCTGTAAACCATAACATAAAAAAGCAAGTCTTAAAGTTAAGACACATGGTGTTCGACTATGGCATTGTTTCTTTGAATTGTAACCACTGATGGAAATATATATGTCTCTTTGGACTGATTTTCCACACGGATGCATACAAAGCATGGTGATTAAAAACATCTGCCAGTCATTTTCAAACTAACAAAAGGCCAACCAACTTCAAGTGCTAATCACTCATACGAATGTAATAACCTCCCCAGACAGACAGGCAGGTTGGTTTCTAACTGCCATATCCAGTCATAAACAAATAAAAACTTCTCTTTCTCTGAGATAAAATTTAGACAACATGATAATCATTTTCGGTCCCCTCTATATTGTTGCACTGTTTCTACTTATTTGACACACATATTTTGTTTGTATGTTAGTTCTGAACAGCATGCTAAAAATCTGAAATATTATAATGTTGTAAACTGTTCCACATACCAATCTCAGCTGTCAAGGCTGTTTGCAATTAAGGGTATGAATTAGCAGGTAACTAAGAACTACAGTTCAAGATAAATCTTTGATAGTTAATAATGATAAAGTGTCAGATTATTTGACCTGGACAGTAAGTAAATGGCACATTTGTGCAAATTCTCCCCATTTTTCCACCATATAACTAAATATAAAACTGTTGTTTTAACAGATGTATGAAAGACAAGCCTCTACCAAATTATATTTGAATAAAATATTTAGTTTTACATTCTATACATTCTAAATATATAT
>JAODLC010000045.1:8361390-8405756 GCA_026781145.1 Hippopotamyrus pictus | reverse complement strand
TTATTATTATTTTTTTTTAATATGAACCCAGGTGTAGTGGGTTCAAACATGTTTGGCCAGTGTCTTTAACATTAGGGACAATTCTGTTGAAAGTGCTATAGTTGCCAATAGCACATTTTTGTGGGAAGTTGGGTTAGTTTTTCTCCAAACAAAATACAGAATAGCACTGGTTTTAGTATTCATAACATAATGATAATGACAAGATTCATATATGCATAAGTATATGCAGAAAATATTTTATATTTTTTATGGATATGTCCATTACCTTACATTCCCATAATGCATTTGCACCTTTGTGATTGTTTGTTCTTGGAATATACTTTCATCTCTGAATATTAAATTTGATCAGGTCAGGATATGTGGAAGAACCCTTGATATTTAGATGAACTTGGGTTATCTAACATTCTCAATGGCTCCTCGAGGCTCCGGTCATCTTGATTTTTTCGATAGAATATATAGGACAACTGTTTGAGCAGTGGGTCAGATTGACCCGCCGTTCTGCAGGCTGTGTGGGGCCTGACTTACCTGGGGACAGTCCTTTATGTAGTGTCCCTTGTTGAAGCAAAGATGACACAGGTAGTTGGGTGGGGGCTTTTTGCTTGGCTTGCGTGGCTCAGAGGAGAGGGAAAGTTCGGAGAAATGGTCCGTTAGAGAGCTCAGTCCATCCACAATGTTGTTCAGGGAGCCATAGGGGGAGGTACCTTTATATAAGCTGTTATTCAAGGCCTGCAGATCCCAGAAAAAGCAAAACAAAGAAAAACCAGTCAGTGTTGTGCAATAATTGGAAAGTAAATTGAGGAAAAGTGATCTCCAGTTAATCAAGATAAAGGTGTAAATCTTTAAGTACTCAACCCAGGAAGAGTGATAACGTAAGGTCCAGCGACACCTCAGGGGACTTTTATTCTAACTGACATTCAATGGCTGTAGTACATTTTTTTCACTGCACTGTCCAAACAAAGAAATGCTTTTATGGCATTAAAAAAATGAGGGAAGCCTCAAAACAAATAGATATGAAGAGCTCTGCGGTCATCCAGAGACATGTCAAGTATGAATTTATGTGGTCTAGAGCATGATATTAGAATGTCAGGGTGGTTCACTGCTCACAAGCTGAACCCAAAAAAATGGGAGACCAACGCCAAAAGGGCTGGAAAAGTACTGAGGTCACCCAGAGGGATACTGCATGCATGAACCCAACTGTCAGCAAGCATGAAAAAGGAGGAACTTTCGAGCAAAGCGCTGCCAGCAGAACACTGGAGACCATGTCCACAGCCCTGATTGATAGCCAGGATTTGTTTCTGAGTCTCCTCACGCTCGATGAATGAGGCATTATTATAGCTTGCAGATGCAGGAGCGGACAGTGCAGATTCTGCACCGTGGCAGAAACAGAGTCGCTTCTGATTCATCTGCCATTTTTTTTTCCCACACAATCAAGACTATTATAATATCAGCTGGGAGAGGTCAGATCCAGCATATATCTGTGCGACCGAGCTTGCAGTGAGAACCTTTATTTCATGGGGCATTAAAATAAAACGTTCCTTTGGACCCAAGTTGGACGTAGAGACCAAATCTTTCGGTTTGATTACGTTAATCCATCTCAGTTATCAGTCCTATTTACACTAATGAGTTTCCTGCACCTGAAGCCCATAAAGAAAAAATGCATCCAAAGTAATGGCTCCTTTCCCGTGAGTCTCCAGGAACATGCTGGGAGTTTGGCAACACTGCCTCGTTTCAGTTACAATTACAAACAAGGTGGGAGAAGAATCACATCTGGATTTCAGGTATGTCCCCTGTCACACACTGTAATGCCCACGAATGCACAGCTTGCCTAATCCCATAACGCGCTGCACAAACATACAGTTCCTGTGCTGGTTAGTGATGTCCCCATTTTGAGTCAAGCCCTGTCGGTTTTATACGTAAATAATACAAGACGATGCTGAAACAGACCCATTGTCTCTGTCCCTGACTTCCTAGTAAGCAAAACAGCATTTGTGTTTAAAAAAAAAAAAACACTTTCTGTACTGGGTCCGTTCCAGGATTTAAAATGTCCCACTGTGTGTACGATCATTTCATTCATGTTGTTGATATTGAGGGGTAAAAAAAACACTTTCCACCTCCTTCCCTGAGGAACCTACATGTAAAATTAATAGGCTGAGTTTCAGTGAAATTACACAACATTCCAATTATTCTTTCTTTCCAGCCAAAAAAGCAACTAAAGACACAGAATCATCAACAAAGAGCTGAAGCAGCACCAATAGCACATCAGCAGCGAGGAATCACATTCTACCTGTAAATGCCCAACATGGCAAATGTAAACAAAACACAAGTTCTCTGTTGGCTGGTTAGATTGACGGCATGACAGGAATTTACAACAGCTTAGAAATTTTCAACACCGTAAATCGAGCAGTGGCCCTCAGAGCAAAATGGATCCAACAGACTCCAAAAACCTCAGTTTTGCAATCACTTACTTTAGTTATACAATCATTTGGGGTGGGACATTCTGCTTGATAGCACGTCACAGATGCTGACTGACACCATAATGTTGACCAGAGGCGCCAAACCCATGCTCTGGATAGCATGCTGCTTCTCACCACAGCCCATTTTCCTGGATTTATTTCATTAATTTATGACATGTGTTTGCAGCATATAAATGTATTAAGATGATGTCAATGAATAATAAGTAGATTGTTACAATGTAAGGGTTGATCATAAAATCGAACATAGATAACTTGACAAGTCTTTTGCCAATTTGAGCAGTAAACTGTAAAATTCAATTTAGAATGTTTTTTTTTTTCCCCCACACACTAAGTACTGACAGTACACAGAACAATTTTTAAAGGGATACATTTGAATTATCGCGTGTGAATACTAATGACAACATGATTCTGGGTGAATGCACAAATTAATGCCCAAAATGTTTGCAGATGAGCAGACTCACAATGACCTCCTAAGACGCATTCCACTATAATGGAAACAAGCCTCCTACTCCATGCTACAGAACCTTAATTTTGGCTATAAGAGTCCCCAAGCTATAAAAAGAGCACAGGACTTGGACAGGATGCAGTTTAGTTATAGCGAGGGCACACTGTAAAACGTCTCCATAATCCGCCAGTGATGAAGCGCGGGGCGATCGTTAATGTAACAAAGGCAGGCATGCAGTGTCATGTATGTGGGACACAAAAAGCATGTGGAAGCTACAAAGCAAAGAGCCCAGGACACAGCTATAGACAGCAAATTAACAGCTGCTCAAGGACAAAGTTTTTTGTATTCAATGAATGAGTCCTTAAACTGTACAGACATTACACTTATCGACCAGAAATTTATTCCAGCCTACAGGATAACTTTTTTCCTATAAGACTATATGAGAATTTATACTTAAATAGAAGCATATGAAAACAGGGGGCCTTTCGTGCAATTTCCACGTGTATTGTGTTTGTTAAACCACAGCATCTATCCAAACAGCTTTTGTTTCAAACCAACTGTATTTTATTTAGCTTATTTAAAGATACACAACTGTTATAACTTATGTCAAAACATCCCGATTCAATATGTACTTGGCTCTACAATGTTCTGTAAGTAAAAATATGTTACTCTTGTATAATGTCTGACTTTTAATTAATGTCATTAAGTGGAAATGTAGGAATATTATTGCTTTATAAAGATTTATTTGATTAAAACAATGCACGTGAGTATTGTTATGTATTTTCGAAACTGTGAAAAGGCGCGACTTCTGTCTGTTAGCATCAGCGATGCTACTAAACATTACCCAACATTATTTGTGTTGCAACTGCGTGACTGTCTTATATTGAGTATATTTAATACTAACTGTTACTTGTGACTGTTGTGATTGGCGTTTGTACTCTGCCAAATTACATTCTTCCATAGTTCCAGCTGAGGATATTGCTTCAATGCTTAAGTATCCTGCAAAGCATACAAGGACGTTACACGCTTAATGTCCTTACAGGACTGTGTCGGGGATTACTTAAAACGATAAACTGGATGAACTTGGAAATGTGGGAAATGCGTATTCTTCATTACGTGATTCAAATATAAAGTTGTCGTCCTGTTATATCGCGCTGTATTGTTACATCTGAAAATCATCTTAAAGTGAACCTGAATTTGAGGCACTAATTCAGGCCGCACGACGAGCTTCACGGGCCGTGTAACCGTGGCTCTATCATACTGTCCAGAGCCCTCAAAAAAGGTCAATAACCAGCTATAAAATTTCCAACAATATTTTTTCTGGTACGATTATTGTGTAATTGAAAATAACTTTGTTTTCAACTATCTTTAAATTAGACAACTGCTCTAAATAGGATCAGACAATGTAACTCAATTCAGACAAAGTCTGAAATGTAGAGTAACAAACTCTTGTACAACGTAACCATGTTAAGTCCTTCATAAAAAAAAAAGAACAGCATGAACCCACAGCCCTATAGTCATTACTACATCCTGTCATTCCCTGACATTTAGGATTTTAGCTAACAGATGAAAAATGACGGTACCGTCAAGGCGTCCACAGATCATTCTCCACCAAAATTAATTATATTTACAGAATTCAAGACTACCTTGCTAAAAAATTTAAATCAGCATTCTTGTATTTTATTTCATATTTATATTAAAAAGAAACAACTTTAGCAAAACAGATTATTTCTTTCTTACAGTACCGCATCACAAGTTTGCGATAAAAATGCACTTTATATAACTTTTTCGTGTAAACATACAAAACAAAGTCATTTTACATTAAAACGTGCAAGCAAAAGATAACCTAAATTATTTTACTTTTATGGGAAATTAAAAGAAGTTCCTTGTGTGGCATTCATCCTATATTTTTGGACGCAAATCCAGCCGTAAAATGCACAAAAGAAATGAAAATGGAAAGGAAAAAGAGGAAAGGAAAACAGCGGATTCCGAAACTGTCTAACCTCATTCCTCTGGAGCTGAAAGAAGTTGTTCAGATAGCTGGAATTTAAAGAGGAGCCCAGGTCAGCAGCGGGAGGCTTGGTGTAGCTCAGTTCCGGATGGGAAGAGTTCGATTCTGGTCTGAACGCATCAAATGCACTGGTCTGGTGGGTGTCTTGTAAAGAGAGATATACCCAGTTTAAAAGCTGTGCAGGTTGGTACACGTTGGCACTGGTGTCTATAGCAGACATCAAACTCATCTTTAAAATGGAAATGTAGGTTTTTTTTCGGTTCTCCGCTGTTTTAGGTAAATCACAACTTCTGATTCTAGGTCGTAAGTTCACTTTTTTCTATTGTGTTACTTTGCGTTTCTCCGCCCGAAAGTATCCTCCTCTGTCTTTCTTCTTCTTCTTCTTCTTCTTCTTCACCCCGCAGGCTCCTTCTGGGATCTAAGTCCCTTAGTTCACGATTATGCAAAAGGCATAGCTTTACGTTGTCAGTATAAAAAGTTGAAGCCGCAGGCGGCGGTCCGCTATCTTTATTTGCACTGGAGCCTCAAGGAACTCATTGCATATTCGGGGGAAACCGGAGTGCGTCATGCTACGAGCGGCGAATAGGGATCCTCTGCTCCTGGTAATTCGTCTATCATCTGGTAATAGGACACCGCTTTGAATATTAACTCTCATTCCCCCCACCACTAAAACGAGCATCGTCATTGGTTTCATCGGTGAATATTTATGAGAACAGCTGAGCAGGACGGAACAGCAATGGCTGCGATACGGGGTCTGACAGCTTGTAATTTGCAGAACAGTTGAAAGTTGAATATCATAGATTCTGCTTATATATTTCAGGGGCTCATCGCTTACTGCGTATTAACGCATTAGATAAGGAGATTTATACTAAAACTATTTTGTGAATAAATGCGACTGGTTCTCTACCTCAAAGGTGAAAGATAACGTGTATTTTTGGTCATGATCTTGCTGAAATGTCATTTTCTAATTATTGATCATTTTGAGATACGTAATAACGTCTTAAAAGTATTGTATTTAAACTAAAAGTGTCATTCTGTTAATGTTCACACATGGGATTGTGGAATGTGAGAGCTCATGAATTTCACTGATTAGCCTCAAGGAGAAGAGAAACAAATGGCATTGTTTATTCAACAAGGAATGGTTCCCAGGCTTCGGAGTCCTCCCAGCTTGCTGTTGCGTATTCTTCCATGTCGCAGGGACCGAAATCACAAAATTGTACTATTATATTTGATTATATTTGCACCAACGTATAAGAAATACGGAGTCAGTTGGTTCTTTGCCATATTAATGCAAAACTGCATATCAGCCAATTTTTTTTATTATTATTTTCGGGGTGGGGGGCGGGCAAGGATATGTGTTTTGGCAATATTAAACAATAATGCATAGTAACGACTGGACTAATCATAAGTCCACTCTCCACTCATTATCAAAACATAAATGCAATGAATATTATTATTATTTATGTGTATTCTTCCTTCAAGACAAATACCAAACAATTCTGCAATCATTTTGCTTACTAACCAAAATTGTTAGAATTGCTTGCAATAAGGGCTGACATTAATATAGTCAGTCTTTCCTGATTTTCGTGGCCTCGATGTCATCTCTACAATCCATAGCAATGTTACCTCTGCCTTTCGTACATGACAAACTGAACCTTCCCAAGATTCCTTCCCACCACTGCTGGTTCACCTAGTTTCCTACACTGTTTACTGATGCTATTGCATGTTACTGGTGTTATGCACAATATCTACCATGAGTCACACGTTTTCCAGTACCTATTGTCCAGAACTTCTTTGCCCAGTACTTTATGTCTTGTCCAACTATTTGTTGAGTCCTGCACTCCACTTGGTCTGGAACGCAGTCGGTACTTTGTTGCCCAGTACTACAAGTTTTGTCCAGTACCTTATTGTTTACACTTAATAGTAATGCATCACCCATGCTCAGTGCAATCCTGCTATATCTAGCGTCCAGTATAATATCCTGACTCCCGCCTCCCTTCAGTCTTGAATGTAACTCTTGTCTTTTGTGTAAAGGCTGTACTTATAGTATTGCACTTCGATATGGTGTGTGGCTATGTGGATTATGGATTTTTTTCTTGTGACTGGAAGAACAATTGTATCACAGTTGGGCCCTTGAGATAGTTTCCCTTTCACCTTTATGTGTGTCTCATAGGAGAGTTAAGATGTGAAAACCAAAGAATTTCTATGCACACATGTCAAATAAATGTATCAGTATCATTGCTTCACCATATGTATGGCCTATGTGTGCATTAACAGAAGCCACTACTAAATTCCGTTATAACGGGGTACACTTGCACTACGGTGTAAACTCATTGATGTTCATAGGGGATTTTTGTCTACAGTGGTGTTATTCTTTGTATAGTGTTAATCTTTGTCGTTCATATTTGTTGTATTTATTGGAAATAGTTAGAAGGAAGCACCCAAGTAAAAAATGCATTGCACTACATACACGCAGCAATAAAACCTGAAATGACTTTCAATGAGAGATAGAGAGTATCTGCAAGCATATGCACAATGCTTTCCTGTAGTATAGTTGAGGAGCCCGTCTTCTAGTATGTGTGTCATGATACTCATGTTTCATAGTGCTACAGGCCTGCAGAATGGCCTTGGCTGAAAATCAGCAGCGCGAGTATCGAGCACCAGGACCCAATTCTCACCGAGTCTCCTCTCCCCCCCCCCCCCCAAGTGGGTCTTTCACTTTGATGTCAGAAGTGTATAAAACAGACCTGCCTTTGGCAGTCCGACAAACAGGGTGTAGGTCTCTCCGCCTGGCAGTCGTCATTGGGCCAGACCTAAGCTCAGGACGAGGTCCATCTGTAGCTCGGCAGGGGAAGGGGAGAGGATTTTGCCTGTTGGTTATGCAGCTAGGACTGCCGCTTAAAGAAGAGATCGGTTCAGTTATTTTAGCATAGACTGGCTAGCTAACCTTTTGCAGATTCCTGCTGATGGGCTGCTTCCACTGCTGGCCCACAGACATGTGCAGATTTTTATATAATCTGTTTGAGACTAAAAGAGAGGGTTTATCTTTCTGACACGTTTTACCACTCTGGGCAGAGCTGGAGAGTCGGGGCCAGAAAGTTAAAAATCGGGACCAAGGTTTTGTTTTAACCAACCAGTTTCATATTCTGTGACTCTTTATACTCAAACGGTTGGTTGAAACAAAATTTTGGTCTGGACTTTTACTTTCTTGACCTAAACTACCCACCTCCGTGACCAATCACTAATCAGTGACTGAATGCAACCCAAATCCAGTAGTAGAATACATACAACTTCAAAACCTATAGTTGGTGTAAATATTTTGTGTTGTCAGTCACCGAGTAGTTCAAATCACTGCTGGTTACTCAATTGGTTTCCATTGGGTTAAAAATGCAACTGTGACATTAATCCTTGAAACAATGGCTGTGTCTCTGGGTGATTTTTTTTCATGCCATGTAATCTTTGAATGTTCCACTTAAGAAAAGATGAACTGAAGCATTTGTCACATAAAGTATAGACAAACTATTGACAGTAATTATGTGCAATATGTCAATTATAATAGGTCTATTGAATTTTCAGATGACAAGTCTGACATGAGAAGCTTGATCTGTGTATGATCTAGAAGTAGTAACATCTGTGTGTCATTTTTACTGTAAGTAAGTAGTGATTGGCAGAGTTATGTTCGAGGGTCCCAAGACATGTTCTGTGACCTGCATCAGCAATGACGCTGGAAGAGATGGAGAAACGCACAGGAATGT
This sequence comes from Hippopotamyrus pictus, assembly GCA_026781145.1. NCBI lineage: Eukaryota > Metazoa > Chordata > Actinopteri > Osteoglossiformes > Mormyridae > Hippopotamyrus > Hippopotamyrus pictus. Next base: position 8,397,071 of record JAODLC010000045.1, on the reverse strand, counting down.
GAGAATGGAGGTTGCCAGTAACAGCAGGTAGTGCAGCAGTTAAAGATACAAAGGTAGAATGTGGAGGTTGCTGGCTCAAACCCCAAGAGGAACCCTGCTGTAGCATTATTCAGTAAAGTTCTTTACCAGAATTCTCTGGTCAAATAGTATGCTGTATAGATGAGTTAAATTGTAAGTTTATTTGTGAAAAAAAATGTCAGATAATAAAGTAGGTGCAATCACAGGGTGGATGATGCAATGTTATTTGTATGATTTTACATTCAATAAACTGTAAGTTTTTGTGTTTTGAATAGAAATATTAGCATTGCAAGTTTAGTAAAGACTTTGTGTGTGATTGCGTAACTGCTTGTTTAAATTCTTCTAATTCTATTTCCAAAGGCCAAACTGTTATTGTTCCACATGTAAATGATTGTGGAATCCTCTGACCACTTCTGGCAGTAGTTCAGTTGTCTTTTTCCTGCTGTTATGAGTTATGTGCTTCCTAGACTGAGAACTAGCATTTAAAACATGTGAACTGAGTTCTGTCAGAAAACATGATGAGTATGTTTTCAGATGTGGGCCAATATAATTAACATTTTTATTTATTTTTCCAAGGATGTCTGACCTTGTTGAATTATTGTGCACCTAATCTGTGATTTATTCTTCCTCTTCCTAAGTTTTCATTGTTGATCTAAGCATTGTGTATTTGGGATGTTTTCATGTCTTTTAATATACAATTGTCCATGTAGTATTTTTATTTGAATTTAGATGTACTGAACTCAAGCGAGGCTTGTTTTCCACATCCATGTGCCTATTTCCCCCCCAAGAACAAGTCAAGGCCATCATTTTTGGGTTTTTGATGTATTGAGTTTTTTCATTTACATTTATATGAATCCATCCATCCTGCATTATCCACTTATCCAGTCACAGCGATGCTGGAACCTACCCCACCCTGAAAGAGATGTCAGTCCATTGCAGGGCATACACTGACCCACTATGGGCAGTTTAGACACTGATTAACCTAACCACATGCCTTTGGGCTGTGGGAGAACATGTAATCTCTGTAAATGAAGAGCCAGGGAAAAGCAGGAATCAAAGCCAAAGCCCCATAGTGCTAACCAATCAGCCAGACTTCCCCTGTCAGGCTTTTCTTAATTTTTGCCAGCAAAATTTTTCTTGGGAGTATTTGGAGTGTTTACCTGTATTTTCTCTATGTGACACTTAAGCGATTTATCGCAAATGTAGTTTCATATCTTTTCTAATTTTGTAAATGTCATATATATATAATGACCCAAAAAGACACATAAACAAATACATAGCTGGAAATTCAAGAAAACTGTCATTCAGGAAGTAGATGAACCGCAAGGTTAAGCCATCATTTTTATGGCAATGGTGAAATGTTGCTGAGAAAAACTTGCACCTACACCTGTTTCCCAGGTGGTGGCATCCTTGCTCACCCCACAGCTGAATTGTATTAGAAAGTAAGATGCGAATCAGTTTTCTGATATTTGCTGTTATCATTTTAGCTACTAAATAGCTGTACCCAAGGCTTAAGGAGCCCTGTCGCGTCCCATTCCCCCAGAAATGTCCAGATTCACCACTATTGTACAAAGTTTACTTCACGTTACGTTTCCCTTGAAAGCAATCATTTTGTTGTCGTTTTTACATTCTCCAGTATCAGAAAAGTGAAAAGATTTATTGGATATAAATCTTATACCACACCACAGACACCTTGTGAACGTTAATTAAGGTCCACACAATAGTGTACAAAAACTGAAGGGCACAGATTTGTGGTGGTAAAACAGGACTGATAGAAATCATGCATTTCACATGTACCCACAAACTGAAAAACTAATGTTTGCATCACTTAACTGATCTGTATATTTGTCAACATAGACATACATATGCTGAGTAACGATTCACACATACTGGACGCTATACCATCTCCCTGCGTGGAAGTATTTTGTGGAAACCCTCGAATACAGGGGTGGGAAAAGCAAACCACACGTACAGAAAAAGAGGAAAAGGGAGACGCTCACAGCGGGAACAGGAACTCAGCCCACATCCCCAGAGGTCTGTCATCACCATACCGAAGTATTTTAATAGTTAAATCAAAATGTCACATAGTAGCACATAATATGCATGTAGCCTATTCATGAGGTGTTAAAAACTGTTGTAAATGTGCAGAGATGTTTGTGATCAGACGCCGGTTGGAGCCGCTTTAGCTCGGTTTTAGCGGGCGGCGGTGGAAGCCGATGTGGTCGCCGGCTACAGTCCATCCGAGCCCGACACGGACTGCGCTCAGCTCCGCGGTTTTTCCTCACCGCCATTGCATCGCGCCATTATTAGCCCGTCTGTGGATTGCCCGATGACCGGCAAATTCTTTCCGTCGTTCCACTTTCTTACAGAAATTCAGTTAACTACGATGGTCAAAAGAACACTCTAATAAAACGCAAAAATTTAAGTTTATATACACAGAACAGAGATTCAAATTTAAGTAAGCTAGTCAGCACGAAACCTTTCCCTTTGATTATTTAGACATGCTGACTAAAATAAACCCGTTCACTATAAAATTCACCCGTTCAATGGGTAATAAGATTAGTCCCAAACTCCTAACTACCTTTAGTGGTTTAATTTGACCATTTCTTTATAAAAGTTACGTCCAGCTGCTCTGCATGATAAACAAACAGTGGTATACTTGAATACGCTGTCCGACGTATACTGCCCCTAGTGGTCTGGAGTTCTTCCTACTGTGGAAAAACCAGCCGCGAAGTGCGGAACGCTTGAAGAAAATAAATAATAATAATAATAATAATAATAATAATGATAATAATAATAATAATAATAATAATAATTAATAAATTGAAGAACGAGAACTATAAAACACAGGTGGAAATGTCTTGCATTAAACTTTAACATTAAACAGTGAAGTGTTTTGCGTTTTCGTAATGTGCTGTATTTTTGACCGTATTTAAAACTAGGCGCCGCCCACTTCTGCGAAACATTAAAAGCGTTACGTGTCAACCGTGGCTCAGTTGAAGAGAAGGATGGGCAACACACCCTTACTGCCTTTCAACCGACACATGAATGAGTCCATCCACACACATCTACACATCCATATGACTCAGTTTATATGTATGCATACGTGTGTGTGTAAATATATAAGTTAATACTGGCGGGGGACCCCCCCCCCCCCGTCACCCTGAACAGGACAGAAAATGGATGGATGGAAAGTTGTGCAGAATAGACAGGTCACTGCAGTGGCCATTACATGTAAAATAAGACGATGTAATTGGCGTCAGGTGGTTACTAATTGCCCAGACAATGAGTCATACAGAGGGTGGGGCAATTACCGGGCAAAGTGTTACTGGGGGGTTGCAGAAGTTAAATTGGCTGACCAAGAAACCCAAACATTTACTGCTCTTAAAGAGATATCTGCATGTTATATCATAACTACAAGGTATGACTTGGAGTTTCATAAAATAATTTCACTAAAATACAGAAGAATTCTTCTGTACGGGTTGTTGACCTTGTCAAACTGGTTCGGGCTGGTTACTGTATGTGAATTCAAACATACACGCACAACGAATTCCAGTTTAATATTCTTCTATCTTTCTGGTTTGAATGTATTTGACAGATTTGCTTTACTAGATTTGTCCAAGTGTTGCTGTAATAAAACAGGCCCGTTTTAGTAGCAGCAAAGACTTATGCTGGGGCCAACTTGATTTATTTTATTGCATTTCGTGGCAGATAAGTGACGTGTCACCTCACGGAACGTGTTTGCCACAAGTTACTGTGGACCATTGTGTGACATTTTGAGCGTTTTAGTCACTTCGTCCGTAATACATTATTTGTGCAGAACAGAAATAACAAAAGAGACCCACCCACCACATTAGTTAGATTCCTGGCTTCTCTTCCTGGATCTTTCGCCCGGAAGAATCTGACTCGGTGTCTCCTTTTCGCTGTTTGCTCTACAAAGCAGTGTTTAAGATTGCATTCTGCTTTTCACGGGAAAACTTTTGCATTTCACACAGTAAGTAATGTATGATCTCATATTAGGGGTGTGTTTTTCCACTTTCAATAGATTTTTTTCCCCCGTTTTTCATTTTAATTACCCATTATTTGCGGAATAAACTTTGCTCCTGTGGCTTTTCCATAATTTACATATCGGCCACATTTTACAGTGCGGTATCAGAAATATTGTCTCTCTTGATTCGATTTTACCTCTGAAACGTAGTTATTTGTAGTACATTATTCTACTCTTTGCTGTAAGCCGCCATTTTAAATGCTGTTTGCATCGGAAATCGCAGTATTTTAAAAATTGTCTTGAAGTAATCTTATTAACCCTACGCAAACAAGTTTCTTGCTGAAGTTTTGTATACTAGGCATGTTATTAATGTGCACTGGGGTGTACTATGTCTATGAAATGCTTTAACTTGGTGTCACGTGTCCTGGGCATTTACATTTTTAGTACATTGATGGTTGTGTATAGAGCCTCTAGCAGATTTCAAGCGTTGTGATCTTCACAATAAATGATCCGGATTTTGGTATATGATTGCTCTATGTTTAGTTTCTTGTAAGAGGTGGAAATTTTGTATGTATAGTAAGGTACAAAAAATGTCTTTCTACGTCTTAGATAATGAGTTATCCAGGATACCCCTCTCAGCCTGGTGGCTACCCTCCCCAAGCTGGTGGGTACCCAAATCAGCCAGGAGGCTATCCCCAACAACCAGGTCCTTATCCTCCTCAAGGAGGGGGCTACCCTGGCCAACCCGGGGGCTACCCACAACAACCCGGGGGCTACCCTGGCCAACCCGGAGGCTACCCACAACAACCCGGGGGCTACCCTGGCCAACCCGGGGGCTACCCTGGCCAACCCGGGGGCTACCCACAACAACCCGGGGGTTTCCCTGGTCAACCTGGGGGCTACCCTGGCCAACCCGGAGGCTACCCACAACAACCAGGTGGAGCTGGGGGCTATCCCTCCATGCCTCCTGCAGGTAAGTTTGTAAAACTGTAAAAATGTTTTTTTTTTTTTTGTTTTTTTTTTGTGTACATAGCACATACATCAGTGAGAGTTTGAAGTTTGTATTTCCAGAAGAAATGCTAATCCTGTTCTCGTAAAAACCAGTCTGTCAGCTACAACATTACACCTTCAAAACTGTAACACGTACTTAAAAATTCTAATTTCTAATTCTAATTTGAATAGTATAATGCTTAAATAATAAGTGTTAAATACAACCCAGTAGTGCACTGATTCTCAAACCCTTCCTTGGAGACCCCCAGACAGTCCACAGTTTTGCTCCCACCCAGTTCCCAGGGAGTTGGGAACTGGTTTGAGAACCTGCACCAGAGGCCTTGTCTGATTTTGAGGCTTGCATTCACATTGTCATGGTTTGTTTCTGTGTAAATGAGCGATAAGCTCTTGGAATATGGATAATATCTCATAGCGAAGGTTCTTCGACTTTTTTTAGTTCCCTTTGTTATTTACTTTTTTTGTGAAGTCATATCCCTGTTAAGAATTAAACTTTAAAAATGTGATTTGCAGTTAATGTACTAAACTGTACAACTTTCTACTTTTTTCCAGGCGGTAACACTCCGTGGGGAGCTGGACCTGGCTTTGGGATGGTAATTTTGACCATAGTTAGCTATGCATTTTTAGCACACGATAAAAATTTCAAGTCCTGTGTTGCTTCACTTTGCTATGCATGCACTGTCAAGAATACAGGAAAATCATAAAATATTAACACGCCCAGCTTTCCTTGTACTTGTGACCTGAATACTAAAAGAAATTTAGTGATGTTGTTGCAATGATATAGCTTATATAGATGTACTGTTAAAAATCCACCATTTTTTCCACTTATGACGTTATAGGTTGTGGCTTCTGAACTTGGATAGATATTTTTAGTTGAGGAGGAATGAATACTTGCTACCCGAAGCTTTATTGCCCTGAGTCCACTGTCTATATATATTTTTGAACCTTAAACAACTTACAATACAACTTAAAATACAGGCCATTACAGGTATTCTTTTACACATTGAAATTTATAGCGAAGTAATGAAGAACTGCGAACAAAACTAAAAAGGATGTTGAGGTGTTCCAGTGCATTCAGTCTAGATTTTGTAAGTTACATCAATGGTGAAATAATGTTTTTGCAAGATTTGTTATGATGCAACAGTCCTTTTTATGAAGGGAAAAAAAAAAATCGCAGTTGTTTTTAGGAAACTGGGGATGGAAAAGCCACAACAAATGAATACCATGAGCAGCAATGTTCGAGTTCTTTGATCTCCTCACTAGCCACAGAAGTTTCCAAGACAGGGACTGGAGATCCAAGTTTTACTTGGCAAAATACTGAGCAGGAAAACTGCACTAATGCACGTCCCTAATCTGAGATTGGCGTGTTCCTTTCTCCCTAGCCCGGAGGGGGCATGCCTCAGGGAATGGGATATCCAGGTGGCCCACCCCCAGGTCAGCCTACACCGGGGTACCCAGGAGGTCCAGCACCAAATCCGTCCATGCCAGGCTATGGGGGAGGTGTTCCAGCCGGCCCAGCGGTGAACGTGAGGACAGAACGATCTATTTAGGCTTGGCGTTACTTTTTGGTGACACCCAAACATGTGGAGTAATATTTTATAAGATGCTTACAAAGGGCATATATGCACGCATGACTGCTCACCTTTACTTTCTGAAAAGGTATGTTTCACGTGTCTCATTAGAAGGGATTCCGGGGGACGATAAAAGATTTCCCCGGGGCCGATCCCTTGAAGGATGTGGAAGTGCTCCGGAAAGCAATGAAGGGTTTTGGTGAGTGATCGCGTTCCACTTAAATCATCATTGTTAGAAGTGTCAGCTTAAGGTGTGCCCTGCTGGGCCGCCCCAGAGTGAGTTAGACCGGTTGGTTGTTTCACTTCCCGTCACTCTGCAGTGGGCTGGGCTTGAGCAAATGCCACGCCCTTCTCAGTGCTCGCCAACACACCCTGTAAAGCAGAAACGGTGGGTAACTGGCAAAGCAAGCACTGGTGCCACTCCTTACCTCTTCCAAACTGGTGTGGATATTTTGGGTTGCGTGGGGGTCCATTCCCAGGATGGCCGTTCCAGATTAGAAGGAAGGGGTTTATGATTACAAATGTGCTTGAGTGTGATTGAGTAAACAGTTTTTATTTTTGAAAATTAAACAGGCACAGATGAGAAGGCAATCATAGAGCTTCTTGGAAATCGATCCAACAAGCAACGTGTGCCAATGGTTATGGCCTACAAAACAACGTATGGGAAGGTATGGCCCAAGTTAATACTGATGAGAACTGGCAAGCATTAGGCTAATGGCTCTGGGGAAAAAATGAGACCATAGCACAAGTTTTTTGTTTCACTCATTTCTCAACTTAAAGGTGAACACCTTTGAATAATATATATAAAAATTTTTTTTTTTTTTTTTTTTTTTGCAAACTGCTGCCGGGTTTTTCTGTTTCTCATTAATGAAGGTCTTCTTCTTGCTTTATGGGACTTCAGTCCTGCTTCTAGGAGCCTGATACGAACTGTCCTAGCAGTGCACTTCACACCTGCACTTAATGTTTCCCATTCATTTTGAAGGTCAATTGATGTCATTTTCCGATTCATGAGAAACTGTCAGACAAGTTGATGCTCATCTCTGGCATGAGAAGCCTAGCCTTTTTTCCAGCAGAACCAGGATTAAACCAGGACTTAAAAATACAGATTGGTCTCTTAATTTTTCCGGAGTTGTATGTAAATGCTGTTAGTGTAAGTTAGTACGGTCACGGTTTGAAATAGTCTGATTGAACTATGCTTTGCTTCTTTTTGACAGGATTTGATATCCGATTTGAAGTCTGAGCTTACGGGTAACTTTGAGAAGCTTGTCCTAGCTATGATGATGTCACCTGCACATTATGATGCGTATGAGCTCAGACAAGCCATGAAGGTAAATCTGGTCATGTATGAGAGAGAGAGAGAGAGAGAGAGAGAGTTTTATTATCATATGTACAGAGTACAATGAAATTCTTACTTGAGTGCCATCTCTACAGACGGGACATAGATTTTTTTGCACTATAATGTCTTCTATAATAACTCTCAGCAGCCTGTAGAACATGCAGTGGTGGGATGATACCATATGAGTATATACAAATATGTCAGTATGAGTTTTAATAAGTATCTAAATAAGTAAGTATGAGTCGCTTATGTGATCTACATAAGTAAAGGAAGACTGGCTGCTGATTGCGCATTCGGGACTGTGAACATAATAGCAGAATGGGAGGGTTATGGGAACCGTAACTGGAAAATGCTGAAAGTTTTCTACAGAAGGAATTCGGTTGAAATGTCCAATTGTGACAGGGAGCGGGTACTGATGAAGCATGCCTGATTGAGATACTGACGTCTCGTTCCAACGCTGAGATTCGGGAGATTAATCAGATTTTTAAAAGTGGTAAGTTTTTCAAGAGACGAGAGACAAATCTGGTAAGGCTTGTCTTTTTAAGAAAGAGCTTTTGTAATTTAATGAACAAAGGATAAAGATTGCTTCTATTTGACTCACTTTAAGCTGTACAGTTTAAGCAAAAAAATGACCTCTGGTGCAAAGCCCTATTTTAGACTTTTTAATATTTCCTAGTAATGATCAGTGTATCTTACAGGTTGCTGTAACACATAAATAACTGATAACCATTTTGTCGTCTGAATGAGATCAGTGTTAGAGTTGTATTATGTATATGATTTTGTTTCTGGTTATTTTGCATGGTTGCCTATGCAAATCACATGCATCCTGGTTTTCCTGCGTGCTCACGATCTTCTCGGTTTCAGAGTATAAGAAGACACTGGAGGACACTATTAAAAGTGATACCTCAGGTCACTTCTGCAGGCTTTTAATCTCACTTTCACAGGTAACTGGATTCATTCCTGTTGACCCCTCATTGATTTAATAACTTTTGTAATGAATGCTCATTTTGGACATAAATTGAAGGGTGTGTGTGTAATTGGTCAGTTGAAAAAGAATCTAAATAGTTGGAAGTCCATTACTAGTGGAGAAAAAAAATGTAGGGATGATAATGCAGAAGCCATATCATCGATATGAGGTGTACACGTATAGTGCCGATATCTTGTCCTATATTTGTGGTTCTTGGTAGATAAATTAAGATCATGTATGGGTTTTTTTTTTTTGTAAATGTTTACCTGAGGCTTTATGCAAAGATGGTAGACAAGGTTGCAATTTGCAGAGAATGAGCAGCATCAAATTTCACCTGACAAGAAAACCCAGTTAATTTTTTTTCAAGTGATATGATTGGACGTGGAGAATGAGACATTGAGTTATTTGTTGGTGAATAGTACGGACAAAATAAGGATTATTTCTCCAGGAAATGGCACCACAAAGTAAGAAGTGGAACACTATGATTACATAATGCTGTTTATTTTTCTTGTTTGAAGGGTAATCGTGATGAGAGGGAGACTGTGGACATATCTTTAGCCAAACAGGATGCTCAGGTAAGCATGATTGGAAATACATTATGACAAAAATAAATAGAGCTATGTATTCTAACAACTTTAAAATCTCCAGAACCAAGATGGCGGTGTTACAGTCCCTGCTGCCAAAATGGCGCTAAATGTTTGTATTATTTGAAATTTCATGAGGATTTATTTTCTTTTTTATAGCTTCTTGCTTATGTGTATTAACTCGCACACATCGCATTGTGGCCCTGGGGGAGCATCATTTTGTAGCACAGTATATGTGGATGACATGACACTAAACCCTACAGGATTTGACCTGGCAATCCTTAGCGTCAAGATATGTTTGTTAAAAGCAGCTGCCACTGTGCTCTCACATTAAGGACAGGAGTGTCCTCCGCTCATATCTGCGTTTGATTTATCAGAAACTTTATGCTGCTGGAGAAAACAAAGTGGGCACTGATGAGTCTCAGTTCAATGCCATCCTGTGCGCTAGAAGCAGACCACACCTGAGAGCAGGTGAGCAGGAACAGGAACCGAAATTTCAGCACCTGGTCATCTTCTTCCTGCAATTGTGTATTCAGAGATTTTTAATAATCTGTATCAGAATCACCTTGGAAAAGAAATAAATTATTTCTTTATAATCTAAAATGAGCATACTTTTGTTCACCCTTGTATGATAACATTATTAATTGGTAGGACGAGATATCATAGTATGAGGCTGAGTTTAAAATAAAAATGTGAGAAAAGGAATCACAACGTGGGCATTCTGCCCAGAAGACCCTCAGACCATGCAGTATGGTATCATATCGACAACGATGATGCAGGAGGGGGATGATGATGGTGATGTTGATGAAAGTGTGTTTGTGAGTACAGTGCCGGCTTTGTCATTCTTTGGCTTCCGCTTGTAGTTTTCCAAGAGTACCAGCAGATGTGCGGCAGAGAGATAGAGAAAAGCATTTGCAGGGAGATGTCTGGAAGTCTGGAGGATGGCATGGTAGCCGTGGGTAAGTTGCTTCAGGCTAATTATGCTACTTGGCAGCTTTTTGAAACCTCCAGTGTCAGTAATTATCTTCTCCAGGACATAGCTTACAAACATTTGTTTGACTGATATGTGTTCAACTTTGACACGCTTATAAACTATAAATCTTTTTTTGATAATGTAACATGCAACACCAAAAAATATTTTTCTTGTTTATGTCTTGGCAAAATGTTATCGCTTGCCGTAATGGCAGTATTCATGTTGGCTGGTGGTGTTTTTTTTTTTTTTTTTTTTTTTATACCCTGTTTATCGGAATACTTTTTTTTAAATCGTTGCCTCCTGACCATGAGATATCTCTGGTGCTCACATTGAAATGTAACTGGTGTTCGTCATGGATAAGTCTCCATTTAGAAATGGGTTTCGTCGTCTTGCACTGTAATTTATTTTCTGAAGGTTCCATATTTTTATAAAACACGGACGCTTAAATTTAGTATTAAAGGTACACTGTCAGTCAGGTCATTCATGGGTCTTTTGTCTGTTGTGCATTTACTTGCATCACTGTGACTCAACATACCTTTGCTGCAATGTAATTAAAAACAGGGGTGAACGATCTCAGCAGTTGTTGACAATGCACAATACACTACTCGTGCTACACTGGAGAATCCTTTTTTTTATGGCATTCAAACTGCCTTTTGGTGTTTCTCCTTTTCCATATATTCTTTTTTAACACTGAATAGGGCCTGTAAAGGAAGCAGATTTTACACTGCATAATGTTCTGTGTTTCAGTGAAATGCATTAAGAACACGCCTGTCTTCTTCGCCGAGCGGCTTTACAAGGCTATGGCGGTAATGTTGCATTTGTTTTACCAGCACCTGTAATTCTTCACACACAAATATAACATCTGTGTAAAATTACTACTACCTGTTACTACATGATGGGGCGGCATGGTGGTACAGTGGTTGGCACTGCTGCCTCATACCTTGAGACCCGGGTCCAAGTCTCTGCCATGGCTCCATGTGTGTGACGTTTGCATGTTCTCCCCGAGTCGTTATGGGGTTTACTCCAGTTTTCCCCCCCATAGTCAAAAAACATGCTGAAGTTAATTGGAGTTGCCAAATTGACCCTAGGTGTGAATGGTGCGTGACTGTGCAATCCGATGGGTGGGACGCCCCATCCTGGGTTATGCCCTCCTTTGTGCCTCATAGCCTCCGGGATAGACTTCAGACCCCCCGCTACCCTGACAAGGACAGGTGGCTACAGAAAATGGATGGATGTTACAATACTGTTGGCATGCACCTGCAGTTAATATAAGCGCGATTTACCTTATTAATACTGTAAAGCGCTGTTTCCAGCACTAGCTACATTAAAATGAGCACTGACCTGAAGGCGTCACTGCAGTTAGATGCATTCTCACCTGTGCTGCTTTCACAGGGGGCTGGAACAAAGGACCAAACCCTGATCCGGATCATGGTGACTCGCTCAGAGGTCGACATGCTAGACATTCGTCAGGAGTATTTGCGGGCCTATGGGAAATCCCTGTATACGCACATCAGCGTGAGTACAGCTGCTGTCCTCCTTGTGGTTTCTGGGGGGGAAGGAAAAAAAAAGTGCGTGTGCGTGTGCGTGTGTGTGTGCGCGTGTGCGTGTGTGTGTAATATTTTTAATCTTTAAACATGTTTTAAACAAACTCCCAGTGTCCTCCTTTATTAAATGAAGATCGCCTGAATATGTACTAAACCTTCGTGAACAGCAACAGTAAACTAATTCTGTGTATAATAATGGTGATTTAAGCAGGATAGAAATCTTGAGAGTAGATGCATATCTGTTCATATGAGAACTTGACTGATTTTTGCCTTCTGTCTGAACGTGCCGATGACGTAATTATCAGAAATGCTACAGTCAGAGTCCGATGGGGGGAAAATGACATTCTTCCTCTTTGTGACATCATAGGGGGATACATCTGGAGATTACCAGAAGCTGCTGTTGAAGTTGTGTGGAGGAAATGACTGAGGGCATTTGGAGACATTTCCTGATTTTTCTGAAGACGGGAGGGTCTGCCGCTTTTTGAATAAAGAAATGTGGTCATTTACTGGCACCCAGAATACTAATAATATGTAACTCTGCATGTATTTTCACTTCACGGTGCGTTTTACTGCTAAAGTAAATGTTATTGCAAAGTAGATAAAGGAATACACTTTTTTCTATATTATATGCTATTTAAAAGCTCACTCTTTGAACTAATCTTGGGGGTATATAATCTGAAAGGCTTTAACACATTAACATTTTTGTGTGGTCTCTGTCCGCTAAATTCTTTTCTTTTATTACAAGCTTGCTTTTCTGAATATCTGTGTAAGATAGAATAGAAATTCTCAGCAATGCTCAGCATTATCATACAAAAGAGCTATACTGTTAACGTTATTGGGTATATGCAGTTTAGGGGCATATTGAATGGCAACATAAAAGTGAGCTTCTGACCGCAAAGCTGTCCTCAGAATGTTATCAGAGTTTGAAATAAATGGCAAGATATCTCTGCATTTGACCTGTTTGTTTCTTTTTTTTCCTCAGGTTCTTTGTTTTACAGTGGGATCATTTTGACCTCAGGCAGCATTAATTAAATAAGATTTTGGGGGGGGGTACTACCATTTTTAGGTAGATTTTAAGAGGGATATATCTAGTACAACTTCACAATTTGGTTGGTACCATTTAGGTGAATTTATTACTCCGAACGCGTGCGTGCGCGTCTGCCAGCTTGAGTGCGTGTATGCATGCATGTGTTATGCATGCATGTGTAATGCATGCCCTGCAGGAGAGAGGGTCTCTGTCCAAGGTGTTCAGGGTCTTATACCCTGTAATTTATTTGTCTCACACTGAATGTGTCAGTAGTTAAGAAAAAATGGATGGATGCAGGAATATATTGAATATATTAATGTATCCATATATTATGTCTATTACAATGATATAAAATCCAACTAAATCTAATTCGCACATTTTGTGTCATTTCTTTGAGGAATTGTGCTTAAATATAACATTTAAAGCAATTCTTTAGCTTTACAGCCAGTAGGGGGCAGTTTGAAACCATTTAATTGTAAACGGTGTCTCCACTTCTCAAGATGCAGGTGGTTTACATTTTCATGTATTACTTTACAAGTCAGTTATTTCAAGCGGGGGAAATGCTGATAATGGAATCAATAGGTGCGACCGAATTTAATGCAGGGCTATATGCAAACGCAGCCCGGTGTAGTAATGCTATGCTGCCTAGAAGGGTAGACGAAAACAATGAAATCCCGATAAGGTTTTTGTGCTTTAAAAAGTAATGAACTCTTTGTCCTGTGGGTTGTGGGTAGTGCTGCTTACTGAAGGGGCAAGTATGAAAAGATACTGTCTTGATTTCCTGCTTTTCTACCTGCCATTGAGAGTCATTCACAGAGACGACGGTGCCTTCGGTGGCTTTTGAGAAGTTCACCGGATTATTAGGTGATTTACTGCTGGCGAGGACAGGTGAGACATTAATGCGTCTGGTCGCCAAGGTGCGCGGTGTGTCCTCCACCCATGATTCACTTGACGAGGAGAAAGGCTCCAGCCCCACTGAAGGCAGGAGTCCTACGTTAACAGTCCCTATGCTGACCTATTTTGAAATTTTAGTGCATGGCTATGGGGTGTGACACAGCCTACTGTTAGGGTGAGGTTTGGGAGCGGCTCAGCTCCTCTGGTGATGAAGCGTCTTTTCAGAAAGAACACCTGGCAACCGTGTGTCTATGCACGCATCTCTATGACTTGATACTTATGGGAAATAGCATCATTTTGAACCTGAAACTATTGACGTGCCGTCCTGTCACTTAAAATTATACCCCAAATTTTCTTGATTTTTAATGTTGCTTATCACTGTAGTGAATTGTTCAGCTTGTTTTTTCATTATACAGTATATGCAGTATAGAGCTCTTGGATAATACATTTTAATTTGTGTCTAGAACTTGAGAGACTTGATAGACTCTAGGCAGTTCAATGTTGCGTACATAACATTAATCTGGGTCAGTCACATTAATCACTGGTTCTTCAATTTGACCAATGAAATGGCAGAGAAATTTACACTATTGTTGCGTTTTTGGGAAACGCAAAAATGATGTCCAAGATCCAACATTGGGGGGAAAAAAAAAAAATCATACGCAACATTATGCAACTCAACGACCCCTTTTGTGGCACTGTGTCGATATTTTCATTTCTTGTGGTAGAATAGATATAGATTGGAGAATAAACAAAAGATACATCCGTGACTTTGGGCCTGAGCCAAGATATGAGTGTTTGATGCGGTCTGAGACGAGGTCGATATATATGCATGTATGATTTTACAGCTGGGGTTAAAGTACAGATCCTTCTTACATCCTGCCTATGTTCACACATTTTCCTTTTCGTTAGGATGTGATCATAACAGCCCAATAGATACCTCCTCTCAACCTAATGAGAATAAAAATAGAATAAAGAGCAGCAGAAAGTATACTAGCAAACGTCAATAAGCAACTAATGTGCATTAAACGCCCCAGATTATTTTCACAAATGCTGTTGTGTGCTATATTCTATTTCCTTATTGATTTTGTGTGTCGTGTGTACATGTGTAGGGCTGTTCCATCCAAACCTGTGTAACACTTCATCCAATTTGTTGTGAACACTGAAAGATAATGCAACTGGAAGTGGGAGTATTTTTAGCTAGGAACCATTCTTGTACAAATTCGTTATGCTATGCAATCTATTGCTGGATCATCATTGTGTTAACCGCTTCGCTATCCAAAACTAGTGCATTAGCGTTGTGCACAGAGATTAGCCTGTCAAAAGAAATTTGAGTCATCACAATGACTGTGTGTCCCTCTAAACCTTGTACCAATTACTTTCTGGTTTAATTCTGGCCATTTGTAGCTGGAACTGTAAGCTATATCCATACTAGTGCAGGAAATATTGCTCTGCTGTTCATCTCAGCACACTGCGCTGCATGGATGAATTTGTGAATTTGGCATGCTGCCCTGAGATGGGCGAATATCTTGTCCCGGGGCCTGCGCTTTCATGTCGAGCTGACTGCTGCCACAGAAATCAGGCCACGAGCCATCCTTGCTCTGACATTGCTTTGATACCATGTCTCAATCACAGGAACGGCACAGAAGCAAAGGATGGGTTTCGTCTGAGTGTTGCCACGGTCACTATGTTGCACACTCTATTCCTATCTGGGCATTTGCATGTGTGTGTAATTTTTTATTATTATTTTTTGGTGCAACGCAGAAACATCTCAGAAATCAATTGCCTTTCCCATATGGTTGTGTCTTATCTCGGTGGGGTGCGGATCTGTGGGTTACTGTGCCCAGGTCTGAAACCCTTGGCCAGTAAAGTAATCATATCACGACTGGGCCCTTAAGGAAGGCCTTTAAACCCACCCCAAAAAAAAAAAAAAAACTGTTCCAGGGGCGCTACATAAATGGCTGACCCTGCGCTCTGACGTCACGCTTCTCTCTCACCTGTTTATGTGTGCGCGTCTCGTTAGAGAGCATGGAGGGGTGTGTGGAAACCCAAGAACTCCAGTGTGTACAGCGCTTGTAAAATGGCAAGTAAAAGTAGTTCTCTGTTTTCGATTCAAATGCAAAAAATGCGTGATTTTGCCTAAACGACAGAGAAAGAACTAGAGAGAGTTAGAGTGTTATAATGTGTGGTGGTGATGCGCCTAATTTTTTCCCTTTAATAAAAATGCCCTTTTCGGGGGTCATCAGGGGATTGTTCTTTAGTTATCGCTAAATGTGCAATTTATTTCAAGATCATCTCTGTAGTCTGTGAATCAATACTATTGGTAATAAAAATATAATAAAGATGTGATGACTGTATATCCTTAACATAACCTTGACGAGAAAACCATAGTTGTAATAGCCTATTTACTGTGTTCTGTGCCTAGACTCCCAGCCAGGTTGGAGCTGTCACACAGAACACAGATAATGGTGGTATGCTAGTGGTGTATTTACCACTGTACCTTCCTTTTCCACCCTCTTCCTTGGTGGTGCTGGAATCATATTTTCTGTCATCCATTGGTATGTACCCCCATTACAAAATTCATTACAAGCCCTGAGACTTCCGCTAATATCCCAATTGCTTTTCTGCATTGTTGGTTTTCAAAGTAATGAATATTATAGCAGGCCAATATCTTAACAGGCTCTTCTGCATTTTATTGAAAAGAAAAAAAAATGGCGTGACCCTCGTGCAGTATACCATTCGTACATTTGAAATTTACTGACAGCAATGCAATGAAAATAGATTAATCGATTTACCAGTCAATTTAGCTTAAAAATCCGAGCTACTGGTCCGTCAGCTTTGTAATTTTTAGCGTAAAAGCTGACAAAGGACGAGAAACCCTTAAAATGGTTCGTGGGAACTGATTCTAATGATGTATTTGCATTTCAAAGTAACCTTCACGCCCCTTTACATTAAAACACAGCCGGGGATCGAGTACGTGTCGCAGTGTAGCTGCGAAAAGATGCGAACGGTGGCTGTCACAGGTAGCGAATAATGCGGCTTATATAAACGGTTCCCTCTCCCCGTTTCTGCAGCTTCATTCAAGGCGAAAGCCTTTTCCTCGGCTTGCTGACACGCCGTGGAGCAGTGCCATGGCAGCGGGAGATTTGCTTGCAGCTAAAAATAAAGTTGTATAAAGCGAATGAAAAAAACTGGTGCAGCACAAATATTAGATGGAATACCGCAACTAGCGGAGGGGCCGCGGCGCCGCCTTGGCTGCCGGTAACGGCGGCAGCAGCGCGCGTTTATTTTTATATATGTTTGTTTCGAAACTTTAGGCGTAGATTTCAATGGGTAGGATGGTGGTGCTGCTGAAATTACCGTCGAGTTAGTAAAGTGTTTTTATTGTGATACCTTTGTACCACACGGGAACATTGCCGCTCTCCCCGCCCATCATTAAATTAGCCCGTCTATTTGTTTGTTTGCCTGTATCTTTACTGGTGTTCCCCGGTGTGTAAAACTGCAGGCAGGAAAAACACAAAATTAAAATGCAGTTTGAGATACTGATGAGAAATATCACCTTAAGCATGGATTGTTTCAGGGGATTTTTTTGTATATACCTTGTAAATACGATGCAAACATTTGCATGGCTATCTTTTAATTTGGTGGGTCCTGCATTAATATTCTGAATAGTTTCCATCAATTTCTAGCATCACTAATGTTATACATATATAGGCCTACTATATATATGGTGAGTGAGTGACTATTTCAGGTGGAACGGTGCCGAATGACCTAGTCAAGGTTATGTCAGTGAGATCCATTTCATTTCCTGTTAAAGCACAAAGATAAACAGTAGGCCTATATGCTATCCAGTCTGTTGGTGATACTGCATGTGTGTGCATGCTGATCAATAATTCCCTGGGGGACACCGGTGACATCGAAATTGATGGTAGACAACGTCACTAGAGTAAGAAACTGTAAAACATGCCCAGTGCTGTCAGCAGACCATACCGAAATCATTTCTCAATTAATAACTCGGCGATGAGAGCAAATCAACAACTATTAGCTGGGAAAGCACAAATAACCGAAAATCAGACTGGATAGAATTTCTAATGATCTACCAGCCTGGACGTTTTTCCCTCCCTTAGTAAACGTTGTTCGTAGGGTCACAACAGCTGTTTATTGTATTGTTTTTGGTGCAATACATCCATGATAGACTGTATCACATGTTTTAATGCACATTTAATGTTCGTGCGTAGGCGAGGTTTTCAGTTTCATACTCTAATTTCATACTCTGGCCGTGTAGCCTGGGTTACCTGCCTGTGTATTCTGTAGCTTTTCTCATTATACAGGAATGATGTGAAAACTGAAGCCTATTTGATGAAGCTTAAATGAAATTGCATAATATCTGACACAATATCAGATCAGAGGGTTGCCATCTAAACTGAGATATGACAGTCGCCATGACAATTATGTGTAGCAAGTGAATGGATCAATCGCAATTTTTGCTTATAGTTCTTCATACCTTGCTGTTCATGCTTATAAAGAAAGTCTGGGCACAAGGAATAAATTAAAAGCAAAATAATGTTATCAGAAGTTTCTATTTCATGCTTCATTAATGATCACTAATCAATTACAAAACTTGGCTCATGCATTGGATTGAAGTCCTAAAAAATGTTTTTGAAGTGCTATAAATGTTTTTTTTTTTTTTTGTGGAGTACAGATTTCTTCATAATCTCCTCTGGCCGCAAAGCATAAATTATGGCTGCCACGCTGCCATGAAATACTTTGCTTTTCACAATCTTGTAAATCATGATCTATAAACACATATTTAAAGTATTTAATTCAGTGTGTGAAGTTTTATGTGAAATGTAAAGGCATAACTCCAAATACATGGTGGTGTGAATAGCAGTGTGGCTTCAGACCCCCGGGGTTGTGGGTTCAAGTCCCGCCTTGGTTCTGAATGTGGAGTTTTGCATGTTCATTCCGTGTTCGTGTTGGTTTTCTCTGGGTGCTCCGTTTCCTCCTGCAACTGGGGTGTTCCCAGTGCTGCCTAAGATAGGCTTACAACCGCTGTATACTGGTTAAAATGAATGGAAATACATTCTGTAATTATTACAGTAGCCATCTTTTCAAGTGCATGTTTTACATAAAAATACACTCTTGGGGAAAAAAATGGTAAAAATTTGTACCTTTGCTTGTCACTGGGGTTGTACCCTTGTAATTGTACCTTTTAAGGTACAGAAATGGACTCCCGAACGTACAAATAGCATTATTGTACCATCAGTGGTATACAAAAATGTTCCTCAGAGTCCATTGCTGTACCTTTTAAAGGGTACATGTACCTACAGCTAAGGGTACCATTGGCAGACCCTTGAGGGTACAGGCCCAGGAACAAGCAAAGGTACAAATTGTTACCCTTTTTTTCTGAGAGTGTAGGTGACATAAGTAATCTTTTTTTGTCTAAAGGGAGAAAAACACAGCATTAAGGTTTGGACATTGCTTAGAAATTCTGGTCATTTACTTTATGAGGCTGACTGATTACCTAGTCTGGAAGTTTCTTATGCAAGGTGCTTAGCAGATCCATTGGGTTTGGCTTTTAATTCTTGGCTTTTGGGTTTTCCCATCTTGCATCCAGTTTTCCGTAACCACTTTTCCAGTACAGCCTTACAGTGTCATGGGTTTTTCATTTCTCTTTTTATTTTCATTTACTGAAAGTGCTAACATTTTTCAAATCAAGGAGCCAACGGATGAGCACAGCTAAATACTCCAAATAGCCTAAATAAATGCATGAAAACATTTTATTTTGCAGCTGCACATATCATATAAGGCTTTTCTGTTACTCAGTCAAAACAATAAATATTTTGTATACTTTGGCATTTTCTGCTTCAAAAATGAATAACAATGTTTCTAGCGTATTATTAAATAATTTAGGGAATTTTTATCCATACTAATGGAATTTATAATGCTATTGTGTCTCTGACAATCAAATGAAAATAATGGATGTGTATCTGTGGACAAAGAACATTTTTCATGTTTCCTTTGTTAAAAAGGATATAAGGTATATTGAGGGGAGCTCTCATTACGCATAAAGAAGAAAGTAGATTATGTTAATTTGTCTGTAGAACAATCCACAATGAAGACATCTTTTGAACAGAAATGTTAAGGATGGGTAAAATAAAGAAAGTTTTTGATCTTGCATGCGATTATGTATTCTACTTACGCATACCCAACCACTTAGTGCTGACAACATGCTGTATGCTGGTCAAAATTTAAGGTTAAGTGTGCCATGTCTAGAGTCAAATGGTCTGGTGTATTACTCTGAGTGCTAAATTGGAAACATCTAACTCACAAGATGAAGAGGTTAAAGAATGTTGATCCACCCATAAGAGTAGTTGTTGTTGTTGAACTGCAACTTTAAAGAAGCTAAGCATAACAACAGCATTAATAACAATAATAATAATAGAAGAAGAAGAAGAAATTACAAAAATAAAGTGTAACACCAGACTTTGAGAGTGTCATTATTGGCGAATACTGTAACATTCTTAAGAAAAACTGCAGCGCAGTTCAGCGTAGCCGAGCCACAGCGGATCACAGTGCCTGCGGGTTTTTGGGGTTACTTTTTCCGTTAGCGTTGGATTTACACTTGGAAACCCCAGTAAAGTTAGAACCTACCCAAATTTGTGTAGCACGTCTGGCTTTCTCAGTGGACCTGGGGTCCTCATTCTTGGAGTATTCATCTGTATGTCATTCTCAGCAACTGAGTACAGCCATCAGTGTCTTGACTTCAAATGCACATGAAGAGCATCATTGTTAGTTTAAGTCATTGTAAGTCTCAGTTATTCAGAAGGGTCTAACCTCTGCTGTTATTCTTAAACAAGGTGAGTGAGAGAGACCTCTGCGTCCAACTGTAGATGAACCTGCATTATTTTCATAAAAATGTGATATGAGGAAGAACTGATGCCATTAATAGTATTCATTTGTATTCCATATTTATCAGTCAGCCTCATAAAGTAAATGACCAGAATTTCTAAGTTAATGTTGCAACCTTGATCAATATTAAGTTGTAGTGGATACATAAAATGTTTATTAATATATTGGTAACACTTTACTTGAAGGGGCACAAGTAATGTAGTACACTCTTACTTAATGAATTAATTAACCAGAAACGTGTTAGAAAAGTGTTAGTTACATAATGATCCCATGTCTATTCATAATTATGACCAGTAGTTCATTTACTGATGAAGGCGCCATAACCAAAATCAAAAATTGCATAAATGACAGCACAGGCTACCCAAACGTAATACCTATTCATAAGCGCATTTTTTGCTTTTTTAATTCAAAACAGAAACCATAATGTCCCTTTATTCTTAGAACACGTATGAATACATACATATTTATGATGTTTAAATACTAAATTTGTTCTTGGTGCGTGTGCAAAGGAGCTTACAGAGGAAAGTATGAATGGCTGGAACCACAATGCGTATGTCGTGTCAGCTGACAGGCGGCAGGCGCCCTTTAGTGAATGGAAGCGCCGTAGAGTCAAGGAAGAGCGCGCTCCCGGTTCGCGGCGCCCGTTCGCACCCGGGAGAGCTCGAGCTACAGATTGTTGTCAAAGGGCCGAACTTACGCGTAGCGCGAGGACCAGGTGTGTCTGCGGGAAGCCACGCCCACATTACCTTACATGGATATTATACTGAAACTTGATTGACAGGGGGCAGCAGCTGCTCAGCTGCCGAGACATGGCGGAGCTTGCCGTTTTCTGAGGGAGCTCATGTGAAAATTTCCTTACTTTCTCGCTGTTCTTTTTGGCGAAGTAGGTGGGGTGGGGTAAAAGACTGAAAGTGTGGGGCGGATGCAGTTGTAACTGCTTACGATGGACCTAGTTAGGAAAAAAGGCGAAGCGTAGGACTTTTTTGTGGGAGCTGGGAAAATGTACTGCTGTTTCTTAGCGCAGTCAACAGCCGTAGGCAACAAATATGGCTACTTGTGTCTCTTTCAATTTGTGATGAAAAGCTGCTCAGCTCGGCCATTCATTGCAATGGCTGCGGTGGCGTTTTCTTAAAAAGTGACCAGCCCTAGGAGAAATTCTCGCGTTAATCGCTGTGGCAGTTCTGGTCGCTTTAGCCGGGAAGGAGGGCGAAGGACGCGGCGAGAAGAAATGGACCCCAAGCACAAAGAGTTGTTAGAGCAGTGCCACCAGAACTTAGTGGAGTCCATTACAGATGCGGAGAGCCTGGTGGAGGAGTTGGCCAAATCGGGCGCTTTGAGCCAGCTGGAGAGGTACGAAGTGGACAACAACTGCTCGTCGAGCTCAGAGAAAGTGGACCTTCTTCTGAAGATGCTGGCGAATAAGGAGAGAGACCATTTCCAGGAGCTGTGTGTGGCTCTGGAGAAGACCCAGCCGCACCTGTGTTCAGCCCTCTTCGTGAACGGCGGAGGACCTGTGGACCATTCCTCTGGTGAGGCACCCCCAGCCGGTATTACCGGCACCCAGCGGGGCCGGGCATCGGCCCTTTTCGAACGGCGGTTTTCCAACACGTCTAGTAGGCAGCTCCTCTACCCACCCCGTAACCCAGCGTGTGTAATATCAAATGCATGCATGACTGGTGTAGATGTGTCCCGATAGTACAATCGTACATCCTAAATGCGTACAGATCGGCACTGTCTTGCATTCCTTGCTACATGCATGTATGCCTGGATGCATGCATGCATGCACGCATACATACATACATGCATACATACACAAACACACACTCTTACTTGACCATGACACTGCTCGCTGTGCTAGTTAGTACTTTTCCTCTCTGCCCGATATTTCCCATCAAAAAAAAAATTATAATTAAATCTACTTTATTTAGACGGTATGACGTGATTTATGTAGTCATCAGTGGCTTTTGGGAATATAGGTGGTAAAATCAGGAGTATTAAGATTAATATTGTGCTCAATAAAAAATTTAACTCTGAGCCAAATATTGGGTATTGTATAATCATGGCATTAAAGAAAATGTGGCATTGTACGGAGAGGTGCTGCTCAATAACCTTGGGAGTAAAAGAAGCATCTTTTTGGCACAGATCGTGTGTATTTAATCCATAACTCTGTGGCGTACACATTTTTCCAGCAACCTCATATCAGTATTTTAACCTGATGAAGCATCATTTTATATGCACTGCATGCAATGTAGTTGATTTTCTATTTAATTGGCAGTTTAAAAGGGGTTAGGCATCCATATGAAGTTTAGATGGTCTTGTGTATTGAAATATTAAGATTTACTAAGTAGGGGTGGGATAGCCGGCTATAGGTTTATATGACATGAAACCCATTTGTCTTGAAATTTGTGATTTATTACCAATTTTAATCTTAATATAGCTCCATGTATATGATTATTTTCCTATTACGTTAAAAGGAAGTACCAAGCTGGAATAAACACTTAATATTTAATAGCTATTTATATGTTCAGCTGATTTTTATGCAATGTGAATGTTACCACATCTGTGTAACTGAAGGAGACATTCGGTGTACTTTTTCATTATGAAGCATAGATTGATCAGTGTCGGCAATGTCCACTTCTTGTATTCTCCGGCGTCAAGAGCCACTACCTGCACCTTACTGTTGACTACCTGCACCTTACTGTTGACTACCTGCACCTTACTGTTGACTACCTGCACCTTACTGTTGGCTGTCCTTTGCTTCCACCTAGTTTGTGGGGAAACAGTGCAGCTCTGCTAACGGTCAGAATAATAGTTTGTTATTTAATGCTTAATATGTAGTTAATCCATCTTAAATCCCTTTCTTCTTGTGCATTAAGATTGCAGCTTTGGTCCCAACTGCAGATGTTATCTGCTGTGTAGGCCTGTATATTTTCAGATATACTGTCCATCATTTTTCAGTCCCTGGCTTTTGAGGGGAGCTCACAGCTCCGAAACTTGCACAGCACGCAGATATTTCGATGTGTTGAAAGGCCTGTTGTTGTTTAACTGTGATAATTGGGGGTTATAGCAGTAATTCAGTTGTCTCTCTGTGTCTGTATGTGATGTATAGTTCTGGATGCTGTAGAATTTTTATATTGTGATTTTTGAATACTATCATTCTTGTAATATGAAATGGATTTTTTTATTAATGGGAAAAGTACAGGTCTCAATAATAAAGTGGAATATATAGCTAAAAATCTTTATGCGTATGGCTTATTTGGTTTACATTTTTTGACCCATGCCTAATGCATTTAACTGTAACCATTGTACTGCTTAGACGAGATTGAAATGTTAGGTAAGTTATAGAACTAGACTTAACCAGAACCCTGCAGCCAGAATACTAGTTCCTAAGCCTAGTAATGGAGGGTGGTGGCCTATCTTAGTTGCATTATCCTTATTTACCTGCTTTTAAAGGACTCCTGGGGGAGGGGGCAGAGTAAGGCCTTGCTTTTTGTGGTATGTATATATATATATTTTGTAGATATTTTGAATGGAAATTACAAAAAGAGAAAATCTTTGAATGATATTTGCTGGCACTGCTGTTAACATTAGTCGATGGTCTCTGATCTAGGAAGTGTTTCTCCATTATCTGAAAAGCGTGAAATCAATATGCTTTTACCTGTAAGATGTTTCTGAAGTTTGTCAACGTCACGTCATCCGTTACTTTTAGATCTGAGTAGTATGCTGAAAGTTAAAAGAAGCTTCTCAGTTCTGCTCCTGTGTTCCGTAGCTACAGACTTAATTATTTAGTGGCTGTCCTACACCCTCAACCTGTCCTTAGTAATAAAGAAGTGTGGAAACAGGATGCCTAAACGTCTGATAGCTGTATTCCTCTGGTTTTTGAAATTACTTGGCAGTAAAATATTGAAAATATCCATTTCTGTGTCAATAATTTGCTTTCCAATATGTTCTCCAGATTAAATACTGGATACTTAAAAATGCATTTGAGTTGCACACAGTCAATCCGAAACCAAATAAATATTTACTCTTAAATTTAGTGGTGTAAGTCAAATTCTGGTGTAAAGTTTCTAAAATTCCAGGATGAGATTTGATGTGTTACAAACTTGGAAGAAGTGAATGAATAAAATGCAAGTGCAGTGATGGCTGATTTTTGCAGTGTGCAGTGGCTTGTCTTTGAGGGTGTCACTGAGTTGTATTCTATTCTGACAGCTTGTTTTTGTGACCCAGAAAAATAAGGGGAAAACTTTTGGTAAATTTAGTCACGTTGATTCTCTTTCATAGTGAATACGCAAGTAGTTTGTCAAAGCAAAACAGAAATGTCATATAGATTATACAAAGGCCCTCTTATACTTCGAAATGACTACGTGGATAGCTGTCTTAATTCATTCATGCTTTATTGCTGAATGGAAATTTGCTTTATCTTAAATTCTAAAAACAAAATTTTATATTAAATATGTTGCTGCACTGATGAAAATTGTTTTGGATTGTGAGACATGATTGTTCTTAATAAAAACCCATATTAGTATTAGAATTAATTTTTAATCTCTGTAGTTTTTAATCTGGGGTGTGCTATAATGAAACCAAACAGGGCGGATATTTAAAATTTAAGAAGTAAAAGTGGTGTTGTGGCACTCCGCATTTTATAGGTGGCAAGTTTTTCTGAACAACATTCAGAAACTCGTCAACAATAAGTGTGCTGCTGGAAACCAATCGAGGTGACTGGTTTAAAATACATTTTTTAGGCTTTGTGGGGGTTGCTTACAGCCAGTGCTTCTCAATGTTTTTTGAAGGTGTTTTGTAATATTGAGAAAGTTCTGGAATTTATTTGATGAAATTTGCATTGGTCAGGCTTAGTAGGCTGCTGTTCCCGATTTCAGTCCTCCTTGATAATATTTTTGGCTGCGTTCATTGCAAGGTGAGCGAAGATTTCTGTACCCACAATTGTTCGCGTGAGTAAAACTGTTGTGCTTTAACTCCACAGCCCATGAAATGAAGACAGTGGGTTTTAAATTACATAATGATGTAATCTCTCCATCCTTCTAACAAAACATTTATAGAGTAAATTGAATTACATCAGTTCAAATGACACTTGTGAGTAGTTTAATAAACACCTGCTTAGTTGTTTACCGGTAATAAACCAGTGAATTGCAGCGTGACAGATTTTAATTCTGTATTTAAGTATATTTAATGTTTGCGGTGCCCCAACACACCTATCAAATCCTTATGCATAATCTGCTATACATCCTTTTCCTAAGGTCAACATTCACCGCTGCATATACGTTTTTTTTTAGTTAGGTTTCATTGACACCTGTAAAGTCCATGTTTTGAGTCTTATTCTTGCCTGTTGATTTGGTCTTGGCACAGGTTTCCTAATCATTCACTGGTTAGAATAGACCATTTAATTTACACAAAGTAACTGATAATTAAAAGGCCCTCAAATTGTACTTTTCTAATGAAATCCGTCTTGTGTGTTCAGAGCTTTTATACTGATTCTAGTGAGGTAAGATAGCTAGTATGCGTTTCGACCATTGCAGATGATGTATAATGTTTTTAGACCTTATGGTGCACTGTGATGCCTTTTTCATTCATGAATTGGCACACTTCTCAATAGTAGGAACAAGCATTTGCTCAGTGTAATACTAAGAATTTTGAAATGTAGCAGCCGCAGAATAACCTAATTTTGGAGCCGCCTTTTCCAGTGCATGCGGGATAATATTGATTTCTAATTACACACTGCAAGCACCAAGTGTAGATAAAGCTTGAATTTTGGGGATGGACGTCAGTGCAAGGATTTTGCTGTGATCTTTAATGCTATTGAAATACTTGGCTTTCTAAGCAACTTTCGTCTACTCTAGCGGTATTAACATTTTGTAGAAACATAAGAGCAGCAAAGCATCTGAATAAATATTGAAAAACACGCCTTTCCATAGGAGAATATTGCAGGACAATATGTATGCACGTGCGTCATTTCATAACAAGCCATTTTAGTTTTACCTTCATCTCCAAAAAAAATACGGATTACATTCTTCTTCTGCAAATTGTGCTCCCTTATCCGTGTTTCAGTCTGAAGTCTGGTGGTCTTGGTATGAAGTGCAGGTGCTGTTCTCCCATTTGTTCCGTAAATCCGAGACTTTCCAAGCGTAGGAGATTCATATTAGCTAAAGTTAATGTCAGCGTGCAAAGGCTAGACCCTTCTTTACGTTGTGGAACTTTATGTAGCTCCACGGTAAACTTGAATTCTGCTGACAGGAAGATGTCAGAGTGGTAGTGCTTGATGTAGTGAAAGAATTGCCCAGCTTTGCCCTACGAGGCCCTACGGAATGACCTGATGATGCATAAACATCAGTTTTTTTTTAGTAATTGCTTGTCCAGTATAGGTCAAGGTGGAAAGCATGGGGAATCATGCAGTCATCTGTGGAATTAGCGTATTTCTGTGCTGTAGTGTAGCACGAGAGTCTGATTTTCTTTTAAAATGTATAACACAGTTTACGTTTTCTTTAATTTTCTAGGCTAGAATCTGAAATCTCCTGGGTCTGATTGCATCAGAAAACTGTGAAGTATCTCATGGAATTGTGTTAGGAAATTCTGTGCATCTTTGATCTATATTCCGGCAAAGGGGAATATTTCTGTCTGTGACACTAAAACTATTTGTATTAGGATGAAAGACACTCCTGTTCGGTCACCTGCTTCAGTGAAAAGTTCTTTCCTCCTGGCTATTGCAAGTAACGGCAGAAAAGCTTGGGCCAGCTAACATCTGCAGCATTTGTGAGCTAGTTAATGATGATCTCATTCTGAAAATTAAATTCACATATACTGCAGTAACACTGCCATTGTTTTTGGAACAATGAAAGGACCTTAATATACAAGAGGCAGGGCATAAAATTCGCTAAGAAGTTATGTTTCCAATATTTCTTACCTGTCCTGATCAGAAATCTTAAATGACAAATGGGAAAATCTTTCACCACAGAACTATGAAGCAACTTGGTTGTTTTTTTTTGTCTCCGAAACCCTTGTTGCAATTAAAGTACTGAGCAGTTAATAGTAATAACCCTAGTAAATGAGCATGAAGAAATTCCATGGTTTCAACCATATGTTTAAGTATGTTTGCGCAGAATTTTGTATATGGGGTATAAATAAGTTTGAAATTAGGTCGCATTGATTGTTCTTACCCCATTACATCTCCAGTTTATGATTTGGGAGGGTATGTGAAATTACTGACTCTGAAGAACCTGTATGGGCTCTCTTGTCTGAAGATTTTCCAAGCAATAAAATCTGAATTTATATTGTATCTCTATCGCTCAGTAGAACATTTTCAAAATGAGGCACTGCTAAACTTTTATTTTTTGTTAGCCCCATTTTTGTATTTTTCAGTTGTTCAGTAACTTTCCCCCTGTACTCGTTTATGCTTTTATGCAAAAAATGGCTTAGATCATAAGGCTGATCCATCTTGTTCAGTAGTTAGAATAAGCTGGGCGGCGACAACAAGAAATGAGTGTGTATGTAGACCAGCTGACAAACTGCATGGTTACCGCAGTGAATCGGTTACATCATCCATCCATTGCTGGAAGTCTATTGATTTCAACTTCACAGTAAAATATTAGGAGCTTCTGGGCTAATTTCTCCCTGTCTGTTATCAAGTAGTGCTTAATGAAACGGCAGTGACCTGCAGTGACCTTAATGCACATGACGTAAGACGAGGAGAACCATGCATCTCGTGCCTGTAAATTTCAGACAGTCCACACATTAGCACATAAGGGCTGTTGATTTCTTTGTCTGTCTGTACGCCTTTTAAGATGGTAGGAGGACCATGACATTGACTAGCGCTATGCCAGCTGAAATAATTACAGTATGTAAGTTATCTGCTTGGTGGAACGAAGTGGAAGCATGATGTTTTTTTTATAAAACTAAACTAATATTGCATGTCATAGTCCAAGTAATTCATGTAAAAATTCAAATCTCTTGACAATGTTCAGTTTACACTTGCATGCATTTTACAAATTCAACATATTTGTACAAATAACAATATAAATTTGCCCCTGTCACCAGTAGTGCCATACATGTTGAACACTTTACAAAATATAGTGAATCTTATAGATTTCGCCCTGTGTAATCCTTTAATGAATGCTCTTCTGTTTTTATATTTCCAATAGCTTGTACTGAGCTTGTTTCAATTTTTAAACTGTAAAAGCATGTTAATTTTATATATTTAACCATTGAAATCATAATTGTATGTGATTAGATGGGTTTCCCCTCTAGTGGTTAGAATTCCGGAACTGCCGATTGCCCTTGTTGACCTGTAAATAAAGCTGAGCATTTTTTTAATGGTTTGCGGGTGAGTTTCACTATGCATTCCAAAATACATAATTGCTCTGGGACTCATCAGCTATGTTACAAGTTTTGCGTTCCACAGACTCGTTTCAACTGTGTTTTGCAATTTCTGTTGTTAAAAGTGACTCTTTCGTCTAGCAGCTGGTTTCCTCTGGAAACAATTTTGCCTTTAGCTCAGCTACAGCAGCTAGACTCCCTTAGTCTGTAGGGGTTTCGTGGAGCCGAGTTCTGAATGTGATACTTTTCTAGGGAGCTGTTTTCAGAGAGCTTGTCTTTTCTATGGAGTAAAGTAACATGAAATGAACTAGTAAAAAATGCACCACTGTCTTCCGCTGTTTTGCATTTTTAGTGTGTCTTTTTTTTACGTTTTTTTTGGCAGTACTTTTTACGTTTATATGATTCTAATCCGCGTACCAACAGGCTTCCCGCAGCCATCTGGATTTAAGTGTGCTCATTTTGATTGGTTCCCCCCTCCTTTTCACTCGACTTCTGCTGATATAATTTACCTAAAGTGTCCGGAAAGCAAACCTGGCTGGCTCCCCCCCCTGGCAGCGAGCGGCTCGGCACAGACGGCTGGGAATGCTCCTAGCCACCAATTTCCGCTGTACTTTTTCCCAGTCTGTTTCGCAGTGCTGCTCTTCCTGCCTCCCTCTGGCCTGTCCCCTTCGATTGCACAAGCGCGGCAACCCAGATTATGAATGGTGCAGCGTTATATTTAACATCTTCTCACACGCATAAGTTCAGTGGGTGTCTCGCCCTGCTTGGTGCTCTGCTCACCATTTGCTGCGGTACCACGTTAATCTGTAACAAAGGTGTTTTTATTGGACTTTGAGTTAAATGAAAGCCAGCAGTTTTTCTATTTTGTTGTTCTGTGAAATATTTCATGCAATGTTGTGTTGAGATGCGTCTCTCGCGCATGCAGCCCTTCCCCCACCCTGGTTGACCTATTTTCAGTTCATTAAACCCCCCTCTTTAGGTCCTGTCCTTATTGAGGTTTTTCTTTTCGAGTTTTGGCCCGTGTATGCGTGATATGTATTACATTGTGGGGACCCAAATGTCTTCACAACGTGATTAAAAACTGTTATTTTGACGTTGTGGGGAACATTTTTTTTTTTTTTTTTCTGGCCGCGATGGGGAAATTCAGTTTTTCTAAAAATCTGTGAATGCAATCAAAAACCTAAAAATGCCAAAAGCTTTGTATTTTGTTTAGTTACTTAAGGTTAGGGCTCGGTAAGGGTTAAGGTTGTCGGTGTTGGGATTAAGGTTTTTTGCAAAGAAATGGATGGACAGTCCCTGCAAAGATATGAATACAAACGTTTGTGTCCCAAGAGTGGTCATTTAATTGATGACTTCTGTTTTCAAGTATATATTCCCTTCTGTTCATCAGTTTAATTAGATTTAAGAAGGGGGCCGGGACGGAAGTCTGCCGCAAGAAGTAGACTTCTGAAGCTCTTGGTGTCTAGTTATGGTCAGCATCACTCCAGGATTAACTACGTTCTGTCTACGCACTGCGTTACT
The DNA here is from genome assembly GCA_026781145.1 of Hippopotamyrus pictus. Classification (NCBI taxonomy): domain Eukaryota; kingdom Metazoa; phylum Chordata; class Actinopteri; order Osteoglossiformes; family Mormyridae; genus Hippopotamyrus; species Hippopotamyrus pictus. The sequence continues at coordinate 8,366,406 of JAODLC010000045.1, read as the reverse complement.
CTGCTAGGCTGCCATCTGCGTGCAGTTTTGTTTGCCCTCTGAGTTAATATGCAGATGTATCATTGCTGGGGGCGTTTTGGGTGGAGAACGTCACGGTTCTGTCCGGCCCAGTGGACCCTGCGGAAGCCCCGTGACACGCCCCCAAGAATCCCGGCATCTGCTGTCCCGTCGCACCAGAACCGTGAGCCCCCCCACCCCCCTTCAGAAGCATGGTGCTGCAACCCTACACCGGCGCATTAACCACCGGTTCATGGGAGGCTGTGAAGCTGAGCCGTGGTTACAGTAGTCCCCCCACGCTACTGGGCTAACTGGTTTTGCCACTGTGCCACGGAAAGGAGGGCCCAGGCCGGGAAAACAACAAGCTTTTTGTGTTTCGTTTTGACCTGGTCGTTTGAATTGCGCTGTCAGCGAGAAGACGGAAGACGGTCCGGCTTGCTAACTGCCCCGAAGGAGCCGGGATCAGATAAAGCAGCGTAACGGAGAGCACCCTGAAAAAAAATCACTTTAATCAAGGCGCGCGCTTATCGCGCGTGACTACACCGGTGTTAACCGTGTCCACGGGCCCTTTAATTACGGAGCCCCTAAACATATGTCACCGTCGACATTGCCCAGGAGACGGAAACGACCTTTTTATCTTCAGTCACCTGCATGCCTGGGGCAGTAAAAGCCGGCCTCTATGAGCCCACTGCAAAATTGCTGTGGTTAATTTTTATTTTCCGGTCTGAAGATGTCATTTAGTGATATGTGTTGTGGAAAAGGGTAGTGAGTAATATTTTGGGAGAAGGGTAGTAAAGCCCAGTAGAGTTGATTAAGGATGTAACGTTACGGTGGTGTTACTGCGTATAAAACTGTACATTTTCTCCCTATTCCTGTTGGGAGTTTCATCTCCTGCGAATATGGCGGTAATATTAGCATTAGCATTCTATTTTTGTCTCTCCCTCCACCAAAACACAAAAGAACAAAAACACAACAGATTATGTTCAGTGCTTCCCCAACCTTGAAATGTGCTGGATTAGTGAGTATGGAAATGCTGTATGGGCCATTTGAAATAGATGTTTCTGGAAGCAGTGTGCATGTTTTGACTGTAAAACTGCACTTGGATTTTGTGTGTAGGGTTAATGCTAATGCTTTTAACAATTACCACACACATTCCATCTCTGGTCAAACAATCCTTCCAGTTTGTAGATTTGAATATTTCAGCTATTCTATTTTTTTGAGCTTTAACGTAATCAAACTTATTTTTGTCTTATCCCTTTTCTGGATGTTTAATCTTTTAATGCAATGCACTTTCCCTTTCAGACTAAATTTAAACATTGCACTCAAATCCTCCCTCCTCTCTCCATTGAAATTTTTAACCCCCCTCTGTAAAGCTACAATCCTACTGATTCAACATTCTGTTATGTGTATTAAATATAGTGACGAGTACATTTTGATTTGTCTATCAGAAACAGATTTAGACTTGCCCAGTGCTTTCATTTGTGTATTTATTTCCTGTTTTCCCTGCCTACCCCTCCCCCCCTTCCCTGATCCTTCCCAGGAAGCTCTGAGGGCAGAGAGCCCTCCTCCCCCAATAGACACATTTGTCAGCCAATGGCTGTTTGTCACACTGCAAAGCTACAAAGCACAGCCCAGTAGAGTTAGTCCCTCTGGGTGGAGTGGAACATCTTTCAATGTGGGCTGCCAGGACCTCAGCAGGTTCCTGTGAGGCTCCAGTGCAGCGGTCAGCTGAGAGAGCCAGGCCACTTAAACTCCTCCCCCATAAGACAGTGTCACTTACATTCTCCTGCAGAAACACTCGGTCACATGACGTTCCTCAGCCTTGTGCTGTGGCATGTGGCACAGAACTTAATCCCCCCTCTGAATTTTGAGGGAGAAACAAAGTAAATGGCTATGATAGACTTATTCTGAACTTTGAAATGCCTTAGGATAGTTATTTTATGCATCTGTATGCTAGAGCTGAGGGATTTTTTCCCTTGAATGACATGTTCTGAAACCTTCCTGGATTATATTTTTGTCCCTAGGCTTCAGCACATTTAAGCCAGACCACTTTTTTATCAGTCTAATTGCAGATGGAAAATCCTCAGAGGGCCATATTAGTCTTTTTTAACTTCCTGTTTTGTGCAAGATGTTTTAATTTAGTTTAATGCATAGCATTGTAATTGTTTTCTGCAAGTTAATCCTTGCACAAGATGGTTATTTTTAAAACAAGGCAGTAGCCTACTGAACTGTGTCATACAGCACTATATCAGTGCTACTGCTGAATTTGTAGAAATCTCTGGAGAAAGCCAACCCCAATTATGTGTAATTACACATGATGTTTACTGAAATTTAAAAAAAAAAAAAAAAAAACCTAGTGTGACATGCCAAGGAAGGCCTAAGGTCTAACTGCACCGATTGTTAGCTCTGTGCAGACGGTCTCTGCAGTGATCAGTGCAGCTTTCTGGAAAACTCCATGGCTGTAAGCTGTCCCACTGCAGAGGCCGAACGCTTCTCTATCAGGGATTAATGTTGCGAGTTTATTTCATTGTATGTTGTGTACCATGTCCCATGTAATGTAAATTCCAAAACATCATTCAGCCAGTTTGTGGTTGTTACATCTGATAAAATGATGTGATGGAGAGTCAGACGAGTGTGGCTAATTTATTTTTCTGTGCATTCCTGCTTAAACGCATAAGCAGTAAGAGCGTGGTACTTGCCATTTGAATTTTTAATGGTCCTGAACTATATGGGATGGTTATACAAACGCTCCCTGGGTTACAATGGTCCGCGTTACGATATTTTTTTGTACGATGGGTAAATCCATGTACATTATTCAGTAAATTACGAGATACTTAGTCCTTTATAATAAAATAGACTTTGTGTTAATGATTTTGCTCAACTGTAGGCTACTGTAATTGTTCAGTGCATGTTTAAGGAAGGCTAGGTTAGACCAGTGTTTCCCAACCCAGTCCTTGGGGTACCCCGGACAGTCCACGTTTTTGCTTCCTCTCAGCTCCCAGCGCAACTGTATCAGGTATTCGGTGTTCCTGATTGGCTGGGAGCTGGGAGGGAGCAAAAACATTGACTGTCCGGGGTTTCCCGAGGACTGGGTTTAGAAAAACTGGGCTAAACTGTTTATTAGGCGTACTGTACTAAAATGCCTTTTTTGCCGTGTGATAGGTTTATCGGAAGGTCACCCCATTGTGGCCTGGGGAGCGGCATTACTGTCCAGAGCCTTACCACAGTTGTTTTGCTTCTTTGACTATGTCCTTGTCAAACTTTTTAGTAAATAGATTGGCTTTCCTGAGCATTTCCTGTCTTTCTAGTGGCAACAGTAGTAAATAATTTAGGAGAGTAAACATGCCTGGGCTTTTTGTTGATTTCTAATGCACCCCCTCCCCCCCAGTCTGCAGGGGAACTTTCCACGTAGCCTGTGATCTTTATAAATTTATAGATGGACTGAGCTCAGAACTTGCATGAAAGAATTTTCGTTGGCCTGTAAATTGCATGTTCATAATCTTGCTTAAAGGTTTTAGGAAAAGGTCTCGTTCATGGTTAATTCATTTACTTTACGTTTGTGTTTCAGCAGTTGCTTTAGAACTGAAGAAAAATCTCTCAATTCTTCCTAAAACTGTTCAAATAACATCGATTTTAAATGCATGTATTCTCTTTTCCCAATTTATTCACTTCTCAAACCTTCAACACTTACAATTTACTAATACATTTGCTTTACTCACCTAATACCTTTTTCCCCTCTTTTTCCCCCTCTTTTTCCCCCTCTTTTTCCCCCTCTTTTTCCCCCTCTTTTTCCCCTCTTTCCCCGTCTCTCTCCAGAGAAATTCGCTTGGCCGGAGTGGCAAAGATGTAATACTTCATCAGATGACACAGGCAAAACATCTAACACGTTTTCAGGTACTGTTCTATGTGACACTAACCCCCCCCCCCCCCCCCATTGAAAAATGACTTGTACATCTAGAAGGTTTCTTTTTTTGTTTTGCTATTATGGTGAAAATGTGGTAAGACGGTGACTCAAGTCTGTCAAACATGGGTCATGGAACAGCAGAATATAAAGTCCAAAGCTGGTTAAATACTCAGAAAAATGATTTGCAGGCCAGTGCGGTATAAACCTCCACCCTTGATACCTTATCGCGTGGGAAGAAGTACTGAAACAGGTGTAGCTTAATGAAAATGGATCGGGGAGGAATTCAGGCAGCTTTTCTCTTAATGTTTGAGTCGTTCTCTCCCTCATCACCAGTACAGACAAATGATTATTTGACTGGCTTTTCCTCAATTCAACACTCACCTACTCTCATGTTCTGGGCCAAAATTCCCCAGATATAATTTTTTTTTGTTAACTTAATGGAAATCCTTTTGTTTTAAGCTGGATGTACTTTCTGGAATTATTAAACATCTGTCCTCTATGCATGTACAAAAGTGCGCTGTCACATAATAAAACTTGGGTGTGCTATGACTCACAAATAAACCACACCCTGCCATGGTATTGCTTCTTGTTTCCGCAACGGATTGAAATACTTTGAGGTTACGTGCAAAAACGATGTCTGGATGACAAATGGCATTTTGCAGAGAAATCAAGGTCTATTTTGCTGGATGACCTGAGGTGCATCTCTCTATTTAAAAAAAAAAAATAAATAAAAATTTTTTTATATATATATATATATATATATATATATATAATTTTAATCAAATTAATCACGGGGATGGATTAATCCACGTTAACACGTTAATTTTGACAGCATATATATAATATAGCTCGATGCACTTGGCATCCAGAATAGGAACACCTCAACATACACTCAGTGACAGAAAAAAAGTTAAGCACCCAGAAGTGATAGTCCGATTTGGATGTAATTTGATACACATGCAGATCAGCAATGGGTATATAAATGAGTCAATTTGCAAGGAGCTGGCATGTTTAGTCACCAGACACAGAGGATGCTCCTTAAACGCATTAGACAGCATTACCGGCACTTGACGGAGTTTGATGGGGGTCGCATTGTGGGTTTGCATGAGGCCGGG
>JAODLC010000045.1:8330774-8361290 GCA_026781145.1 Hippopotamyrus pictus | reverse complement strand
TGTCTCGACAACTGGCATCAGCTGGACTACGAGTTCACCATCCCATGCGTAGGCTGCCGTTAACGCCAGTGCAGAGACGACTGCGTTTGGAGTGGTGCCGTAACCGGGAGCCATGGAATGATAATGAAGTGGCATCGTACCTTATTCAGCAATGAATCTCGGTTCTGCATTACCACGGATGACCATCCTGTGTGCTTATGGCAGTGCCGAGGGGGGGAAGACCAATATTGCCAATGTTGTGGGAGAGACACATCGGTGTTACTTCTGGCATCATGGTGTGGGGAGCCTTAGGGCATGACTTCGTCATCTCTGGTAGTGATTCAGGGGACCCCGATAGCACAGCGCTATGTCAGTGACATCCTGCGTCCGCACATCTTCGTTACAACAGCTGTTGGCCGACTTGCCACAAGAGAGGATACAACAGCTGTACAACTCCCTTCCGCATCGTATCTCTGCATATATCCATGCCCGGGGGGTGGGGGGGGGGAGTTAGTGCCGCACCCTACTGACATGGGAACAGCAGTGAGCCCATACTGCCAACTCTGTTGTCCGTTTCATCTGACATTATAATCATTGCTATAGTCACATGACCTTTCACCACGTGCAGATTCATTTCATGTCCATCACATCTGACACTTTTTTTTTATCACCGAGTGTACGTTTGCCGCTAGCTGTTCCTGAAAGGCTGATTACCCCATTAATGTGTGTCATAATGGGGCTCGTGTTTAATATGCATGGCGGGTGGGAGCGAAATGAGTACGGTGCCCTGTTCTACGAATGATTTTACTCGTTCGATAATATGGTGAAATGCAGGGTACTTAGTTGTACACGTCCCTGAGTTGTGATTCTTTTTCACGCTCTTATTGGATATTGTGCACCTAAAGACATGCAGTTGTAACTTTTAATGTCACAAATTGTAATGCTGGGTGGTGATTGGTTACATATGCTGTGTACTCGTCTTCGGAAAAGGCTTCTATTTTTGCCATATATAATTAGCGAAGACGAGCTAATCCATCTTGTGTGCCTGTTGCCATGTTCACCAGTGGTTGATGAAAGCCATATGCAAAGTACTGCAGGAGATAGCGGTATAATGCGCGCACTGTGACACCCCTGCTAAGGATGAACAGTGCTTTTTCAGATGTGGTTCACGTTCGTTTGGTGGATGGAGCCAGATCTGTTCCTTTTCTGCACATTTGTTTTTTGTCGTTTTGTGTGTGTGTGTGTGTGTGTGTGTTGGTGCAGGTAACGAGGGAGCAAAATTTTGATTCTCATGACAGCCAGACATGCTTGTCATGTCTCTTAGATGACCCCCCCCCCCCTTTTGATGTGCATATTAAGGATACCAGTTCTGCACCAGGTTGCTGGCACCTGGTGACAGGTGGTCAAGATGGCCAATTCCCGTTCAGGGGAGTGATGTTGTGGTTAAGTGATCGGCCTGCTTTGAAAGCAAATAAAACTGCTGCCTCTTTTCCCAGCTGTAGCTGTGGGAGACGTTTCATCTTGGTTTCAATTTAAAACTTTAATTATGAGGGTTTTGTGTACTAGAGGCATTTTTCTTTGGTCAGGTCACCATTACTCTTATGAACAGAAACATTTCTCACCTAAACAGTGACACTGGCTGTACAGGCATATCAAGAACCTTTTTTTTTTTTTTAAATCCCTGACAACTCTTTGAAATTAGAGGAAAGCTTCTTACTGCCTTATTTTTATGTCTCTCTCTCTCTCTCTCTCCTTGCTAGTGCTGTCGTGCATATATGTATTTTTTATATATAATAAATAAAAAATATAAAATGAGCGAGTATCGTGCCGTGCTGAAGACGGCACTACAGAAAATGGCCGCCATTGTGTTGAGAACTCCACTTCCCATAAGGATGCAGGGAAGGCTCGGTGACCTCACCGGTCAGCCTTTGAGAGGTTTTATGGTGCAACAAAACAGGAAGAACTGCACTGCTAGGGAGCTAAATATTATCCTGTGCCTTTGGCTGTAAAAGATTCAGTGGCAAGGTTGAAGGTTTGCATGGTGTGCCGTCTGAGTTCCTCCATCTTGCTATAGACGGCTCCATTGTCTGGTGTCTGTGAATTTGGAGTTGATGCGTTAATCAGGTTAAAATGAAAAAGTTCCATGTTAGATCTTTGAACACACAAACTTTGTATATCTTAGGTATATGTTTCAGGATTTTTTTAACCAGTTTTTTTTTTGTGACTGCTTGACTTTTCTTGCTTTGTGGTTATAATGTGCAGTGTATTATACTGAGAACATCTTGGATGTTTTATATCAAGAGGCCACCGTTCCCACGGTCGCTTATTTATGGGTCCTGAAATCCACGAGAAAGCCCTGGGGTGTTTAATTTTTGAAACAATGCCTTGTAAGAGACCCGTCAATTCGTGTGGGATCGATGGCCACCTTATCCCTCACCTTAATATTTCTTAAACCTTATCTTCTTAAAGTTTCTTTGAAAAATGTTAAATTGGATTTTAATGTAAGGTCCACCAGATGTGTTCTTTCATCAGCATGGGAGGTAGGGCAGCTTTGTGTTTACAAACCTGGAATGTGGGAGATGATGGAGGACTGGAATGTGAAACGTAAGGGAGGAGATCTCCAAGCCCTAATAAAAACCACAGAGAAACGGAATGGGTGTTATTTAGTGCTGCAACATCCCTTAGAGGACTGGTCTTCAATCATTCAATTTCTACAGTTATTGGCTGGTAGCCATGGTGGTTTCACAATAGTCATGCATCGTTCTAGAATTCAGCGGCTAAGTATAGTTTCGCGCGTGTTTATGTGGGAGGTTGTGCTTCACCTTGGGTGGCATCTGGGATTGCGATGCCCAAGAGGTTGTCTAGTGGAACAATGGGGACCAGCACTTCGTGGACTTCTCAAGGAGACAGTCGCCAGATCGACGACAGGCAGACTTGCCCGTTCATGTTCAGTGCTGGAGAACCACGTACGGCGTCACATGACTGCCAAGAAGCGGCAAGTGGCCGGTTGCTGTGAACCTTGGCCATTGTGAGGGTGTCTAGCCAAACAGACTCATGGGAATCTGCAGGCAAAGGAAACAAAGACCGCCTGATCCATGTGTCCATGTGATGTCCCTGCTCTGCAGGCATATTACCCCCCACTTCACAGTTGTCTGATGGGAAGGGGGACTTTGATTAAAACTGGCCTGAGCCTGCCTTACACGCAGCAAAGGCTCCTACAGCAAGTGAGAAACTGCCAGAGTCGGTTTGATTTAGTGTCCTGAGATGTGGGTAAACAGAACCGTTTGTCAGGCTCTCTCTTTATCCCGCGTACGAGGTTTTACATCAGGGACAGAGGTTGCTGACAAAAAGTTGAATCAGCAATTCCACCCACAGCAGAGCAGAAACTAATTAGTGCTGAAAAGCAGAATTGTTTTTATTTTTTCTGTTGTATATGAACATAAGTGACTGGAGAGCATTTGAGGCTAAATCGTTGCAGGAACACTTTTGTATGTTGGGGTAGATCATAGAAAAAATTGGATGTTGGGCTGTGACTGGGGAGCCTGTTCAGGGAAATGGCTTCCCAGTATCGGCACAGAGCTGTACTGAAGGTAAATCATGGTTAGGCTAGGCTGATATGAGTTGCACCTCAGGGCTCCTCAAACCTCATGGTCACCCTGGTAGAGTTATTGAAGGTAATTTTAGAAAACCAACTTGATCAGCTCGTCTTGGAAGAACTATCTGTGCCAGCCTTAGTGGAGGGAAGGGAATGGTCCTACATTAGCCTTTGGGGCTTGTGTCCACTGGTCCACTGTAGCTCTGTAATGGTTTTGTTCTTTCTGTCCAGTGAGCTCTCGGCTTTGTTGGTCGTTTGTAAATGGAGCAGTCCCCCAACTGTGTGTGAGTGCATGGCTAGAATAAATGATCTGGGTGTGTGTGTGTTGTTGTTTTTTTATTTATTTATTAATATGGCACAAATGTATGTGATTGAATGCTATACATAAGGCTGATAAATATTTTAAGGCATGTCTTTGTAATGATGTTTTTTAAGTGGGTTCTGGTGTCCAGACACGCACAGAACCACTGCGGGTTTCTGCCGTCAGGTTCGTTTTGGTCAGAGGGGAGAAGAGAGGAGGAAAAAAAGTAGCAACTGTTATAGGATGAAATGTGCATACTTCAAAGAAAAGTTACCCCCGGCAAGGCACAGTCCTCCACTGACCTAGTTATTTCGTGCTTGAAAAGCTTTTCTCCTTTACTTTGTAGTGATGTCATATTTAAATACGCTGAACTGTGTTTATGGGTTTATTTTTGTGCGTGCAAATGCACGACACATCCTATGTTTTGGATTCTTTAATTGTTGCGGAACCGTCGTACGATACCCAGCATTCAGAAAAGAATATTTTGCCCCATATACCCACTAATGAAATAAGTAACTTGGTTGCAACTGTATTTCTTCAGTTATCACTTTAGGTCATTCAGGTTTTAGTTTTGAGTAACTGATAAGCATCTGTTTGGAAAATTGGGTAAAAACTAGATTTGTGTGATCAGTTACTTCTGTTGGATCTCCCTGTTAAAGGAGAGTTAATTTGTTTCATGATTGGGCGAGGAATTCAGCTAGATGGTGTTTTTAGTGAACTGCCCATGTAGCAGAGGTTAAAATGAGGCATGCCTTTTGCAGTGTTAAGTCTAATGACACCTTTTACAAGAAACGGGCATTGAGCCAGTTGTGAACAGGTAGAGCAAATGCACATAAAGCTCTCTTAATGTGAACTGTGTTCATTTTATTTAGCACAGGGGTAGGTAACCTGATCCACGGAGACCCCCAGTGGGTGTGAGTTTTTGGGATGACCTCTCAATCAGCCAATAACAGTGGGTCCTCCGTACTGGAGATGAGAAGCACTGCTTTATTATTGGCTGCGTCAGCCAGGTCCTAGAGCAACTGGAGTCAAGGGCTGCCTTCAAGGGCTCACCCATGACATTACTCTGCCAACTGCGGGATTTGAACCGGCAACCTTCCGATCGCGAGCTCAGCATCCTCACCCGCTGAGCTGCGCACCGCTCCATCTTTATTATTTTGTTTGGAGTGTTCTGCATTACTTAGGGAGGTGCTGTGTTGCTTCAGAGCTTTCTGGAAAGTGACTTTGTGGAGTATTGTCGGAACAGGGGCAGATCCACTGTCAGAGGAGATGAAAGCCCCCCCCCACCTTCCCTAGGCCTTGCTGGGTGTATTGCAGCTGCAGCGTGGGCCTGCCTTGACAGCTTCGAGGCTTTAATGTCTCATAGTTAATTAGTCTGTGCCTTGTCACAGCCCCAGGGTATCCTTTGGGTGGGAGGGATTTTGTTTTTTTCTGTGTATTGGGGGGGGGGGGGGGATTTTACGCTGCACTGTTCACTCTGACTTGAATGAAATTTTCAAGGGTATCAATAAGGGAATTCCTATTATTTGTGTTTTTGTTAAAAGGGTTTTAAAAGTGGTTTGCTCTTTAATTAAATGGATACATGCTTGGAAAGACGGATTGTGTTGTGATTTTTCTTTATTATTATTTTTGACCAGCTTAAAGGGCATTTATTGAGGATATGATGTTAACAGCTTACTGTTTTTCCATAAATACTCTCTAGCTTGGATCACCTAGCATTAACTAGCATCTGCCTTTTGCTTGCCTTGTGTCATTAATATGACGTTCGGCATTATAGAAAAGCTTAAGACTCTGTCTTCTTTCTTTATATATAAATTATAGATATATTTTGGTCATCGATCTGTGATTTTGGTCTGGATTGTTAAAGGAAACACTGAAGTAGGTTGATGTTTGCTGCAGTAGGAATAACCATGAAATAACATCCATTTTCTCTGCTCGTACGGTTCGGCGATTGTTTTTGCGCCATATGGATCACAGTATGGTCCTTGGCAGCATCTCGCCACCATTTAGACTACAGGTTTCAAAGAACCACGGATTCATGGGAAACTGAGGATTACAAATGGAAGGGTTAGGGAAGATCTGACAGAGTAATATAGGTGTCGTCTGTCATGCCAGAAATACTGTAAATATTGCATCTTTGGACCTCTGGCGTGAATTGGAGCTTGAGTTTCTGGTGATACCAGAGGGTGGTGATTGTTTTAAATTTTTTTTTTTTTCTTCATTTGATGAATTGCAGGCGCTCTGTTTGCAGTCAATATGCTGTTGTTTCTTTTTAATGCTTGCACCATCGCTGGGCCGTTTTAAACAGATGGAATTCTCCTGTAAGTGTGACTCTTCTCTTTGGGTGTCATTCGGTTTCTCGTGTACTGTAAGCCGCGCCGACGCTCTGATGGTAACGCCAGAGCTCCTGCTGAAACCCCCCAGCTCAGGAAGTCGTCATCGGATCATCTGGTCTTTTAGCGCGATGACAGAGAAATAGTCACTGGGGATATGGTATACTCCATTAAGGAATCATTAATGATTATTTAACCGGAATGAAGAGGCCAGTGGATTGTAGAAGAACTCAATGGTTTGGCTTTGAATGGGGTTCAGCTTTCAGAATTTGGAAATCAGTGACTTGTATGAGACCTTGAAGGGGGTTTTCTCTGTTTGGACAACTTTGGTTGGTAGCCTTTTATCACACACAAAAGTTGCAAGTTCATGTTCCAGTCATCCCATTTTCCATCCGTTCCGTTTTATTTGTACGCTTTGGGTTTCGATGGAAAGCTTGTTTTGCAGTGTTGTGGTTATGTTCTAACGTCTCTTCCCCTCGCTCTTATAAAGGTTCTACGTACAGCATATTGTCCACGATGCCATCTGACTCTGAAAGCAGCAGCTCGCTCAGCAGTGTAGGTAGGTCTGGGGTTCAAATTCAGCTGAATGTTTCGTGGGTGATGTGTGTTATAGTCTAGTGTGTTTATATTAGGGGTGTAACGGTACACAGTATATTATCGAACTGTTCGCTACGGTATAATGCGATTATTGTGCAACATTTCACAATAGTAGTCCTGTTAAGTCTTGTTGTCCAGTGCCCCTATTTTCAGACCCTTATTGTTTCTCAGTTGAATGCTATTTTGGAGTTCAAGGATATCCAGAGTAGGTTCATGCGATATTACGATATACGATTTTCCTATACGATCTGCCGCAAATATAAGATGATGTGGTTTTTTTTTTTTTTTTTATACCAAAAAGAAATGCATCTAAAAAAAGTGGGCCGTCTTATTTTTGAGGGCTAGAATTTAAATGCCATTATTCAACAGCAGATGCTGTAAATTATCCTCCTTCTGGCTGAAGACCTTTAGCCGCATACGTTGAATGCAATTTACATCTTTTCAGCGATACAGCGTAGGAGCAGTTATCCCAGCCGCTGTCAACAATTGGGTGACGTAGTGTGATGCTGTGGGGTTGGTCAGTAGCTGCCATCTTGGTTATGTTGTAGCCTTAAAAATTCACATTCTTCCTGGGGGGAGCACCAGCTGCATTTTACAGCAGTCAATTTTCATTGCGACGTTGCTGTCAGGAATGTTTTGTAACACCCTTGTTAACGAGATCAGATATTCCGAACTGCACAATGCATTGAGTTTCGTAAAATAAATGCTTTGTAGCTGATGTGAATTTGGGAAGCGAAGGCTATCACAGATTTTTCCACATTGCACTGACTTCTGTTGCGCTCCGGCTTTACCTGTCATGCGGAAAAATGATTACCGCTTTGTCATCGTGCGGCACTTGGGTGTTTAATGCTTCGGACATGTGCAGAAGCGAGGGCAGAAGGATTCCGCATGCCAGTCAGCATCCTGTCCCTTGTAGTTGTACGCCTTGTCATCACTGTAGAGTGTAGCAGTTTCCCTTCCTAATGCACTTGGATTTACTGCATTCTGCAGTACTGCAAAATGTTCAGCATATGCGCCCCTGAATTTCCATTTTCTTAAGTATTTCGTAAGCACTAGCTAATTTGTTAAAGCTAATAACGCAGTGAATTCGTACCGTCTATATGATCAGTTATGCCGACATGATAATATCACTAGATCTAAGGCCCTGTCCTGCTGTAAACTAGTAGCTATACTTGTACGTGCCCTGGGGCCCTGGATTGCGTCCCATGCGCCATGGTCCGAGGGAATTGCTTTGCCCGCAGTCACATGCTTACCGTTGCAGGTACGACCGGTAAAGCCTCCTCCCCCCCGCCGGCGCTGACGGACAGCAAGCAGGCCAACGACAAGCTGGAGACGGTGCTGTTCCAGCTCCGGCAGGTGACCCGCGAGCGTGACGAGCTACGCAAACGCCTCGCCCTCTCCTCCCCCGGCACCACCTTCGACGACTGCCGGTACGCGACGCGGAGCAGCACCCCGTCTGTGTGCATCCGCCGCGCATCAATGAGATCAGCAGCCTAAATTAAAACCAGTTCCTCTGTGGCTCATTGATTTAAATTGTTTTTTGTTTGTTTTAGGCTTTTGAGTGTGAAAGAAGTGTTTATTAAAAAATGTTTTTTGGTGAGTACATGTAATTACTGAAGAGTCAGACACGTAACATGAAACCTGTTGTTGCTGATGCCGCTGTGGTTTCCCTGACAGAGGTCAATGACCTGTTAGTGGTTGTGTTCAGTTCATCTTAATTGGCTATGACTGCTTGGTGTTTTTGTCACCATGCAGGCCTCTGGGTGCAATGGTAGCAGTGCCCATCCTTTCTTTATGCCTTTTTGAGTAGGTGCTTTCTCACCCCTAGAGCTTGGCCTGATTGTAGGTCCTCGGGGGTGTTTCCTAGATCTTTTTTAGTCCCTACTCCAGAGTAGGTACTTTTTGCTCAACCAAAAACTGCTGGGTGGGGCTTATAGGGATAAACTTTGCTAATCAGTTGACCATAAGCAGCAGTTTGGAAGTGACACAGAGGTGTGAGGAAAAGATAGAAGCAGCAGAGCAAAAAATGTGAAGATGGAATTATTTTTTTTCTTTTATCTCCATCCCCATATTTCTGCATCGGAAAATTCGATCAATAACCGACATACATCGCCCATGCTGGCAGAGAAACTTGCCAGCACTTATTAGTGAAATAACGTTATATAGTTTCTTGTACCGTGGAAATCGATCCACTGGCCAGATTTAATAATGAATCATAAACGTGTCGTGGGCTGCATAAGTATAATGTGATTTGTTCCGTATTTTCAAATTGCATGATCAATACCCCAAAAAATGAAAGCATAACTGTAGCAGAGTTAGGAATGGCCATTTAATCGAATTTGAATTTGTTATAACTTTGGCTTCCAGCGATTTATCAATTCAAGATAATTCAGGTAAAATGTGATTATTGTGCAACATTTCAGAATGATGCTCCTGTGTAGTCTTATAAATCCAATGCCCCTTTTTTCAGACCCTTATTGTTTCTCAGTTGAATATTTGGAGTTCCAAGTTTTTTTTTTTTTTTTTTTTTTTAAAAAAGTTCAATAAATGCATAATATTTCTAAAGTCAATGAGTAAACGTGTTAATCATGATCTCAGTATTGACCAAAATAATCGCGATTATGATTTTTGCCACAATCGAGCGGCCCTAGGCAGTGTAGTTTCCTATGAAATTGCATGTGAAGTTCAACCCACGAACTTTTTGCATCTACCGTGCTTGTTTAGCATAAAGGTCCCGGTTCCTGTTGTGTGGTAGGAAAGGGACACACAAGTGGCCAGGAACTACAAAAGTTCCCGGTTGAAACGGCCCAGGAACTCGTTTCATAATCTTGGGTGGGAAAGGCCCTTATGTGTTAATCATTAGTGTGCAGTTTGATCCCCTTTCTGCCATTACATGCTTTAACATGGGTTACCCAAATATAGGCTGGTCCAGCGCCCATGAAAGGGCTTATGCCAGCGTTTCTGGCTTTGCGGTCTCGTGACGTCAGGGTAAAGCATTATCCTGCCTCTGCTCTTGAAATGTGCTTCCCGTCCTGCATCCCCAAGGCCCAATTCCAAGCTGAGCCACGACTACGAGCGGCTGAAGATGCAGTGCATGAAGGCGATGGCCGACCTGCAGTCGCTGCAGAACCAGCACACCAAGACGCTCAAGAGGTGCGAGGAGGCCGTCAAAGAAGCCGACTTCTACCAGTGAGTGCCTGCCGCCTTCTCAGGAGGCCACCCCCCCCCCGCGAGAAGTGCTGTGTTGTCATCTCGGAAAGGGAGTGCGCATTGATGGGGAAGGGTCAGCTGGCCGAGGCGATCCTGCTGCTGGATGTGCGTAAGCCGGGCAGCGGGTGCTCAGGAAGCACTTAGTGTTGGGTTTTAGCGGCAGTGTGCTTCACTGCCGCATCTCTCTGCATCATTCATGAAGCTCCCAAGAGCAGTGGGGTTATTTTCTTCCAGGCTGAATATGGGATGATTTCGATCTGCTTGCTCCTCCCTGTGTTCAGTTTTCAGTTTCGACTAAGAAGTTCGAACCCCTGCCCACTCTATGTTGGCCCTCATTGTGTCATGCTACAGAGAGAGTTGTACTTGGCTCAGAAGAGCCCCATGGATGTAGCTATTAAAATGTTATCTGCGTCTGATATGAATTCTGTAGGTCATTTATTATTAGTATTTTGCTTAATCAGCTCTAGCTTATGTCACATGTTCTCTCGTTACTCATTCTTGCTCCAGGTATCATCTTGGAACAAGTCCAGTTAATCGGTTAATCTGTAAGTTCGCTGGGACTGTCCTGGTTCGGTACGTTGCAGTTTGAAAGCTTTCCTGTCCGCTTTGTATCACTCCCTGTCCTTGGTGGGTGTTAATTGGGGATAGCTGACCCCTGATCGTCTCCCAGTACACCCTGTTACTTCACACGGGTGAGGAGGAGTCTAGTGAGGTCACCGTGTATTGAAGTGCCGCAGTAGTTTCTGTTGAGCGTCAGGCTGGCATATTCATCACGCCTGGAGGCTGGCATATGCTCGGACCGGCCCGCGTTGCCCTGACCGAGCCGCCGCCTTGGCTTCTTGCTCGCCCCGGTGCCGGTAGGGGCTCTTTTTGCCGGGCTTCTGTCCATCTGCAGCGTCTGATGGGTCGAAAGGCAGCCGTGCATTAAGGCAACGGCATGAAAAATAGCCGATACTTCTGCTGCAAGCGTGTCGTGTGAACCTGCGGCGATCCTGTCATGTGGCGTTCCGTTTGGGCAGCTTTTCCGTGTTGGAACACCCTACGACGGGTGCCGTGTGTAGCCCTGAATTGCGGTGACCCCTTCGAAAGGACAGATCCTCGTTTTTTAGGGGTAATGATGTACAGCTCCGATTCGTTTTTTTGCATTTCCGTAACGGTTTTTGGTTTGTTTTTTAGGACGTCTCACTCCTTTGTATAAAGTACTTGTGTGTGAGGCTCTGTGAGTTTGCTTTCGGCTTGGATTGAATAGGCGCCGTAATCCCGCCCTTCGTTGGCTCGCCCGCCGCAGTTAATGCGGCTCCTGAGGCCCTGGGAGCCGTCTTGCGTCGCGGCGGCCCGCTGCCCCCGTCGCCTGGCTCGTCCGCAGCTGGCTGCGGCGCAAAACAGCCGCTCCCCGACCAGATGAGGGATTGCGGCGACAAAATTTTAAGTTTCGTCCTCGGGGCCACGTTTATATCCCTCTGCGTGCCGGGCTGTGACACGATGAATGATGCGGCTGCGGGTTTCCGCGATGTGACCATCTGGAAAGAGGCCCGAGATGCGCGTCCGCCTGACGCGCAACAGTGTTTTGCCTCTCATGCTCCCAAAACGAAATCCATTATTTCAAGTGGCAGATTAGGCTGATATGGTGTGACTTATCGCGCTCCGCTATGCGGCCAGTGGCGGTGCCGCATCAATATTCATGCCGCTTTTGTTTCTGTCCGCTTCGCGTCCATTTATTTGTCTGTAGTCCTAACCTACAGAGATGCTGGGCACTCTGATTTTTGCCCCGCTTTATTCTCCTGCTTGCGTCCCCCGCCGCCAACACCCTACGCCCTGTGCCCCCCAGCACCCTGCACAGCCGCCTCCTGACTGACCAGTCCCAGCTGAAGGAGGAGATGGACGCCATGAAGAGGGACAACTCGCAGCTGGTGCGGGAGCACAACCACCTCAAACAGAACTGGGAGGAGCTGCGGCGGCTGCATGACGAGGATCAGAAGGAGGTGGCAGACATGAGGCTGCAGCAGCAGCAGGTGCGCCGGCCACGTTCCCGTCCGTGAGGATAATGTCTGACTTCCTCGGCTCCTCCGGTCCTCCACAGGTCCACCGTTCTCCTCGCCGGTGCTGTGCGTGTGGTCTCTACCGGTCCTCGAGTATCTGCTGCAGTACTGAAAGTTATTTTGCTCTTTTTTTTTTTCTTTAAGTAAAATTTGTTCCAACAAAAACTGTCAGTCTTCCAACTGCTTATCCTGATCAGGATGATAGGAGGCCTGAGGCCTAAAGCCTACTGCCTGGTGTTTAGGTTGGGGCGGACTCTGGATGGGCTGCCAGTCCGTCGCAGGGCACATGCATGCATGTGCTCAGTCACACGCTACGGGAAGTTTAGAAATGCCATTTAGCACGGCTTTGGACTGTGGGAGGAAACCTGTGTGACACGGTGACGATATGTAAATTCCATGCAAGTAACATGGAGATAATCTGAAGGTCAAACTTGGAGATGTAACTGAACAGTGCTATTCACCATCCCACCCCTGAATTACTCAGTCAGTGGATTTTTTTTTTTTTTTAGTTTTGGTCATGTGGCGTACTCGCATGAGTCATGCTGTTTCTGTGGTACAAATTCAGTATGTTTCAGTAAAGCGATAAATGGAATCAGAACTGAAGAGCTACAATTTACAGCCAGCAAAGAAATCCATTAAATACATGATTGATTATTTATATTGTAATTGCTAGTTGCAGCAAAAGAAAAGCTTGGATTGCTGTGTTGTATACTTAAGAATGTCCAGGTTACATTAAAGAATCCAGACATTATCTCCACAGGACAATGGGCTGCTTTGCATACCTTGTTGATGTGTGTTAAGATGCTGAGGTATGAAATAACATTGACATTGAAATACGAAGCTGAAGTTATCCTAAGAATGTGAAATACTACAGAAATGTCTCATTTGTTATCACCGGCGGAATGGTCGCCGTTTTCCCTGAGCGTATTTCAACGTTGTGTCATTCTGTAAATTTTGTCTCGATTGGAAAATCTTATAGGAAATGTTATGCCAGAAGTCTTGCTGTGTTCCCGGTCCCCCTGAGTCGTTTGCGTGTAAGGACATTGGACAGACGTGAACTGAACGTCATCGTTTTTTATTTGTTTCGCTTTGCGTCAGTACTCATTGTTCGACTCGCGCCGTCTCCTCGTTCGACTGCAGGCGGCGGATGGCCCGTTAGCTGGGGCCTTGACGATGTAAAAAGGTTATGGGAAGGTCTGAATCGCCTGTGTTCTCTTGAACCTTTTCATGCTGCCTCAGCCTCTTTATATGCCTGACAAAGGCCCTTGTTTAATTGCCGATCTAAAGTTCAGGGCAAAAAAAAACAGCCCCTTCGAACTGCGCGAACCCTCAGTGTTGTGACATTTCCCCCAGGTATTTAGCTGAGAAGTTTCATAGGCGAGACTGAGCGGTGCTGCATTTGAGTTTTTGTGAGGTTCTATAGTCCCACTGAAGGCCTTGCTGGTATCACATCAGTCAGATTTAAGGGCACAGCTTCGGTCTTCGCTGTGCTGTGCTGGCCATCTGTGGCAAGGAGACCCAGAGGAGAGACGCGTTGGTTTGTGTTCGGTTGGGTGGGTGAACAGGCTGTCTTGGCGTGTGACACCTGGCAGATGGGCACCTGGGTAGTGCTGGGTAGGTAGCGCTCCCCGAGTGCATTATGTCGCGCGCTGAAGCCGGCGGCCCTTGGAGCAAAGAGGGGGGAGCAGGTGTTTGACAGTATGGACCTTGGAGGTGCTGTGCACTGGTCTTCACTCCTCTTCGTGAGCTGGCACGGGTGATGGACTCTGCGAAGATGACCAATGATGGGATTAATTGCCTGTTCCAGATCGGGTGAAAAAGGGTGGAAGGGGTGGGGCAGGCAGGCGAAAGCTTCCAGGACCAAGTATGTGCTCTTCTGAATTGATGAAGACTCACTGAATGATGCACTCTCTTACTCATTTGGTAATTGATTTAATGCAGTACCTCTCAACCCGGTCATCGAGGCGCCCCAGACAGTCCACATTTTTGCTCCCTCCCAGCTCCCTGTCAGACAGTCCACATTTTTTTTGTTCCCTCCCAGTTCTTAGTAGGGTATTAAGGCGTTAGAACGATAATGGTTAGGTTGTCGCTGGTTGCTGCTCAAGAATTTGTTTTTAAGTCGGTTAATACAATACTGTACGTGAACAGAATCTTTTGGAGCAGGGGAACTAATTGTGTAGTACGGCAAAGTTTCATGCATATTGCTGTATTCATAAATGATGGATTTGTAGGCCACTTCCCTCAAATGAGCTCAGAAGTCTGAGATTTTTCTGTGGTGTGGTATAATAGTAAGCATTGATTATATCGCATTTATTACAGTACATTTATAGACTCTGAAATACAATGAGTACAGCGAGTACTCTCTGTACAATGAGTTTGAACTCCCTAACCCGGTTGTTAGTTACTGAACACTGCGAGAAAATACAAATGGTGATATGCTGCCATCTGGCGGCAGTGCGGCAAATTGCGGCGAGATGCCCGTTAAGGGACTTTTCCCAGCCATCGATGGCAGATGGCGGCATGTGTCCTCTCTCTGCCCAGGTGCTGAGAGAGAACGGGTCGTCGGAGATCCTCAACAAGCTGTACGACACCGCCATGGACAAACTGGAAGGCGTGAAGAAAGACTACGACGCGCTACGCAAGCGGTACAACGAGAAGACGGCCAACCACAACACGGACCTGAGCCGGCTGGAGAAGGCGGAGGAGGAGAGCCGACGGCTGCAGAAGCAGATGGAGATCCTGATGAAGCAGAGGGACTCCGCCATCCACTTCCAGCAGCAATACTCGTCCTCCCTAAGAAGGCAAGCATGGGCTTCACATGTACATCAGCTCCCTCTCCCCAGCTCCACCGGGGGAGGGGTACCAAGGCGTTCCCAGGCCGGCCCAGAGATATCATCTCTCCAGCGTGTCCTGGGTCTGCCCTGGGGTCTGGGGTCTCCTCCTGGTTGGACATGACTGAAATTATTCCGAGGGGCTTTTGTTTTGTACGTTGGATATTAGGGCTGGACTTGTCATCTGGTGGGACCCCCCCCCCCCCCCCCCAGCTCTGCAGAATTTACAGTAGGGCACCCCAAAGTATTTGCAATTTAAAAAAAACAAAAAAACAAAACATAATTACCGACATGGGCAAGGTCACATCGATTAGAGGTTCTGAATGTCGGTTTTGATTAATTTTCAATTAATCGCCCAGCCCTGCAACAGTGCATCATTTCATAGAACAAAGTGAAAGCAAAAGTTCAAGCAATTATTCCTATATTACTATTGTGTCTTGTAGCTTCTGTACGTTGAGATTTTGCAGCATCGTGGATTGTTTTTAAAGCTATCTTTGCGAACCGCCTAATGCATGTATGTTTAGAGCCAGGCTTTTCACATCTGGACCTTGATTCCAAATCCAGGCCTTGTTTTCAGTTCTCCCAGACATTTTAACAGTTAATTCTGATTGGCCCCTGAGGCTTCGCACCTGGCTCACAGGTACAGGTAGGCTGAAAAATCAGCAGTGTCCAGACCTTGAGGACCGTGATTTGAATAACTGTGATTTAGAGTAAACCCCTATGGTGTCTACCTGGATTGTGTCTTGATGTCTCTTTTTTTTCCTGCTACGGTCAGGTTCGACTCAATCCAGCAGGAGCTGAACAAGACGGCGGCTCAGAACAAGGAGCTGCAGCGGGAGGTGGACCGCTGGCAGTCGGAGGCCACGCGCTACAAGACGCTGCAGCTGAAGGCGCTGAAGGACTTGGAGAAGTACAAGGAAGAGCGTGACTCTGTGTTCAACGAGTACCGCCTGATCATGAGCGAGAGGGACCAGGTCATCAAGGAGGTGGACAAGCTGCAGTCCGGCCTGGAGGCGGCGGAGGCCAAGCTGAAGAACACCTCATCTGAGAGGAAGGCGACCAGCGAGGAGATGGAGGCTCTGCGCCAAGTGAGCGCTCAGAATTTAACAAGAAACGTGGATAAATCATGAACTGTAAATCCGACCCTGCTTCGTGCGGGCTTTCTTAGTCGGTGTGGCTGACCGCGATCTGTCTTTGGGTGTCGTTAAGGAGCTCAGCTCGGCGCTGGTGGATCGAGATCGGGCCATCTGCGAGAGGAACGAGCTGCTGGAAAAGTACTGTCACGAAGTTAAGGACAAGGCTGAGGCCCAGAAGGAGCTGAACCAGGCCTGCAAGGACATCGAGACGGTCAAGGAGGAGAGAGACGTGGCTCGGAAGGAGAGGACGGAGGCCATCATCCAGAGAGACCAGTTGTTGCGGGAGTACTACCAGGCCAGACAGGTCAGCCTGTGTCCACTGTGTGTGTGTCCCCTCGATCGCTATGATGCACTGTTTATTTGCCTGTACTGTTACACAGTTCCTGCTGTATATTCACCTGGAAATTTTACATTCAGTTCCTGATTAATACAGGCTTGCGGTTGTAACGTTTTCCCTCCTCATCTGTCCTCATGCTTAAGGACCGCCAATTATAGTCAAGAGTTCTCCTTTTTTCGGCTCTCATCTTCGGAGGAGCGATGGGTTTGTTCCATCCAGTCTCTCTCTCGTGTTCTCCTGCCTGATGTACTGAAAATGTGGCCCTTCGGCTAAAGCTGTTTCAGTTGTTGTTACCAAGGACCGGTTGCCACATAGAATTTAAGTCGTCCTTTTATTGCTTTATTAGTCGGACAGATTTGCCGCTTTGCGCTTTTGTAAGATCCGGACCTCAGGATGATGTGTACTGTGTGAATGGGGGCCCTGTGTGACTCAGCGGGTTTGGATGCTGTGTCTGATGGGGAAGGTCGCTGGTTCAAATCCCAGGGTCAGCAGAGTGATGTCACCGTTGGGCCCTTGAGCAGGGCCTTTAACCCTCAGTTGCTCCAGGAATTGTCTGACCCTGCTCTCTCAAAAAATGTGCATTGCTTTGGCTGAAAGCATCTGCTAAATAAGTAAAATGTAATGTAAAAGTGCAACACAAGCAAGTCACATTCCTGGTGTTGTAAAATGAAGGGAGGCCTTCCTCTTTTTGGAAAGCGTTTCGTTTGACAAGCTCAAATGGAGAGCTGTACCTTTGTTTATTAGTTTAGCTGATATTTATTTTTCATTGCAGTTCGGTATTTTACTAGAGGTATTTAAGTGTCTTGCCTAAGGGAACGGCGGCAAGGACTTCTTGGAACTGAACCTGTAACCTTTAAGTTATGGCATATTCTTCTGCTTCAAGGGACTCAGCATTTACACTAGTCTCACAGAAAGTGTTTGTCACTTAAATTGTTTTTGAACTTCTGCAAATTTACGTACTTTTTGGAGACCATTGACTTATCTGCATTTTATTCCACTTATCCCATTTAAATTGCGGAGTGTTGGTGGATTATCCCCTCGCACCATCTGTCTGCCTGGCATATCCCCCGGCCAGGGAAGGATCAGAGGGGAACAGCTGGCAGGTTGGCAGTAGTCATCCAGAATGCACCAGGATGGTCCTCTTTAGATCTCTGAAAGCGCATATAGTACCTTCCCCTTGAGGAGAACATTTCATCTCCCGCTAAAAGTCTAAGGAAGCGCTCACGTTACATGCACTTCCTGCTGTCTCCTCAAACATGGAGTTCCATATTAAAGATAACTGTAAGCTCGCTAGATTTCTCCGACGAATGTTTAAGGTGTATGTTCTAAATCACAATGTCTACCTTATATTTTTATGCGTTCATTCTTGAAATCAGGGTGAACTCTGCCATGAAACTTGTGTCGACTGGGAGAATGCAGGTTTGCTGGAAGGTCGCAGTGAATCGAGCAGGCTGAAAAACTGATCTATTCTTATGCTTGGAAAACCCAGAAACAAGATTCTGCCACTCTGGACATGGAGCGAGCGAACAAAGAGATCGAGATGCTGAGGAAGCAGTACGAGGCCATGTCCCAGGAGCTGAAGGAGGCCATGCAGGAGGCCGAGGTCGCCAAGTGCAGGAGGGACTGGGCCTTCCAGGAGAGGGACAAGATCGTGGCCGAGAGGGAGAGCATACGGTAACGTGTGGCGGTCGACGGACGTGAGGGTTAGCCGTGGACAGGGAATGCTGGGAAAGAGGCAGGCAGGTGGCTGGGGCTCTCAAGGTGCGCGTGTGTTTGTGTGTGTGCGTTGGCCTTCAGGACTCTGTGTGATAATCTCCGGAGAGAAAGGGACAGAGCGGTGAGTGACCTGGCTGAAGCTCTGCGTAACCTGGACGACATGAGGAAGCAGAAGCACGACGCCATGCGGGAGCTGAAGGAGTTGAAGTAGGAGGTTTTATTTGTTCAAATTTATTTATCTTTTGGCTTGCATTCTTGGCCACAGCCGTGACTCTAATGATGGCAAAGGTCACTGGTATTCTGGATTGATGAGCATGCTGAATCAAAGCTGTTGATCGCCACCTGGTGGCCGGGTGGTGTATAACACCTCCCCATCCAGCAGCATAACCTATCACGAAGCCTCTCGTCCAGAACTCAGTTTTAGAACAACAACTATCAAATCGATGCTTCTCGTTGCCTGATAAGAATCCTGGCCCCGATTTGCTGTCGTGTCAAGCGGAAATGCCAAAAGGAGGTGCCTGTTGTTCCACAGAGAGAAGATGGAAAACCAGTTGGAGAAGGAGGCTCGGTTTCGTCAGTTGATGGCGCACAACTCTCACGACTCGGCCATCGACACCGATTCGTTAGAGTGGGAGACGGAAGTAGTGGAGTTCGAGAAAGACCGGGTATGCTCAGTCCCAGTCCGCTCGCACATGGGCTGAGAGAATTAGCTACGCTCTTTTGGACCGTCGAAACTGTGCGGTGTGTCACTGAAAGGAATGTGTGTTTTTATGTTCATTTAACAGGAGGACATGGACTTGAAGGCACTCGGGTTTGATGTGGCTGAGGGGGTAAATGATCCATATTTGCCAGGAGACTGTGGAATATTTGTCACAAAGGTGGACAAAGGAAGTATTGCAGATGGAAGGTTAAGGTGAGGCCAGACGGGCGACCTTTTCAGTATAGCGGCGAATCCCTTAGCTGATGTTGCTCGTTAACCTAATAAGGGCCTTTTTTATCCTGGACTGCAGAGTGAACGATTGGTTATTGAAGATTAATGATGTGGACCTCACTAACAAGGACAGGAAGCAGGTCATCAAAGCCGTGCTCAATGGAGGAGGGGTCATCAATATGGTGGTTCGCCGGAGAAAATCGTTAGGCGGCAGAATTATAACTCCGATACATTTAAATCTTGCAGGGCATAAAGGTAAGAGCTGTCTTCCTGCCCCTCTGTGTGCAGAGCTGAAGTTGGGTCTTGCTGGGCGTTAGCAGCTGTTATTTCGGGGCCTAACAAATGCTTTCGAGTGATCAGTCAGCCCAGTTTGACAGGATATTTGGACATTCGAAGGAGAAAAATATGAATATTACTGAGAAAAATGCCGAAGAAGGATTTGAATCATGTATGCTGCTAAATCATTGTATTGTGTCTTGCAAAAGATTCAGTTTAATTTCCCTTTCTGAATGGCACATAGCAGTCATTTTTTAGTGCAAACAGGCTGCTGGTTTTTATTTCCTGTTGCATGAAGGTTGCATCAAGATATTTTAAACTGTGTGCTCTTGTATGCCCTCCCCCACAGACAGTGGCATCAGCTTGGAAAGCGGGGTGTTTGTGACGGCTATAGTGCCAGGCAGTCCCGCTGCGAGGGACGGAGCGCTTACCGTCGGCGATAGACTCATCGCTGTGAGTGTCCCTTACCGGATTAGCGTCCGGCCCCTGTTACGCCTGGTATTTCACAGCCTCTGTGCAGTGTCTAATGTGCAAGCCAGACTCCCACGTTCGTTAAACTGTGTGCCAAACCTGCAGCAGTAATCTGACTTCTGCAGGACTGGGCGTGAGTTTTGTCTGTAGTACGGCTGCGTGACATCACATTGCGATTTAATCGCGGTTGTACGGCGCATGCGCAGTAATCGCCAAGGCGTTCGACAAGGGGTGAAACATTTGTCCAGATGCCGGCTTTTCGGTACTATACGTATGTTTGTTTATGCCCGCAATCTAAGCAGAGTAGAAGTGTGCCTAAAATATTAATGAGGCGTATCGTGATGCCCAGAAGTTGATCTGTATAAATTTGCCGTATCTTTGTTTGATAAACGTGTTGGACTTGAAACTGAACAAAGTCCCACCACACCGCCAATTCTTTTAATCTTGTTTATGCACAAGATCTCCTCTTTTAAAAGATGTTGTGGCTGCTGAGCTGTTTCTTTCTTCACCGCCACTTCAGTGCTTAGTAACCGAATTTAATAAACAAAAAGATGAATTTATACAGATTTAAAACATTTCGTCGTCACAGTTTGCATCTCATTTTTTAGTTTATTTTCTTATTTTTTTAGGCGTACTGCTAATCTGCTTACCAAACTGTGGGCGTAAATAAACATCAGTATGGTGCTGAAAATCCGGCCTCCGGACAAGTGTGTCGCCCGTTTTCCAAGGCCCTGGTGATTTCTGTGCATACGCCATAGAATCGCGATTAGATGACAAATCACCATGTGATATATCGTGCGGCCATAGTCTGTAGTCAGTGTTTCAGCAAAACAATTTCAGTATGGCTGAACAATGGACACGGTATAATTTTATAACCACGCTTAATGCATGTCGTATTATCACAGTTTGTGCTGCTTCTGTTCACATCGTCGCGCAGCGTAGTTTGACATGCCCGTGTTTCATAATTCATTTCAAGCGTGCTTTGCCTGGTAGTGGGGGAATTCTGGGAGCTCATCAAGCTTTGATCATCTGAAGTGCTGACCTGATTTTTTTTTTCTCCCCCAGATAAATGGAATTGCACTAGATAATAAATCACTGACTGAATGTGAAGCTCTGATACGGAACTGCAGGGAATCTCTAAGTCTCTCCCTGATGAAGGTGAATTCTGCTTATGCTTTTCATGTGCTGTTATTCCCATCAGCAAATGTTGGCCAATTGAGGATTAATGAAGGCTAATTTGACAGTCAGATATTTGGTTACCGATATTTTCTGTGTTAATAAATTTGTTGTTTGAAAATGCTGAGATCGCTCCTTTTTTTGTCTCGTAGTTCTTTCCACAGAGTTGCTCCGGACAGAACATCTTCGAGAACCTGAGAGAGTCAGAGAAATCGTCAAACTGTAGGTTCCACTCTTCCGACTTGCACGTACGCAACTACAAGAACTTGAAACACAACAGCTCGACCCAGACGGACATCTTCAACCCGAGCAACGCCGAGGGGAAGAAGGAGCCCGCTGAGCCGGAGGAGGCGCCGTTCTGCCGCCACAAGCCCTTCTCCGTGGGCTCCCTGCTCACGCACTCCCCCCGGCCTGGCGAGGAGCTTGCCGGCGACGCCTTCCAGGAGCGCCGCTTTGGCCGCGTGGATCCCGTCAAGGGCCAGTTCGCCTTCGAGTCCGAGTGCATGATGGCGGAGGCGGCGCTGGAGAAGGGACTCGTCCAGAAGCACAGCGGAGGCACGTGGCCCAAAATGATGGTGGGGGGCGTGTCGGCGACGGAAAGCGCTCAACTCTCCATATTCAAGGTGCCGAAGCCGCGGAAGTCCATCTTCGATGCCGATACCTTCAAGCGGCCCGACACGCCGTCCAAGCTGGACTACCTGTCGTCGTCGCCGTTGCCGCCACACTCCCCACAGCCCTCCAAGGAGGCGTCCTCCCCGGCCCCCCCGACTCCCCCCACGCGCAGCGACTCCTTCAAGTTCAAGCACAAGCCGCAAACAAGCTCCGCGTCAGACTCCACGATCACCAAGGGCTCGCCTCTCAGCACCCCGTCCCCGTCCCCCACGACCCTGACTGCGAAGCAGGAGGCCGTCCTGGATGGGCGCGACAGGAACGGCAACCATTTCTTCTTGGAGGCCGGTGTGGACTGCAAGATCCTGCCTTCCAGGAAGTCATGTGACGAAGACGTGGGCCGCCTGAGGACGGAGGAGCAGGAAGTGAAGAGGCCCCGGCCAAAATCGGCACCCGCGCTGCGGCGAAAGATGACTCCCCTGCAGATTCCCATGCCAGCCTTTCAGGTAATGCCAGAGGTCCCCGGAAACCACGTCACACTCCGAGGTCCCCAGAAACCACGTCACACTCCGCCCCGCTCTGAGCAGCTCTACTGCTGCCGGTTTCTCTGGCAGAACTCAATAAAATTTGCAGAGCGAGACAAACCACACGATAAATTTTGCCAAGCTGGTTATGAATGTGCAGAAAAGTATGGGACAAATTGTGCATTTTCATGGATCAATATGGGACAATCCCCATAATAAATGTGATGGGAAGTAACTCTACTATCAGTAACCCGTGAAAGTACTCGATATGGTCCCTGTTTTTTTTTTCGAATCTGACTTGCTGGCAAAGCATCTTGGTTAATTGTGCAAGAAAACAACATTGCTGTAGTTCTGGGACCGCCAAACCTTTAACTCAATTATGGTAGGGCAGGAAATCACTGGGGAAAAAAACGGCACAGCTGCATATTGGGTTGTCCGACTTGCTTGAGCTCCAGCTGGATGTCAGATCCTAATGTTGCTTTGCGTATCTGCATGTTTGCAGGTTCAGAGTTACTCTAACGATGAACAGTCTCCAGAGCCCAACGAGATGGGCCGATTCTCCCCCAAGCGCTCCCACCGGCACAGCATGGGCTTTGCCCCGCCCGGCTACAACGGAACCATCTCGGCACGTACGTCATGCTGAACACGCTGCTAGTTCTCCTTGTTGAATGTTTGCTTTATAAATTTAACAACTCCTTTCTCCTGCTGTTCTGACCTCTTGCTTCGTGTTATTCTTCAGTCTTTTAGGCTTTTTGTGGTCTTGTACATACTGGAATGTGCATGGTTATTAAAGCAAATAGTAATGTAAGCAATTTTTCAAAGTTATTGCAGTGTTATCTATTACTTGCCACTGTTAGAAGCCTTATCAGTGGACAGAAATTGTGCATCTTAAGGCCTTTGCCTTCCTGGTGCTCCTCTATATATTGGACACATTTTTGGTGCAAGAATGTCTCCTCATTTTACGCTGCCCCTGGTGCTCTTTCTGTTCACTAGTTCACACTCAGGTCATGTGACCTCTTCACAAGGCCCTCTCCGTGTGATGTCTATTGGTTACACGAGAAAACATGTCGAATGTATCAGAGACATGCAAAGTCCATTCACAGCATGTGTGTTTTGAGTCTTGTCTGTAAATGTTCGCTCACAGCCTCAGTGAAATAATTACCCAGAACCCCTTTGGTCGCGTATCTGTTTTTAACTTCTACGATTAGTTTAGCCGTTGTTGTTGTTAGCTAGGTATACATGACTACATTACATTAAATGGTCTTCTTTTAACGACTAACATTTACTATTTCGAATCTTAAAGTAAAACCTCCGTTTGAGGCCGATTGTTCTGGACGAGACCGTGTTGGTGCCGTCCTCTTCGGGACCTGAAGTGGTCTCTGTCTGGTCTGGGTGTTAAACCTCTGCCCTTCCCTTTTATTTTGTCACAGACTCTGCACACCGAGGCTTGGCTCCGTGCCCTGCGGTAACGGCTGTAATGAGAAATCCAATTTACACAGCCTGGAGTCACCGGGTTCACACTAATAACTGCTCTGTCCCCAGCCAAATCTGCCATCCGCATTCACACCCCAGGTACCCATGGAGACCCAGCCTCTGGCTGAGCTAATGTTTCCGCTCCACATCTCTCCGGGCGTGACAAATGAAGCATTTCTTTTCTTTACAATCGGTCAGATCTCATAGCTTGTCTCTGTTCTTGTTACTGTGAAAGCGTATGCTGCTTACCCTCTTCCCTTTGTCATAATTCTGTGTTTTCCCTTCATAAGAACCGTATAAAGTCTTTTCAGTGTTGCGATTAAAGGTTACTGAAGGGCAGTCAGAGTTGGTGTTAGTAATGCAGGGGAAGAACTTGCTTTATAAGCCCTCTAAGTGTCCCGGAACGCCCAACTCTCTCTGTCCCCACTGAACATCTGAGGCTAAGAACGTAGATCTGTCATGAAGTCAAATCTCCACAGATGCTCGATGCTCGGGGGAGAATAGAACAGTTTGAGCCGTGGATCTCTTCTTCTTTTGGAACGCAGCCCCCAGCACCAAGGGCGTCTGAGCTTGGACTTGAGTCACAAGCGCTCCAGTGACTTCACGGAGCCGGCTCGCAGTCGGACGCCTCACGGAACCAACTCCCTGCCCTCGAGCGCTCGACTGGGTGAGGGACACGGCCGCTAGCCTCTGTTCGGTCCCTCCCACATGCAGTAGGGATACCACTATTGTTAGAATGCTCGGGCGTAAAATGACCACGTCTTTCTGGTCATGGGTGCTTAAAGCGATACTGTTCGAAAATCTGAGTTTTGCCTCTTTCTAGGTTCTTCGAGTAATCTCCAGTATAGAACAGAGCGAATTAAAATCCCATCCACGCCACGGTACCCTCGGTCCATGCTGAGTTCCGACAGAGGTATGCTTTCTGGTGCCGAATTGGCCATCCCCCAATCCTTGCATATTTAAAAGTCCAGAGATTTTTTTATAAAAACCTATCATCATTTTAAAATTTGGGTTTGAGAATGTGTGGTTTCGGTTCTGTGACTTAAGAATAATAAGTAACAGTTGGAGAACCGCGGCCCCTGATTCTTGTGGACGGTGATGCGCTGTGAGGTTCCTGGGCTGCTCCCTGGTGATTGGCTGACCCTTGCCTGGCAGGCTCGCTGTCTCACTCGGAGTGCAGTAGCCCCAGCCTCATCACCCCTCCCCAGTCCCCCCTCAACCTGGAGACCACCTCCTTCGCCAGCAGCCAGTCGCAGAGCTCCATCTCCATGCTGCCCAGAATATCCATCAGCCCCGTTCCCATGGGAGATCGTAGGAAGGACAGGTGAGCGTGCTAGTTGCTCTCTCTGGGCCTGCTTTTCCATTTTAGTGGTCTACATTCAGTGCTTCATTAATAACTCGTTTTTATTTGTTTTTAAACCTGTAATTTAGCAGTGAAGAAGACACTTGTGCTGGTTGGAGGAACCCTCACTTCTTGCTCTAGTTTGTGCAATAGTTTAGAACAGTGCTGCTCAGCCCAGTCCGCATTTTTTTGTTCCCTTCAATCTCCCAACACACCTGTACCAGATATTCAGTGTTCTTGATTGGTTGATGCAGGCATGCTGGGAGCTGGAAAGGATTGAAATTGTGGACTGTATGGGGGTCCTGCAGGACTGCATTGAGAAACGCTGGTTTGAAGGAAAGTTTTGGCTAATCTTTCAAATATGAAGAATCTGACACGATCAGATGTTTCGGTTCTGACTCTTGTGCATCTCTTGTTGTTCTTATAACCCTCACTGCGAATTCTGTCTGGACTGCTTGCTTTTGTCCTACCACAGTTCCGCATTTTTGAAGGTGTTACTTTACGCTTCTGTGTGATCTTTCTCTCCTTCATTTATCCATCTCTTTCCTTCACCTTTTACTTTTCTGAATCTTACAGATATCTGTTCCGTAACAGATCCTTTCTAAGAATCCCTGTGGCTTCTAGGCCAAGCTTCTCATCACTGAGAAGCCTGAGGTGTGTGTCTCTGCCAGTTAAGGGAAGGGGATGTCCCAAAGTGTTCACGGGTGAAAAGCTCGCTCACTCAAGATCAAGCATGATGATCACACATGCTGCAGCACCGCAAAGTGCTTTGCTAGTTACTGGTTACTTACAGGATATGTAAGTGACCCCTAAAGTGTGGCTGAAAAAAGCTCATGAAATGTGTCAGTTGGATCAAAGTATAATTGAGGTTTTTCTTTAGTAAATTTGTTGGAATTAAGGGGGGGGGGGTCATTACTGTTGCAGTGTTTTGTTTATAGTGGGACACGCCTCTCTCTTATACTGGACACTCATTTTACTTTTTAAAAATCAAACTGCGTTCGTGTTTTGGAAATGGAGAAAATTCCATTTGGGAAATGGGAGTTGAAATCCATGCCAGGGTACATCCTGAGGCTCTGTACAGGCCACATCGCAGCTTGCCGCGGGATGTTACTGTACTTGTTGCTTATGCTGGAGATTGCATGCCTGGTCTCTGCATCCCCCTTTCAAGTGGATCTATTACCTTGCATGATATCTACACCAGTGTTTTCCAACCCGGTCCTCAAGGAGCCCCAGGCCGTCCACAGTTTTTGCTCCTTACTGGGAGGGAGTAGAACCATAGACTGCTGGGGGCCCCCGAGGACCGGCTCGGGAAACACTGATCTACCCGACTTGTGAAATTACCACCATGAAGATAGATGTTCAAAGTACCTTTGATATCAGAGATGTTTCCTAAATCCTGGTCTTTGGTCGATCTTGTGTGTTGTCGCCCTTCCCTTCCCTTCGCTGCACTTTTCATTTTTTGTGTTTATTACTTTGTGGTGTGAGGATGCTGTCTTCAACATTAAATCCATCCGCTCCAAGTTCTTGCAGAAAAAACACAGAGCGCATGAAGATCCTCTTCCAGTGTTTGTCTGTTCCCCGGTGGAATGAATGTGTGTGTGACCCACCTGTGTTCTCTCTGTGCCTCTCTTCATCAAGGCCTTATCTGGAAGAGCCGCGCAACGTCATCGTGCACAAGGGCGCAGAGCCCCTCGGCATCTCCATCGTCGGCGGCGAGAACGGCGGCATCTTCGTTTCCAAGGTGACGGGGGGCAGTATCGCTCACCAAGCCGGGCTGGAGTACGGGGACCAGCTGCTGGAGGTATTTCCGCCGTCCGGTTCCTGTCTGTCGGCGGTAAAGCCTGGCGCCGCCCTTCCTGACTGGCCGTGTCCGGTTACAGTTCAATGGCATTAACCTGCGCAACGCCACGGAGCAGCAGGCCCGGCTGATCATCGGGCAGCAGTGCGACACCATCACCATCCTGGCCCAGTACAACCCCCACATGTACCAGCTCGGCAACCACTCGCGGTCCAGGTGAGTCCACCTGCATCCTGGGGGGATTTCCCCGAAATGCCTTAACGTGACTCATTCGGTCCGATCCCTAGACCGCTTCTCAGGGAAGCGCTCACGCGCTTCAAACCGGCGTGCGGTCGACATCCTGGGGTTTTTGTGTTGTCCCACCCAGCTCCCGGATGGAGCCGATGAGCAATCAGTCGACCCCCCAGGGCAGTGGTGCCACGACCCCAGACAATCACTCCACCATCGACACGCTGAGCGAGCAGGATGAAGGCACCATGACTCCCCCCTCCAAGCAGACCACGCCCACCATTAGCCCCCGCAGCTCAGTCAGGTGCGGCACTCGAACACTGCCAGATACAATCGCCTTTATTAAACGAAATGTAAGATAAAATGGGCGGAGTATAAAGCTGCGACCTTTGCAACGTCTGTAGCAATTTAGAGGTCGGTGAATTAAATATATATGGTGTGCAGCCTCTTTTCTGGCTTTTTATGCATTTTCTGGTGGTCAGAAAAAATATTTAAGGAAGGATTAATGCCTAAAGTGGCTTTAAATGGGACCCATTTGGGTTCCACTCCTGCCTTTTTGGTCTGTGGCCGCATCACAGGATGTCGGCAGAAGCTTCCAGGAAGATTCCCGAGCCAAGGCTGGTGACGTTGAGGAAGACCCAGGGGGAGCTGGGCATCCAGATCTGTGGCGGAAACCAGCATGGGATCTTTGTAGAGAAGCTGGAGGACAGCAGCCCTGCCAAAGAAGCTGATGTCGTTTTGCCAGGAGACGTGATACTAGAGGTTGGAGGGAAGCCCTAATCCATCCTGGGAAGACCCTGCAATTAGTGCCTCCTCTAAAAGCTTTAAATTTCGGTTTATCGTACTATAGATATCTGGGCCATTTTTTGGGAGTACGGAAAACTCTGAAATTAGCTAAGCAGCTTTATCCGTTTCAGCAGAGATGATCACCAAAGCCAGGACATCTTCAATATCATATATGTTTCATGCCTCTTCGGTGAAAATTGGTTTTGACAAACCTTTTTTTTTTTTTTTTTTCCCCCCCTCCTCTTTCGCAGTTCAATTCAGTCAGCATGAAAAATAAAACCGCTGAAGAAGCGTACCTTGAAATGTTAAAACCTGCAGAAACTGTCACGTTGAAAGTTCAGCACCGTATCGACGAGTTTAAAATGTTTAAAGACACTCCTGGAGATGCATTCTATATAAGGTACGTGAGGTACAAGACAGATTCCTGATCATATGAGATTCAATAAATACCACATCTCTCTTTGTTCTGCGTTGTCGTCTTATACGTAGCGTCATTAATGCGTGGTGTTGGATATTTGTGTGTATTTACGCATGCTACGTTTTTGTTTACCTTTGTGAAACCACAGAATGTTCAAGTTTGTTTTGTAGTCGGGTGTGTGGCGTTGAATTTGGTGTACGGTTGGGATTGACTTCAGACTTGGGAAAGGAGAAAATTTATTTCTGAATTTCCTGCAACTTGGAGAAAATCCGGATTCCATGAATCATGACAGTAGCCCCAGGAGCTGTTAATGTAGAGAAAATGTAGGCATGCAGTTCTTTTTGAAATACACTTCATACTCCTGTCTCCCAAGCAAATGTTCCAGTGTGCCAAAAAGCTGTTTATTGGCTTGACATAACCATGACACTGGATTCCAGTTGTAATCTTAGTGCAGTTTAGCGAATCTGATATCCTTTTGTTTATTACCGGTGGTGGTTCCTTTCTGCAACTCTTCCGTAAGCCGTTTTTCTTGGAGTTGATATTGAATGATAGGGGCAAGAAACTTGAAACATCACCCACGGTGATCCTGAATTTTTTATCGACGCAACGCAGAGAAATACTGTTAGCTAGCATACAAATGTTAGCTGTGAGTTCACATGCTAAGAATGATTTTTTTTTTTTTTTTATTTAATATTTTGAGTAATTTTGAGGACACAGCTTTTAATATAGTAATGCTTTGTTGTAAAATTGCTGCTGTCATTTTGCTGTCCTGTAGCATTTAGGATTTCAATGCGCTTGACTGGTTCTTTATGATTTTCTGGACTTCCTCTATGAACATGACTGCCGTTGGTCACTTTTCTGATGCAATTCGCTGTAAATATACAAGGGCAAACGTCTTTGGCATTCCGTCATGCTGACAGCAGCTATCGGCTGTGGTGCTTTTGATCTACGGTGGGGTGCGTTTGCTGATCTGTCCCCTGTCCCTTTACAGAGCACTTTATGACAAGGCTGCTGAGACGGAGCAGGAGCTTAGTTTTAAGAAAGATGACATTTTATTTGTTGAAGACACTCTTCCAAAGGGCAGCTTCGGCTGCTGGATGGCTTGGCAGCTTGACGAGAATGCTCAAAAGCTCGAAAGGGGACAAATTCCCAGTAAATACATGTGAGTGATGTTGCTTTCTGCATAGATACTCTTGGTCAATGGAAAATCAAAGTTGCCTTCCATTAAGGGTGTACATTATCCTATGTCAATACTTCAATTATTCTTAACTGTATATTGTGACAGCACAATGAAATGACATTTTGCAGAAATGTATGCAGTCGCTTCTCTTATTACCTACAGGATGGACCAGGAGTTCTACCGGAGATACAGCATGTCTGAGATGAAAGACGAGAACGGCTCCAGCAAAACATTGTCTGCCGCCGCCCGCAGGTCGTTCTTCCGCAGGAAAAATAAACACAAACGCAGTGGGTCAAAGGACGGCAAGGATTTGCTGGCCCTTGACGCCATAAGCACAGATTCGATTCCCTTCATGGAAGGTGAGCCGCTTGGTCCCTCATTTCTTTTAATAGACGTGAGACATCTGGCCTGAGTTGAGTGGTCATTAACAGCTGTGCTCTGCTGTTGACAGACTGCGTCAGCTTGGCCTATCAGAGGGTGCAGAAAGTGGAGTGTGCTTCTCCGCGACCCGTACTAATTCTGGGGCCTTTAGTGGATGCTGTCAAGGACATGCTGGTCAAAGAATCTCCTGGGAAGTTCTGCAGATGTGTGCTTGGTTAGTAATTTAGCCCACTTTCTCCTATTATTATTGTTGTTGTTGTTGTTGACATGATTCAACCAGGTGTAGCCTTTGCTATCTGTGTATTCATTTTTTTGTTTTGACTTGTGGTGGTAACGGGGTATCTGTATGTTACTCCTTAGCTCTGCCCCTGCTCTTAGTCCCTTTACTCCTTCCTCTAACTTTCTTCAATCGTGTGATGCTTTTTAGAGGTGATGAAGGCTTCCCAGCAAGCAATAGAGCGTGGCGTAAAGGACTGCCTTTTTATTGATTACAAACGGAGAAGCGGCCATTTTGATGTGACGACAGTCGCGTCAATAACAGAAATAACAGAAAAGGTTTGTGCTGTCTTTTTAAAATCTTCAATTTCCTATTTTATGAAATGGTAAACTTTTATTAACCCTCTGGAGCCTAGTATGTCGTCGACGACATAGCGTACTTTTTGCGTCTTTCAGTTTATATCTCGCTGAAATCTTAATGTAGAATCATGAAAAAAACGCTAAATCCGTAATCTGTCTTCTTTTCAAAATGTCCATTGTCGGAAGTATTAAAGCCTTTTAAATTAGGTTAAATCGGCAAAAAAGTAAACCATGTCACCTTACTTTGTTTTACCTGCATCGGGGGCGTGTAGT